>OX451218.1:69575209-69942760 GCA_949628195.1 Phasia obesa
TAAAAATTAATTTAAAGCTCTGTAAAGACAGACAGGAAATGAGTTACACATTAGTTTAAAACAGCGCCATCAAAACATCCCGCGTTTAAAAATAAAAGATGCGTTAAAATATATAGTACCTTTAAATCGGTTTAAAAACTTTCAATGCTTTTTTTCCACTTTCTCTTGGAAATAATATAAGAAAGAGTACTTTATATTGGAATAAGGATACTGAGGTACCTCCTCACAAAATTTTGTTAATACCTATCCAGTAGTTTTTACATAATGCGATCACAAAAAAAACATATAGAGACAGACAGACAGTCAGACAGACAGACAGACAAGAAATAAGTTACTGTTTAAGTACTGTGTTACTGCTGTTTTAATATACATATATACAGAACACCAAAAATGAGAAAATACTTGAACATCTTATTAGATGTGCCATGGATTACGTTATTATTCATTTGAGGTTTAAAGTCATCGAATTTAGAAGGTGTCATAGGTTAAATCCCCATTATATGTCGCCTAAAAGTTAATGAATACAACTTTCCGTAATTTAAAAATTTTATATTGGTATATAGAAACAAATTATAATAACGGATAACAGAAAACAAAATTCTTCATCACTATCTGTGAAACTTTTTGCTCTCTGCTTATTACTTCTTTTTCTACACTTTTATTTATGATTTAAACTTGTGTATCTATAAAAAAAACACCCTTTGCATTTCGATTTTCAAAGAGTTATCGGGTGCGATCAGGAAAAAAATTATTATGTTGTGATAAAGAACCAGACCGCAGATTTTGCCGTAAAAGCATATTTACTTATATACTTCCGGGCTTTCATGAATGCTTAGAAAATCATTTTCTTCAGCAATTGCTGATGTATGGACTTGATTGGTAGTTGGCATTTCGCATGCGTACAGCAAATATAAAATGGGTCCAACTATACTAGTGGTCGTAAGTTTCTAACATCTTCTAGGCCTTCATGACATACTTTATCGAACGTCTATGAAAAGCGTCTTTTTACCATATTTAATAATCCGTGAGTTTGTCCTATAGTACTGTGCTCTCTTTTAAAACCGAATTATTAGTTCGGAATTCATAATTTTTGCTAAAAATTGGGTTTGGCTTAGTAATTAATATTTTTCCATATAGTTTTGATATATTTGATAACAGACTTATTGGCCTATATTCTAGAATAATAAGTAATAAGAGAAACCTTCTAGTCTGGTCTGGGGGAAAGTACTCAAGGCAAGAATGGCATTAAAAATAAATAGATTTGTTCTAACTGCTACCTGGGAAAGTTCCATTATCATCATGTTATTTGTTTTGTCAAAACCATAGGCTTTCGTGGGGTTTAAATGATATGTTTTAAATTTTTGATAAATGTTAGATCTAATATGTTTGCTGACGTTTTTGCATCAACGTATCCTGATGAACAATTTGACCCTATATATACGTTTCCTGTAGTTGAGTGTCAATCAATCGTTTCCACCTATTTACACTTCCCACATTGTTAACTGCATAAAAACCATTTTACAATCTGTATGAAGCGTACCTGACGGCATTTCTGCCTGCATCCTCACCAATTGTGCCTAGTGCATAGACACCATTAGCAATCATCTTCAATGTATCGTTAAAATATGGTTGCTCTCCTCGATTTTGGAAAAATTCTTACATTATCCCATTATATAAAGCAGGAAAGAAGTCAAACGTCATTTATTACACAGCACAACAAAATAAAAAAAATTTCATGTGCTCTTGCTCTTAAAACCACTATATAATTTTGATGTATCATGACTACCTTTGTACAAAAATGGTAAAATTTTTAAATTCTATGGATAGATTTTTTTTTAAAAAATTTTTTTTTTAAATTGCAATTTTTTTGAGACGTTTCTTCAAATAATTAATGATAACTCAAAAAAAAATAGTCCGATATTATTAAAATAAATTCAGAAAAATTAAGATTTGCATAGCCTTTAATTCGTCTATATATCGCGTTTCAATCGGATCAATAGTATCGGAGTTATAATAAAAAACTTAAGAAAAAAATATATTTTTTACGTAAAAATGGCAAAAATTTTCGTTTTAAAAAAATCATAAAAAATCGAAAACGGCAAAAAACTTCCAGATTCATTTTTTTATCGCATAGCGACATATAATAGCAACAAAATGAGATATCGACCATAAAAATCGATTGATTTTTTTCGAATTTATTCACATTTTAGTGAATTCGCTCATTTTCACAAAATTTTAGTTTTTTGCTTGATATACGCATTATAGCGGGTTTTCAAATGTGTGAAAAACATAAATTTTCCAATTTCAAGGGGTGCATGTCGGATTAATGTTAGATTTGATGAGAAACTTCCACCCACAAAATTTTAGTCGAATTCGACAACGTTAACACGTAGCGCATAGGCCCCAAATCTGAAAAAAAGCGTTTAAATCGAAAATAATTGACAAATTTTCAGTTTTTGGAAAATTAACGCTATTTATTTCCCCTTTTGCAAAAAAGTGGATCCTGGTCCTTAGGGCAAACACAATGAGATTTACAATAAGCTACATATCTTTTAAATCGGTTAAACAGTTTTCAAGTTACTTGCCGAAGGCAATTGACAAAAAAATGTAACTAAGTCAAATCGATGGAATAGATCGAAAATGCATTTCATTGTTTTATTCATGTATTTTCTTTTATTTTATACTTTATTATTTAAATTTATTACAACATATAAAATAAGGAAATAAATAAATAAATATTATAAACTACAAACTTTGGAATTTTCTTTTATGACATTTTCTATTATTGAATAACGAAGTGTTGCTCTGAATACTCCAGCAAAAATCTGCCATCATGTGTGCATCCCAGCGACCCTGGTATCTTTCCTCCATTGTCCGAATATCTTGGTGAAATCGTTCGCCCTGTTCCTCACTTAAGTCTCCTAGATTTTCAGGAAAACGATCTAAGTGACTGTGAAGGTAATGTAACTTGATGCTCATGTTGCATCCAAGATTCTGGAAGTGAGTTAACATCTCTTCAACGTGCGCAACATAATCATCATCCTTGTTATTTCCTAAGAAATGTTGAATAACCCATACAAACGAATCCCATGCATTTTTCTCAATTTCTGACATTGAACTGAGAAAATCGGTATCTTTGACCAATTTGCGAATTTGTGGGCCGTCAAATATTCCTGCTCTCAGCTTTTCCATACTCAAACTTTTAAACTTCCTTGAAATATACTGGAAACATTCACCATCTTTGTTAAGTGCTTTAACAAATTGTTTCATCAGACCAAGTTTAATGTGAAGAGGGGGTAATATGATGCGATCTCGGGCACCAGAGGTACATTTATAACATTCCTCATACCTGGGTCCAGTGTTTCCCTATAAGGCCATTGTTTTCTCTTCCAGTGTTCTGACTTAGCTCTGCTGTCCCATAAACATAAAAAACAAGGGTATTTGGTATAGCCACTTTGTTGACCTAATAGGAAATTTACCATCTTAATATCAACACAAATTACCCAGTTATGTTCATTATACTTTATCTTCTTCATGACCAATGCAATTACAGAGTATTCTTCTTTTACCTTGGTTAAATGTGCGATTGGCAAGGAGTGAAATTTATTTCCATTGTGCAAAAGGACACACTTCAAGCTGCGTTTTGATGAGTCAATAAATAAACGCCATTCGCTTGAATCATATCTATGTAAGCCCATGGCAGTCATCAAACCAGGAATATCCGTGCAGCAGACAAAATCGTCCTCTTCTGCAAAATAGTGAAGTAAGCCTTTTTCTCGGGTACGGTAATACGAAACTTTAGTTTCCTCCGTTATGAGATTTGATTCCTTCATCCGGGATGCAAGCAATTCCGAAGATGCTTTTGACAATCCAAGTTCTCTTATTACATCATTTAGCTGGTCTTGATTCCATGGTCTCGGTGAGATATTTTTGTGTGGGATGAACTCGTCATTTTCAGATATAGGTAGTTCTGGATCTGAACTTCCTGATTGAGAACACATGCTTGAGGTTGAGTGTCCTTGTGAAGATGAAAGCACTTGACTACAGCTTGGTCCCTGATCTTGTGCATCCATAATTTCCTGTGAATGTAGAACTGCAAGTTGAAACCCATCAGCAGACCTCGTAGGGTAAGACCATCGCAAATGTTTTCCAAAGCCGGTTTTTGTAGTTAAACAAAAATAGCAATCAGATTCATGATTCGTTGTTTCTCTCCATAGCATAGGCTTCGAAATTCCCCAGTGTGGTCTGAAAAATTTTTATAACAGAAAATTAAAAATTTTATAAAATATTCCAAATGTATTAACCTATACTTACTTTTTGTTAGATGAGCTTAGAGTTAAATTGAATCGACATGAAGTACATATAGTACTCGGCGTCCAATGTTCGTTAAAATTCTTCGGATTTATATTAAAGCAATCTTCATATGACTTTTGAAATGAAGCTGAGAAGTATTTCCGTTTTTTTTTTCGTTAATATATTGGCCGCACACATAACAAAATGAGTCCGGATTGTTTTTACATAAAAATTTTCTAGTTTTCTTGCTCATGGCTGATTGAAAATTATGCTTCTGTTACCGCAAACACTTGTTGAATGAATAGAAATGGCTCAAGGAGCTCTTATAAATAATGATACTAAAATTTCGAACAACCCTTAATGTGGTCCTATTTTTTACCTATTCCCAAGAATCGTAAAAAACATTAAGGAATGCTATGCAAAAAATCAATCTTTACAGGTAGCCAGCGGAAAAACCCAATTCGGCGTGCACGCAAATTTATGAACGTTTATTACTTTGCCGCCGCAATTGTCAAAATGAAGCAAGGGCGACAGGTAGCCAACAGAAAAGGAGCATTTCATCGTTTATCAGATTTCTACTGAAATCGTAAAAATTAAAAAACTTTTCCTTTATTGCTTACTTTTTTTAATTCTGAAAATCATAAAAATGCCATAAAGATCTGTTCCAAACAATTTTCTACATTCAATACTGTATTTCCACAGTAACACGTGTCCCACAGAAATACGTGTTTTGCCCAAAACAGTATTTCGCGTACTTGTTTTGCCATACATTTCTCATTCATCCAAAACACTTTGGCAGTACCTGGATATTGTATAGTGGTTTCAAAAGCATCTAATTTTTTTATTTTGTTGCGTTGTGTAATAGGAAGATATCAGTCAATTTTAGCGAAATTTTATATTTTATTGTTAAAAAAGAAAAAAATAAAAAATTTTAAAAGTAAAATGTTTTTGTAAATTGTCTTCGGCAAGTTCTCAAGAACATATAATGGCCAGTGAAAATTGTAATAACTCGAAAACTTAAAGACATGTAGCTTATTGTAAATCTCATTGTGTTTGCCCTAAGGACCAGGATCCACTTTTTTGCAAAAGGGGAAATAAATAGCGTTAATTTTGCAAAAACTGAAAATTTGTCAATTATTTTCGATTTAAACGCTTTTTTTCAGATTTGGGGCCTATGCGCTACGTGTTAACGTTGTCGAATTCGACTAAAATTTTGTGGGTGGAAGTTTCTCATCAAATCTAACATTAATCCGACATGCACCCCTTGAAATTGGAAAATTTATGTTTTTCACACATTTGAAAACCCGCTATAATGCGTATATCAAGCAAAAAACTAAAATTTTGTGAAAATGAGCGAATTCACTAAAATGTGAATAAATTCGAAAAAAATCAATCGATTTTTATGGTCGATATCTCATTTTGTTGCTATTATATGTCGCTATGCGATAAAAAAATGAATCTGGAAGTTTTTTGCCGTTTTCGATTTTTTATGATTTTTTTAAAACGAAAATTTTTGCCATTTTTTGGTAAAAAATATATTTTTTTCTTAAGTTTTTTATTATAACTCCGATACTATTGATCCGATTGAAACGCGATATATAGACGAATTAAAGGCTATGCAAATCTTAATTTTTCTGAATTTATTTTAATAATATCGGACTAGTAGTTTTTGAGTTATCATTAATTATTTGAAGAAACGTCTCAAAAAAATTGCAATTTTAAAAAAAAAATTTTAAAAAAAAATCTATCCATAGAATTTAAAAATTTTACCATTTTTGTACTAAGGTAGCCATGATACATCAAATGTATATAGTAGTTACTCGAGCATATTTTTGCTGTTGCCCTGTGTAATCCTTGTAGAAGATGGATGTCCTTGAATTTGACCTTTCTTACATCGAAATGTTGACTTTAGCCTACATGTTCTAAAATCCCAAAGCTGGAATCGACAAAAGAAGACTGCTGTAATAAATCTATATATATTCCGAATTGTTGCTTCGAGTGTTTTATGCCCTAGCCCTAGTCCATATATGGACTTTATGGACAAAAGACTAAAAAATTCCAAGAAATTCCAATAAATATTCACAGAAAATTTCATTTGAATCATTTAAGTAAACAAAATTTTTATTATTAAGGCCCTGCGTACCGGCCTCGACTGAATTTCAGTTTGCCATAAGAAGTGTTTGTAAAACAGTCTGAAATTCATGTTTGAACATTTTCAGGCGACTTTCAGTTTGGTAGTACGCAGCTAAAAAAAAACTAAACGGAATTTTTGATACAAAGAGTGTACACTTTTTTCCTTTAACTGAAACAAAAATTAATGTTCAGGCAATTGTTTGGTAAAGGAATTTATGACATTTAATATTTTGTACACATTTAAGATATGGTCTTTAAAATTAAAAGTCAGACAAAATGTAAAAGAAATAAATTTGCAGGTGCAAGGTACCCATATTTGAGACCACATAGCGCCTTTACAAATAGCTGAGCTATTTCCAAAATATTTTTATTCTGCCCCAGTGTGCACCGCTACTCATTTTGATAGGTTTAGTAAATTTTGTGTTCCATTTAGTTAAAGAAAATAGCAATAACTAAACGATTTATTTTAAAAGTCCTTTTGTATTCTGATTTATGTTATTAAGGATGAAAAGTTATATTATTATTTGCACACTTAGACAGTTTTATTACTTTCCCTGGCTCATAGTAACTATTTTTTTTACTCGGCATTGCCTCAGTCTAATTTCTAAGCACCGATAAAGCGGTTAAAGATTAAAAGCTTGTTCACTATGCACAGACCAATAATTTTTTTATATCCAAAGAGTAGTTCAAATAAAAAAATATTTTTTATTTTCTCAACATTTCACTACACTATAAATAATAATTGTTACAAAATTCAAATGAATAAAATGAGTGTCGCTGTTAATTAAATTTTTATTTAGCTCTAGGTAATTCTAAATCGATATCAAACAGATCAAGCATATTCTCGCCTTTTAAAACATTTTCTTCATGCAAACTAACCACCAAAACTTCGATATAGTTGGACATTTAGTACAAATTTTGAATAATATGGGAATTTTCCCTTAAATGCATTTTTACTTTTGATTTATTCATAGACTTCTAGTTCACTTTATAACTTGAGAGACTTATGGCAGAATATTTGAACCAATATTTTTGTGGTATATTTTAAACTTTTATATCCCTGTTTTCCCCGATCTTCCAGGCAGAATTATACGACATCCGTTTCAATGTTAGGGAATATTTAAGGAGAAAGACAAAGAGTATAAAAATATGTCTGATGTTGGACAACCAAGCTGCACTAAAGGTATTAATCTCGTTTGAGCTAAGGTCTGGGATAGACATGGAGTGCGACATACATATCTAAGTGAACACTATGTTTGGTTCCCAGCTGAGAGGGTCCGTTGATAATGTGTGAGTGGACCGTTTAGCAACCTAGGGTCCCGAAGTATATTTATAAGAATCCATAATTGGCATATCTATTGGATATGCTAAGGAAAAAACTAATTCCTGGATTGAAAAAGAGTGCTCTCCTCAATGCAAAGCTCTGAAATGTATGTAAGAGGGTGCTGTAGCTTAAGTGGTTAGCACGTTGACTACTAAGCAATGGTCACGAGTTCAAATCTCAGCCGTGGCAACACCAATTTTTCTGATATGTATTAATTTCACTTTATAATAATGCATATCACAGCGCTCTCCTTCGCCGGTATTACCACATAGCACTAAATCGCCGGCGAAGTAAAATAATTATAAATTGGCTATGCTAGCTTCGAACTAATTCGCCTAAATAACACCAGAGGCGCTGCAATACTGTTCTAAAAATAATCATAACGTGCAATTGTAGTGTTGCCAGAATCGAAGCTTTACTATCACTAACCATCTGTCTTATCTACTACTATCCCTTTCCAAAGGAAGTACCACAGTTAATGTAGGCATTAACTGCCTGAGTGGTACTTCTCTTTAAAAAAAATTTAATCTTATAGTTACAGTTATCATTTGCGGGCAATCCTTTGGGGCTCTTCTTATTCAAAGGCCTTTTTAAAGTTGTGAACGTGATGTGACCATATTTTTGTTCATTCATCTTTATTCTCTATATCTTTAACCATTCTTAATTGAAAGTATGGTCTTTTAATTATGCCGCCAGCAAATGTCGATGTGTGGAATCGGTTGCTAGTGGGCGAATCGGAAGTATACAATAAGTGTATAATGGTTCTCAATATACTACCTTGGGAAACTCTGACTTCAATTGGCTTAGTATGAACTTTTAATCAGTTAAATTACTTAAAGCTTATAGAACTCTTCAGGAAAGTTCAGCTTTATCTAAGGTTTAACACCCTTATGCCATATCTCATCGAATACTTGAAAATCGTCGATGCAGCACAAATCAGTATTTTTTACCAAACTGATGGTTCGGAATACATCATTTCTCCATTAAAATTGGATTCTTCTTAGTTTTTAACTTCTTCGAACCAACATTATTTGTTTAAGGTAGTATATTAGGACATATTTTTATATATACTATATGTGCCCACACGCCCTGACAATATTTTGTTCGATCTTGCTTTGAAAGTAATCCACACCAAATTTTATTACTTTTATAACGCTTCACGTACACATATTTTCTTTATATAAAGGTACCTATCCCTGGATAAAATTCTAAAATTTATACAAGTTCTGTAAAAGGTGTTTAATGTAACAATTGATAACAATGTAATTCCGCAAAGTTAAAATACAAATCAAATACAAATTTTATCCAATTGGGTATTTGGCAATAACTAATACATATTTTGTCATTATTTAAAAACAACGCCATCTGTTGCGCGACCGTGTTTAAAATGTTTCGCTTTCAATTCGTATTTTGTTCTTATTTTAAAACAGCGCCATCCGTTGCGCAGCCGTGTTTTATATATCCCGCTTTCAAAAATAAAACATGACTTAAAATATGCAGTACCCTTAAATCGGTAAAAAAAAATTGGCGTACTGCTTTTCTTTCACTTTTTCTTGGAAATAAGATATTTTTGCTAAAAAAAAAAAGTATTATATATTGGAATCAGGATCACACATTTTTTTTTAAATTCATCCAGTAGTATTTACGTGAAAGTAGACAGAAAGACAGACAGACAAGAAATGAGTTACTGTTTTATTATATGTATAGATATACTTCGGATATACCGACTAGCAGCCGAGCCACCATATACATATATGTACATTTGCTAACGACGCAGTTTTTTAAGCAGTCATAAATTTAAAAAAATGGTTGAAGAAATGGAGAATAAAGGTGAATGAACAAAAATATGCTCTCTTAACTTTCACACTGCGTAGAGACTGATAACCCACTATTCGATTAAATAACCAAACAATACCTTGGAATATATCTTGCTCTGCGCCCTTCTTGGGAAAGCCATTTCGAATTAAAGTCAACACAAATTAAGTAGAAATCAATTCCACTAAACTGGTTTATTGGCAGAAACTTTACCATCAGATTAGATTGCAAACTTTTACTGTAAAATATACTGGTACTGCCTGAGCTAACAAACTTTGAAAAACACTTAGGGGTGTCAAAATAAGAATGATCGCAGTTGTTCGCTGGTATATAAAAATTCGAAGATTCACAAAGTTTTATACATGCTATTAGGTAAAGCAGAATTAGTAACGTATTTAAAGAAGCTTAAAACGCATAAAAATCCCCTGGCCCGTCACATCCTAAATAATCGTTCTCTTGTCCGAACAGCAGAGGATAAGAGCAACCGTGAAACATACAAGTTTTTGACTTACACTGTCTCAACTTATATTTTTTTTGTTTTTTTTTTTTTTAATTTAGATAGATGTGATTTATTCAACAACAGGTAATATATCATCTATCTATCTATCTATCTATCTATCTATCTATCTATCTATCTATCTATCTATCTATCTATCTATCTATCTACATAAATAAAATCAAATAACGTTTGTTGCTATCGCATCAATTAAGAACGTCTGCACCGATTTGACCAGTTTTTTTTAATCTTCATCATAACATAACTTTTTACGGAAATAATAAATGACCACGCCTACTTTTTAAGTATCTTAAAACTTTCTACCATATATAGTACACATAGTTCAGCGAAATACAGGCTGGATTGGAAAGGTGGACGTGGTACCTCTCATACAAATTAAAAATTATTATCGTCTACTTGGATATCACCAATAGGTAGAGTCGTGAAACTATGCAGAAGTAACCCGTATACTAATTTGCATAGTCTAACAGAACACACACTGAATTGGAACAGTAGGCGTGAAAAATTATTATCGTAGAGGTAGAGTATTGAAACTTTGAACAAATAGCCGTCATACTGATGTGCATAGTCTAACAAAACCCAGACTGGATTGGGACGGTGGGCGTGGTACCTCCCTTACAAAGTGAAAAATTATTATCGAATACCTGAAGAACTACAATAGACTCTTGAAACTTTGCACAAGCAAACATCATACCAATGTGCATAATCTAGCAAAATTTACACAAGATTGGGACAGTGCGCGTGGTAGTTCCAATACAATGTAAAACATTATTATTGGGTACCTAGAGAACTACAATAAAAAAAATTTGCACAAGTAGCAAAGTGAGTATAATATAGTATAAAATGTGTATAATATAGCCAAATACAGACTGGATTTGGATAGTGGGAGCGGTACCTCCCATAAAAAGTAAAATACTATTATCGTGTTAATATGCATAGCATAGCAAAAAACAGATTGGATGGGAACAGTGAGCGGTGTACCTTTCATATAAACTGAAACAGTTTTGTTGTGAGAATTGCACGAATTTTTGAGTTAAAAGTTGGCCATAATTTTCTTTCAATTGTTTATTGTATTTTTTGTGGATGGATGTAGTGAAGCGCATCGAGGATAGCAAGTAAAGTCATAGAATCTAAAATTAATAGATGATTTTAACCTATTGGGCTTATCTTTGAGCGTAGCGCTTTACAAAATGCAGTACATTTGACTAGTATCTAATTTTTCTTTATTCCTTTATAACATAATCATAAAATGAATTAATAATTTATTTGATTATTATACTAAATTATTTATATCATAATTTTTCATGGGAAATTGAAAAACAATTAATCACTTTGCGAAGGATATATTAGGGGTTAGGCCCGGCAAAATATTGCACTGTTACTTGATTATTCAAAACTTAATCGCTTGCATGTTTTTAAAGGATATTATCAAGGACTATCTCAAAATTGTTTTATTAAAAACTTTAAATGAATTCTTGATGAATTTAGAAATATATTGTATCCGTACTGACCAAGGTTTAAGGTTTCTTCAGAAATACAACAGTAATCTAATTCCTTTTAAAATAAGCTTTTAAACTCTTACATTATTTAATTTGCTTGGTTTATATATTATAGTATGCAAAAGGTATGTGTTTGTAAGATTTACTTCGTCATTAAAATAAATGCTGGCTATATAAAACGAGTGAAATAAATTTCATTTAAATGATTAAACTTAATTATTACACTTAAAGAAATTAAGTAGTAAAACAGATACAAACAAAAAACAAGGTGGTATTTAAATAATTTAAACTTAATTGCTCATACACCTGTTTTGTAACTGAACTTTATATGTAGAACAAATGAATTCTTTCGCTAATGCGACTTACAAGCTCCTTGTGTAAATGCAATAAAAGTGTTAAATTCATGTAAAATTACACTACGAATGTACTAGCACAACTTGCATAAGCATGAAATCAGTACACCCAGCAAACACAAAGTCAAAGGTTAAAACAAATTTTTTTATTTAGTATCTTAAATAAAATTGTATATTTTTCTTCTAAAATTAATCAACTAAATTGAAAAAAATATATGCTTTAAAAATTGAATATTTAAACTTTAATTAGTCGAACTATAATTTTTAATTATTAACATACAAATGAATTTTTTTAAGTTAGACTTAAGTTCGTTAAATTCTCTCTAAGTTGAAAGAATATTAATTATAAATTAGGTGATTAGTTTTGAGAAAAAATGACAAAATTTTATGTTTAGACGCTAGCAGAATGGAATTCTTCACATATATCTACTCACATATATCTACTTTGGTAAAATTCATTTGTATGTTAATGAATATAGATCGACTAATTAAAATTTAAATATTCAATATTAAAAATCTAAAGGCACCGCGCATACATGTTTACCTTTCAAAGTTTGGTTTGATACTAAATTCGTATCAACTAAAAAAATTAATGTTAGTTTAAAACAAATAAACAAAAGTTGCTCTCATTGCTAACCGAAGGTTGGCTAAAGCAATAACGAATATAAGGTAGTAAATATTAAAAGAAAAATATCAAAAGTGTACTTCCCTGTGTTTCGCTAAACTATGTATATTTATTTTGGGGTTACTGGTGAAAATTTCCAAAGATCTACCTATGACAGTTCTCTAGTTACTTAAGAGGGTGTAAAAGAGGACGTGGTCATTTTTTTTCCGTAAAAACCTAAGTTGGGTTATGATGAAGACTTAAAAAAATTGCCAAATCGGTGCAGCCTTTCTTAAGTCATGCGATTATCAACAAACGACATTTGATTTTATTTATATAGATTTTAAGGTTACGTAAGAATAAAAATTTGGTCTCATTTTCACATTTATGTTTTTGTTCAATCAAGTGAATAAAATATAATAATCAATCTAAAATTAGCAAAGAATTTTTTTGGACTCTCATGTACGAGTATGTAGATTTTTGAAAGAAATTTGTTCACACTGTTCACACTGTTCTATGTTAATTATTTATGGAATATTTTGCAACACAACTGTCGCTATTGTTCAGCATGGTGATATTCAGCACTTCCCTAGTAACTCCAATAGCAATAGTGATTAGTGGATACTTCAAATTCAGTGCAACCCTTCGCATTATTGGGATCATTATTCATCTTAGAAGCATACTTTTTCTAAGCATAGGGCTACATAAGCATTTGCTAATTAATTATTCGATTAATGGCTACGACGTAGAGAACTTAATAAAACCAGTGTTCAAAAAGTTTACATCATTTCAGCAAAAACACAATAATATTACCGTTTCGACGATTGAAGTTAAAACCAAATAACAATAGCTAACCAATGCTAAAATTAAAATAACTTACTGTTTTCAAAAGCAAAAGCAATATAGAAACACTGGTTGGTGGCTATTTGGCGAGCACTAGCAGTTGTCAGCATTTTAAATTCAACAAAATTAGTAGCAGATATTTGTATAGGTTTTTAACTTCAAATTCAATTTTATAAACTTTAGATTCAATTTTATAAACTTTAAATTTAATTTTATAAACATCAAATTCAATTTCTATTCATATTTATAGAAAATTAAATTTTTACAAAAAATTTCTACAAAATTTTTACAAAATAAAATTGCAATAATATTTTTACAAAACGTTTTTTATAAAATTTAAAAAAAAAATCAATAAAATTTTACAAAAAAAATTAATAAAACTTTTACAAAAAATTTTTAAAATAAATTATCAATGACATTTAAAAAACAAATCTTCTATAAATTTTTTACAAAAAATTTCCATAAAATTTAAAAAAAAAATACTTTTTACAAAAAAATTTGCAATAATATCTGTACAATTTTTTTTGTATTTTATACAAAATGTTTTGTAAAAATATTACAAATTTTTTTATAAAAATTTTTTAGAATTTTTTTTGTAAAATTTTATAGTAAGTTTTTGTAATTTTTTTTTTTAATTTTCTATAAATATGAATTGAATTTGATGTTTACAAAATTAAATTTGATGTTTAAAAAATTGAATTTGAAGTTAAAAACCTATATACCCTACAAAAAAACACCTAGAATGGAACAAACAAACAAACAAAAAAACATAAGCTAGCTAGTCTCACGCACGCATAAGAGTGTGGCTACACTGACACTTGCTGCTAGTTGCCGCACAAAGAAGGACAAAATTAGGTATTTTATGTTTGGTTTCTGTAACCTAAGTAAGAAATTTATCACATAAAATTAATATATGTGGTAGTTTTTTACACAGGATGAGCTAAAGTTAATCACGTACTCTTTTATTACTTTATATTTAGTTTAAAAAAAGAGATACTGGTCTCAAGAAATTTGTCCGTGAAATAATATTTATCCACAACTGAATACATATTTGCAAAATAACGATAAATTCATTCATAATAAAAAATATCTATTGAAAATGGTTCCCTTTAATTTAATTATTTTTATTTTTAAGCTTTAGGTCGTTAATTATTTTATTTTTATCTGCAATATTTCACTACTCCATTGTGTAGCATCATCAGGAAGAAAATTAAAAAAATTAACGGTAATAAAAATTTTAATTTGTAATTTCTAAAAAGATCACATAAACTATATCAAAATAAAAAGAAAATGGTTCCCCTGATTTTTTTATTATTCTCATGAAATCAAATTTTTCTTAAAAAAAAGTGCAGGGGACTGCCAATAGAAGTAAAAACTAAATAACTTGTGATTATTTTTTTCCACGGTTTTTTATGAAATACAAAATACAAAACAAAAGGATTATTTAAGTTTTCACAGAATAATTAAATACAAATATTGATAATAATATTTTTATTATTGCAATTAACAGTTTTACTACAGTTTTCGCCTCTACAAGTTTTGTTTCTTTTTTAAATATATATATACATATATATATTTATATATGCGTTGGTGACGCAGTAAACGAGTAGGAAAGTAAATACTATAGATCGCCATTAGTATATTTGTTTTTTAATCATATTAAATCATTACACTACACGCATCAACTTCTTTATACAAATATGTGTTACAGTGAGCAATATAAACATGTTGAGTTAATCAGTACAAAATCTGTATCAGAGAGCATCAAAACATGTGTCATTTAGTTTATTTTTTTTTTTTTTCAAACTAAAACATTGCAATGTTACTAACATTGCAATGTTGCTAACTCGGTTGTGTGATAAAATTATCATTGTGCCAATAGAATGAATGAAATTACAGCTTTCATTTGTTTGCATAAAGACAAACTGAATGGCAGGAATACCGATGGACAGAACAGTCAGACATACAGTCAGACGAACCATCTGATAATCTGACCATCAGTCAGACAAACCAGCAGACAGTCAGTGAGACCATCAGACAGTCAGTGAGACCATCAGACAGTCAGTGAGACCATCAGACAGTCAGTGAGACCATCAGACAGTTCGTCAGATCGTCACACAGTCCTTCAGATAGTCAGACCGTCAAATATTCAGACCGTCAGTTTGTCAGACCGCAGATCGTCAAACAGTTAGGCAGTCATACACTCAGATCGTCGCACAATCAGACCGTTAGATCGTCAGACCGTCCATCATTGAGTCAGAGCGTCAGTTTGTCAAACAGTCAGACCGTCAAACAATCAGTCAGACAGTAAGTCAGACCGACAAACAGTCAGACCGTCAACTAGTCAGACCGTCAACTAGTCAGACCGTCAAACAGTCCGACCGTCAAACATTCAGACCGTTAGTCAGTCAGACAATCAATCACACAGTCACTCAAACTATCTATCTATAGAAACCAGCAGAGCATCTATAAAAACCAACGTTATGTTGAACATGGTGACGATGATGCGAGTTCAATAATTTTTCTTCAACCAAATCGTGCATAATGGTGTCGACGGTTTTTAAGGTGACGACGGTTTTTGAGGTGATGACGGTTTTTGAGTTAAATATTTTTTCTTAAACCAAAAAGTGCTCAACGTACCTACAGAAATTTTCACTTCAATAATAATCAATAATGGTGACGACGGTTTTTGGTGACCCCGGTTTTTGGTGATGACGGTTTTTGAAATCAGTATTTTTTCTTCGACCAAAAAGTGCTCAACGTGCCTAAAGAAGTTTTCACTTCAAAAATTATTTTGTATGGATATTTGTAATTTTTTTAATATAAATAATATTTTAATAATTTTTTATAATTAATAATTTAATATATTTTTATGATTTGGCAGCTTTTTTTAAGCAACAATTAGCACTTGTTTGTGCAGATATTAGCACTTATTATATCTAAGCGTTGCTTTTTATGAACTAGTTTTTTCCTTTTTTTCTGCGAGCCAGAATAAATTTTGAGTTATAGTTTTAAATGAATATAATGAAATTTTTGCACAAAATAAAGGATGTTATTGGTTATTGGTGTAATTTTTTTGTTTTAACTTTTGGTAGCAATAAGAAGGACCAAATAAAAAAAAATAAATTTCTGAACGCTGGATAAAGCTTGTGTGTTTGCTGGGTAAAAATAATATGTATGTACATACATATGTACGTACATACAAATAAATTTACAAAACTACAAAATTTTCCTTGATTTGGATTTTATTGTTTTACAAACACTTATTTGTTTTTTTTTATACTTTTCCAACAAAATCTTTTGTTTTTATTTGTCTTGTTTCTATACAATTGGTTTGGGTTGTTGATATTTTGGTTTGATTCTTTCACACATTTTTTATGCGTTCAAATTGCATGCACCGGTATCACTGACCTTCGGCAAAGCTTTTTATTATACTGTCAATATGTAGTATAATTTGACATGAATACTTCTACTCTCTCAGTTAGTTCTCCGTTGGCTATAATAATCTCTCTGGGTTTGAAAGACATAATGTGATGAGCATGTGATATGAAGATTTGCTCATGTTTGAATGTGTTTGTTGTTGTTCTTCTTCTTCTTATTTTAAAGTAAAATTGAGGGAGTTACGGGTAAATTTTAATATAAAAATGCATACAAATTTTCTTTTCTCATTTTTTTTTTTTTTTTGTTTTCTACATTTGTTTCTATTTGCGTGCAAAAAATTATTGTTGATTCTCACTTTATTTCTTTATACGATAGAGGATGGGTAAGTGCTTTAAATTAAAATTAAATATTTTTTTAATTTTAGGATTCGGTGGAACTCAGTTTTTTTCAGAACGAATTCGGACTTAAACAAATTTTTGAAAATTCGGTAAGATTCGATTAGTAAGACGCAAGAAGAGGTGGAAAAAATGAGAAAAATATTAAAGGCTTAAAGTTTTTAAAATTATTGAAAAAGACAATTTGAAAAAATTAAATAAACGACTGTAAATTGAATAATTTCGTATCTACGAAAAATTTCTTAATATAATAACACAAGTATAATTAGTTTTGAATTTTAGAAACTCAAAGTTGTTCTATCAATTTTAAAGTGCTAAATTAAAATCTAAATTCTGCTTTATTACAGTTAAGTTAATTTCAAGGTGAATTTAATTTACCAGGTGAAAGCTTTACGGTAACAACTTTGACATTGTACTAGCATATATAAAATATTGCATTTGTGACACGAGATTAGCACAAAAAGGAAGAGCAAAAAATAATCCACTGGCCTATCGCCACCACCTGGTATTTTCAATTCGCTGCGGTTGGTTCTATTTTTCGGGATATAGCATTATAATTATATATCTAAAATGAAAAAAGTTTCACGACTTAATCGCAAAGTTGAACGATACGAAATGTTAAAAAGTAAAAAAGTAAAATGATACAAATCAACTAGTTCTACCTCAAAAGTTTCGGTTAAAAAAATAAAAAGTGCTGCCAAGTGGTCACATATGTAAATGATCATTTTGGGATATAGCTTTTCGAGTTAAAAAGAGTATAAATAAAATTTTTAATTATTTTTTTATATATTTCCAATATTCGTATTAATATTTAAGTTTTTATATTTTACAGTTGACGGAAGAAACAACTCACAGTTATATATTATAATGTTGCCAAAGTCTTTTCACTACTTTGAGGTGTTTTTTTTTTTGAAAGTGGTATAAGTCCACTTTTTCAAAAAACGGATATAACGGTAATTTTAATGAGAATGTGTATATATTCTCTTCATTGTTGCAATCACAATTTCAATAGAGTTCTATTTTGACATAAAATAAACAAAAACAGTTTTGCTGTACAATGCTATCGCACAAATATTTCTTTTCAATGTGGAATAAGTCCATTCCTAATACTTATAATTAAAAAGTTTTTCTTATTGCAATTATTATTTTTTATTGCTACTTTATTGCACGCTGCTGCAGTTATGTATATCTAACGCCCGTTTCATACTATAATACTGAGTATTAAGATTTCATTGGATTTTTTAATAAAAAAAATCAAATAAAAATCGTTGTGATTGTTAAAAAATCTAACGTAATTTCGTTTTTACATTATCACCCTTCAAATAAAGTTTAAAATCAAGCAGAGTTGAAACATTGAACAGCGGCGGTTATTAATTTTTTCTTATTTATTTTTACTTTAATATATGTAGTATAAGGTAAAGTATAGTAATCATGAAAAAAATCGAGGTCGGGATTTTGACGGATTTATACGTTTAGAGGTCTTCTGAAACCATTTTGACTATTTTCGCGATGATGTCTGTTGAGTATGCCACTATTTTTGTGGAGTTTGTACAGGTCATACCGTTTGACATATCAAAATGAAATTTAGTATGTGGCTTTGGTATGTGGAGATGAAGAGCTGTATAGTTTTTGGGCATAACCAGGAGGGGGTAAGGGGTAGTTTTCTAACCCCCAAATTTTGTGAACGCTCTACAGGTCATACCTTATGACATATTAAAACGAAATTTAGTGTGTAGCTTTGGTTTATGGAGGTGAATAGCTGTTTAAATTATGGGCATAATCGGGAAGGGGCAAGAGGTAGTTTACTTACTCCAAAATTTTGCAAACGCTCTACAGGTCATACCATATGACATATCAAAATGAAATTCAGTATGTGCCTTTGGTTTATGGAGATGAAGAGCTGTATACATTTTGGCCATAATCGGGAAGGGGCAAGAGATAGTTTACCTAACACCCCAAAACGAAAATAATTTTTTTTTTCGATTTGAATATATTTTGCACCTTTATTCTTTATGTAATATATTCATAAAAATATCTGTTTCCATTTGGTATGATAAAGTTGAGTGTAGGCCACTCCAGTTTTTTTTTTATTTTTATTTGGAAAAAAATGGGGGTGTAAATAAATACTTCAATATGTTAACTGTAAGAGAAAATTAACGAAGTAATTTTTATTTTTACATTTTTAATATAACTGAAATTAACTCTAAACTTGGTTATTCGTGTATTTAAAATTCGTCATTTTAACTATTATTTGTTACATAAAAATATATTTTAGTAAAGCTTATGTCTATAAAAATATGGACTTAAATTTACTTCTGTTTTTTTATCTTATAAAATGTGAAAGTGGTATGAGTCCATGTGGAGCTAAAAAAAACCTGTATTTTTCTAAATAATTTTTGTTATTATTATTTCATAATAAAATTTAAAAGGTGTATAGTGTAAAAATCATCACTAGAATTGACTAAAGTTGACCAATATTTTTAACTTGATTCAAACGCAAACCCTTAAATAACTCAATATTTTAAAAAATGGACTTAGACCACTTTCAAAAAAAAAACCAGTTGATATATTAATTCGGTAATTACCATAAAATTCTACATTAACTAAAACCTCCTGATGATTTTTAGATATTAAAACATTAAATAACTTTTATAGACAGCAATATTTTTTTTCTGCAACTTAATTTTCAAAAGTTTAACTTAACTCACCACCTCATAGACAAGTGTTCAGGCCCATGTAGAATATTAAAATGTATGAATGTTGCTCTAAACAAAAATCAATTTGATTGAAAGGTTTTCTTTAACTGCATTTGTTTAACATAGTTACATACCTTTGGCGGGTACAATTACATTTATGGAGAAAGATAATCAAATAAACTCCGTCGATAGAGCATACAATTTACTTGATAATACGAGGCCAAGTTAAAAATTCCGTAAATTGTTTGATAAATAGTATTTTTTCGCCAAAAAATTTTATTTATTTGTCAACTTAGACCCTTAGCTCGATAAATTCAGTCCAGCCTCATCCAAAAAATAAGATTTCTCAAGGCCCTCAAAATATGCATTTGTTACCTCTTCGCTTAACACAAATATCTTACCACCCAGCGATTTCTTTAAATCTGTAAACTGGAAATAATCACAAGGGGCTAAATCTGAGAGTATGCTGGATGGGATAGCCCGATTCATGACTACACACGTGTGCCCCCGTGCATTGTCTTTATTACAGCACCCATTGGGCTTATAGCTTTTTCATATTAAAATTGTGATGTACATACAAATTATACAAATTGTGATGTACTTCATTAAAATATCTAAATTTTATCAAAAGTAGAAATGCCATGAAAACCAAAATAAGAACAGAAATGAGAACGACAATGCACCAAAAAACTATAAATTACCCCAAAACATAAATAAATAAAAAAATTATCAAAAACAAATTTAAAACTCAATAGAAATATAATACGCATATTCATCTAAAGGGTGGTTAAATTTTAAGGCCCGATTTTGATTTTGAACAAAACACAAATTATTTAGGAAATTATTGTCATTTTTTTTATTTTGATAATAATGGTATGGTTCAATTATGGAACAAAATATCGGCCAAATGGCCACCACGACCTCGGCACACACAGCTCCATCCGATGCTCCAAATTTTCGATGACGCTGAGGCATAATTAACGTTCTATGCCGTTAATGTGCTGAATTATCTCATCCTTTAGCTCTTGAATTGTTGTTGGCTTATCGACGTACACCTTTTCTTTTAAATAACCCCAAAGAAAGAAGTCCAACGGTGTCAAATCACATGATCTTGGCGGTCAATTGACATCGCCACCACGTGAGATCTCAGTAACTGTCTGAACGGCTTCAGGCACCCACAAACAGTCAATCTTTGTGGGTGCATTTGTTTTTTCGATAATCACTCTTGGATTATCATTCGCTCAAATGCGGCAATTCTGCTTATTGACGAATCCACTGAGGTGAAAATGTGCCTCATCACTGAAGATGATTTTTTTCGAAATGCATTTTGATTTGAACGCCCATTTTCATAATAAGCCTGAATACATTTAATGCGTTGATCGATTGTATATCTTTCCATGGTTCAAATTGAGTTAGTCTGAAATTGAGAAATGTCAAAATAAATGCAGCAAAAAACTTGACGTTTAGGTGTGGCTCACATTCGACATTGGCCCTTAGAATTTAACCACCCGATATATATGTACACACAGAAAAAAATTGTTGCACCAATTAAGGATTTTAATTAGTTTTAAATTAAAGTTCAATTAGTATAAGTAGATTAGATACAAGAGTGCTGATGACGGAAGTGGCTGTCTAGAAAATTTGCATTCCGCTCGTGCTGGTGTCTAAAAATTTAATTTTCCCAATTTTTCTTTAATATTATCACCTAATTTGTAATTTAATTAATTCTTTCTTAGAGAGAATAAAAACGAACTTAAGCTTGATTATAAATTTCATTGTATTCTATTAAATGTTTAATTGATTCAATTATACAATAGATTGCACGAGTAACCCCTATGCTAATGCGCATAGTGTGCCATTAGCATAGTGGGCGTGATACCTCCCGTACAAAGGGAAAAATTATTATCATGTACTTAGAGAACTATAAAAGGAATGGTCTTGAAAGTAGGTACAAGTAACGCCCATACCCATGCGTATTGTCTAGATAAACATAGGCTAAATTGGGACAGTGAGCGTGGTATCCCCCAAACAAAGTAAAAAATTATTATCCTGTATGTAGACAACCGCAATGGGTAGCGCCTTATAGTTTTGAATAAGTAACCTCCATATTAAGATACATTGTGTACAGAAACAGAGACTTGATTGGAATGGTGGGCGTGGTACCTCCTATTAAAAGTGAATACATCTTATCGTATACCTGGAAAACTGCAATAGACATACATACTAACCTTCACAGTCTAGCAAAATACAAATGGAAACAAGTGTTTATTGTATTTTTTGTGGATGGGTGTAGCGAAGCACTCCAGGGATAGCTATTAATAAATATAACTTGAATTTTACTTACTTGAATTTTAGAAAAACTTTTGTATGAAAAACTTGGGGCCTAATCACCGCATTCGATATCGAGTAAACTATCGTATCGAATAACAAATTATGCCATTCGACATGTATCGAATCGTTATTCTCATCAAATTGTAATAGATTAATAATAAGTCAACAAGTGAACAAGAAAAAACGGTTTAAAAACATTTCCTTTCGAAGGAAATTACGATACCTTTTATTCGATTTCGAGTGCCATGATACCAAAATGAAAAATTACGATAGATTTTACTCGACATCGAATGCTGTGATTAGACCCTTGATTTAAAATAAGTTTTAAATATATCTTATATGAATTTTATTTGAACTAATTTTAAATGAATAAATTAATTATTAAGACTTAGGTTCTTAATTATAAAGAGATAAAGAAAAAATTAGACACCAGGGGGGTTACTGCGTAATTCGATTCGAAAGCAATTTCCGAATCGAAAGCTTAATCGTACTGCGTAACTCGTTCGAAACGATCACAGAGTTGTGTTGTTAAACAAATGGGAAATTATGATAAAAAGTTGGTAGCACTGCAAATTAATTATCAAACTTGGTGAAAATAACCCAAAACAAAAAGCAGTTAAAAAAGAAAGTTTAAATATTATACTTTTCTAATTATTTTTTATTGTTTTGTTGTTGGATTAAAATTCATTAATTAATTAAATTTAATTCCAGAAAGAGTTCAAAGCAAAATAGTAAGGGTCCCATCAAATATCATTAATCTTAATGATTAAACGCAAGGGACCATAAATATTTTCTAAATTATATTAACAAAATGTATCATTTAGTTTTGTAAAAAACTTCTTTCTGTAAGGATTCAATTACGTATATACTTAATAGCATAGAAAGCGAATAAAAAAGGTCACAAAGATCCGCTGCTATTCACCTACGTTAAATGAGGCAGTCACTCTACAATTGCTGCCTCATATTAATTGATTTATTTCTAGGATCTGGAACATTAGGATGACCTTTTGCTTACTCTGAATTTTTATAAGATTTTTCTGAATATTCCTTTAAATAACAATTAATTAAGTTCTTTATAATAAAGAAATAATAGATACCAACAGAATGTAATGCATAATAAAGAACTTAACCCTGAAAAATTATTAATTCATTAATAAAAAATAGTTCAAATAAAATTAAATTTACATTAAACATTCAAATAATTGTATTAAAACCAACATTATTAAGTTTAATTTATGTATTATACACTTTTATTTATTTTGAAACGTTAAAATACTTGCGTTTGTACTTTTCTTTCAATTTGTCACTAGCAAAATAGCTTTCGAACAATTTCCTAATTGTTTTTGCGTAACTGATGCTTGTTTTCGTACTACAGAGTTGACCTTTCAAAAGGGATTTTTGTTTTTCGTAACACAGAGTTGTTCTTTAGAAAGGGATTTTTATTTTTCGTTAGAGCAAAAAATCTTCCGCACTTTCGTAACAATTTATACGATCGTAATCGTAATACACAGTACGAATAGTTCGAACTCGTACATTTTTCCTATCAAATCGAATTACGCAGTAACCCCCCAATAGAATGGAATGCATTTTGTAGACAGCTACGTCCGTAATCAGCACTCTTCGTATCGTATCGAGTGCCTCGATAGACCGATTGGTAGCGCGCTAGTCTATCAATCTAGTGGTTACGGGTTCGATTCCCTCCAAAGACTCTGGGGGTTTTCTGCAGACAAGCAAAAAGCTTCGCAGAGTTAGAGTTGTCTTTTTTTTAAAAAAAAAAATCTAATCTACTAATTTTGTCTTATCTCTTTTTAATTAAGAACTTAAGCCTAAATAGTTAATTTATTCGTTTTAAATATATTTTATTTATTACTAGCTATCCCTATCCTCAAACGCAAAAAACGCACGTTATTTATATTTAAATTACATGATATTATTTTTGTATGGGAGTTAACACGCCCATTGTTTCAATGCATTTAGCCTATGCTACTAATATAAGGCTAACTTGTGCAAAACTTCAAGGCTACCTATTATAATAATCTAGGTACACGATAATAATTTTTTACTTTGTTGGGAACGTTACATGCCCATCTCTCCAATACAATCTGTTTTTGTTTAAGCCATGCGAGCAAAATTTGATAACTCCAGCTATTATAGTTCCCGATGTGCACAATATAAATTTTTCACTTTGTATGGGAAGTACCACGCCCAATAATCGGATCCAGCCAGTTTTTGTGTACATTATGCACCTTAATAAGAGGGCTACTTGCATAAAATCTCAATCAATGCGATGATAAATATTTACTTTAGATGTGAATATCAAAAAAAAAATTATCCTATTTTACTTATCACATATTTGGTAACAAACTGTAAATATTCCAGGAGGATCACTCGACTGGTGCATATATGGACTCGATCCAAAAAAACATAAAATTACCAAAAAGTCAAATACCAACCAAATTCGAAATTTTGCCGAAACGTTGAATTTTCACAAACAAAAATAATACTTGCCAATTTCAGCAAGTTAGTAATTCCATCCAAAAATATAAATTATTTTAATGTTTAACAACAAATCGAAAAATAAGGGAAATATCCCTCAAATTTGAATTTCTCCTGTGTTATAAGTTATATGTTATAAGTTATAACTATAAATAAATAAATACTTATAACTATATAATAAATACTCTAAAATAATACCTCAAAGCACTTACGCGAAGAGTGTATAAAATCCATCAAAGCCGAATATCGTAATCTTACTTTTTTATTATACAATTTTTAAATAGAAAACACTCACAGTACGTTTTTGAATTACCGATAGAACGCAAACAAACAAAATTTAATTGCAACATCTGTGAAAAATGTTAAAGTATAAAATTACTATAATAATACAGATATATGAAGAAATATTTTCATTTCAAATCAACACTTTCTACAATCATCGTGCTCTTGTGAGCGCATCATCATTAGTGTGATGTTAAAACAAAAAATGTCCAAAAAAAAATATCGAACGTCATGCTCGCCAGACGTTTAATATTTTCTTCGAATGCCTTTCACTTGACATAAAGACGCTTAAAGTGAGTGAACTTAACCCAGATATGGTAATTTTTTTTTTTTCAATAGTATCTTTTTAGTACAGGTCGAAACTGTAAAGCATAATGGTACATAAATGATTCATTTGGTACAATTTTATAATTTAAAAAATTAAAGTTATTTCCATTTTCTGAAGTCATTGGTAACATTATTCTCTACTTACAGGTTATAAAAATTCTTTAAATATACATGTGTTTAACATGAATTTAAGTTTACAAACAAATGTGTTTAGTGTAATTTGCACCTGAGAAGTACACTTTAAGAAGCTGGTTAGTACAATTCAAATATTGCAATTACCATCACTGATAAATGCGCACGTTCGTTCATTATTATCTGGAGATTTTAATATTTTAAATAGGTTTGTCAGCAGTCTGCCTCTTTTTTGAGAACTGCAGCGGCAAGTACACTGTTCAGTGCATTTTAAATTTTTTGTTTTATTTCCAAAAACAAGATTTTTTTTATAAAAAAAAATGTAAATACGTTTGGGGCTGCATAAAAATGGCCCTATGAAAAATCGCCCAAAAACAAAATTGAAAAATATCGGAATAAATAATCACTCTAAAGAAATAAAAGATTGCTAAAAAAAGAAAAATGGAAATTTGGCCCAAAAATTGTGAAAAAATACCCAAATATAAATGAATTATCGCCCAAATTTATTTATACTTTTCTTATTAAATATAAAAATGTCAAAAGTTTTAGTAAGGACATTGATATTGGTTTAATTTATCGAGAAAGCTTTCAGCTTGCAACTTCTGTATGTAATCTTTGATCAAAATCCAAGAAAGCTGTGACAGCTGTTGCTCTTGGGGGTGCTGCCAAAGGAACTCTGAGTAACCGTGGTCACGGTCGCTACAAACGATGCTAAATTAAATCGTTGTTTTAAATTAATTAAACCGTTGATTGAATTCATCGAGCAAGCTTTGAGAAGAAGTTGTATGTAATCTGTGATCACAGTCTGTTAGGAAGAGTTTTGGTACCAAGTTAAATATATTGTTATGCGTTCATTAAAATAATTATGAAAGGAAATATATGTGAATAAAAAAATAGAAAAAATAAAGGTACAAATAGTTTGCTAATATGAGTTGAAATTAATTATGTAAATTAATAAATTAATTATTGTTTATTGTTAAACTTTAGAATTAGATGCCGCATGAAAAAATTTTTATAAAATATGAAAAATCGCGTGATCGTTACTTAAATAATTAGAAGCATTTTCAAAACTGCCATTGATACAACCTTAAATGTGATGTCAATACATTTCCTGTAAATTAATCAGTTTTTTGGAAAAGCAGAGACAGAAACTAAGTTGATTATTTTTCCAGTTTAAATTCTAATAAATTTTTAATGTTAACACTTCTGCCGTTTAAGGTAAACTTTATAACTACTTAAGACAAACCACTGTTTTTTTCACTCTTAGTACCATAAATCGGTGATCTTTTATTAAAACATTAAACATTAAAAATGAAAAAACAAAAATATAAAAATGAATTATTCTCCAAAAATGACGAAAAACACCCAACATTTTTGGGTTACTTTTCATATAAATATTACCCAATTTTGTATGAATATTTCTTGGGCAATTTTTCATTTATGCTTTTGGCCGATTTTTCATAGGGTCTTTTTGCATGCAGCCTACGTTTGGTTATCGATTCCTGATTACAAAGTTCTAAACGTAAAACTATTGTTAGGCAGCGCACAGAGGAGGTTTAAATAAAAAACAATAATATAATCAATTGAAAGGAAGTAATTGATATGGTCATTTAACTGAATAGGCGTATTTTTTCTTATAATATCCTTGCATAGTCATGCGATTTATATGTTCATTTGGTATGGACAAAAATACTTAATTCGGTTTTTACACGGTAGATTGGTTCTAGACAAATCCGTGTAAAAAAAGACATTGATCATATACAAAAACAGGTGATTGGTTCCTTATCTCTAAAATTAGTGAAAAACGAGAATTCTTTTAAGAACAAGAAATCATGTTTATTTTTACACATATATGCATATAATGTACATATAATGTGTATTTGCAACATTTTGCCAAGAAATGTTGAGCCTTCTCCATTTCGAAGGCGATCTAAAATTTCAATTTTCTTTTCCAAAGAAATGGCTTTACGTTGTAGTTTTTTATTTGTAGTTTTCGACGTCTTCTTTTAGAGATGCTTTGAAAGTTCACAAAATATTAACACATTTCAATTGCTCTAACAAGTAAACATGCTTGCATTCACAAAAAGGGAATTCCTCTAAAGTTCTGATATGAAAATATTTCGCAAAACTTAAATTTTCCAAATAAAATAAGATTTTGAATCGTGCTAAATGGAATAAAATCGTGTAAAAAAATTATTTTTTTATTTTCAAACCGTGTTAAATCAAAACCGTGTAAAAACAGAATTTGGTGAATATGTATATCGGATGAAAAATGTCAATATATAGTTAAAAATTATTGCTTCCAAAATTCTTAAAAATTAACGCAGTTTATACAATAATTATTGTTAAGGCCATCTTCCATTATAACAACACGTATTAATCAGATGTTTGATTTGTCCGCAACTAACTAACTGCAATATGTATGCACAATCTGAGCTCAATCAGAAACTAACAATACCATTTTCTAATTTATTTTTTGATCCTATAAGGAACACAGGGCCTCGAAGATTGTATTCCAATTTCGCTTATCTGCTGCTGCAGTCTTCAGCTTGCAGCTTCGATGTCTAGTTGCCGACGCCAGGTGTGACTTCGTCGACCATTCCAGCGGCTAACTTGGGTTTCACTCTATTAAATTTCTTATAGTGTCGGCTTGGGGTATTTGCACGGTATGTCCGATCATACGCCACTTCCGTTGATGAATCTTTGTAAGCTATAAATGTCGCACTGGTTTGAATTCAAGGATTCACATCCATAAAGCGCAACAGATTTCACGCAGCTATAAAAGATGTTAATTTTGGTGCGTTCCGAGATATGGGACGACTTTCAGACACGGTTGACTTTGCTGTAAGCTTGTTTCGCTTTATTGATACGACTTAAAACGTCCCCTTATGAGCCTCCATTCTTTGTGATAATGCTACCCAGTGTTATGTAAATGAGTATATGTAAATACTATAAAATTATATGTAAGTGAAACAGTCAGTGTTCAGACATCTAACTATGATAATTACAATATACAATAAGATGTAACTAGATATGTAACCAGTAAAACCAGTAATAAGGGTGCTTGCTTATTTTCTTTCTTTATTATTTCTTTTGACTAATAGTATTGAAGTTGCTTTGTAATACTAATAAGATGAGTTAATAAAGTACTTGAAAAGCAGACGCACTTTAAAAAAAACTTTTTCAAGGGAAAAATTTTCACTCCAAAAAATATATCATATGCATATTTTTATTGTACCTGGTAGTGGTGGTGAGTTTACAATATGTATCAAATCTACCGACGCTTGTTTAAGTATATTTACAATACTAGTAATTTAAATATGTAATTAATGTAATTAATGTTAATGTAAACTAATGTATATAAAGCAAATAAATACTTACATATAAAGCATATTCAGCAAGGTTTTCTTGTCGGATTCTTGAAAATATAGATGGTAATCAAAGCGCCAGGGTATCCCTCAGATTATTTTAAATATTAGTTTTTACCCACTCCAGGATCTACACCCCACCCAAAATTCCCAGATTTAGCTTTAATACATTAAAATAGTGTCTTGTATAAATTTTTAAGGTTATTCAATATAACAAAACGATTTCACGTGATTTCACGAGGGCCTGAATTGCCCTTAAAAAATAATGATAATGACGCGTTCCCATTATTTACCCACCCAGACCTACTTTACAACAGCAGCAAGGTAATTGCGGGAGACTCTATATGTAAAAAATAAACATTAATTTTTAATATAAGACGAAAAGAAAAATGTTTGTGATCATCAAAGAATAGATAAAACCTGGCAATTTCAGAAAAACTTATTTTAAAAGCAAAATCATTTTAATGTTTCCAAAAACTGAAACAAAAACAGATAAATATTCACATTTGGCAACGCTGGTTTATACATTTACTGGACTACAGCTTTACACCCCGTCTCCATTAGTCATTATTATGTCTTAACAAAAGTCAAACTTCATATGAAAAAAAAACATTATTATTAATACTGGTTTTTTTATATGAAGTTTTACTTTTGTTAAAATAGGCTTTTTACACTGATCAACATCTAACATATGCCATCAATTTGAGAAGATGTTGACATCTTTCCATAAGAAATACGCAGGCCTAAAATTCAAAATCTTCACAAGATGTTCCTATTTCCGCTTGCTCCATTTTACACCTTTCGATTATTTGAGTGTCATCACTATAAAAATGGCAATATACTGGATTAATTTAGTGGCATCACTGAAAAAATGTCATTTATGTGGAAAAAATATACTAATTTTTGTTTAAAAATGAGCATCATACGAAGGTACACAAAAATTTTTTTTACATCTTCTTTCTCTAAAATGCTTTCAATAACTTTAATATTCTACATTAATACTTGGGTTTGTTCTAGCAAAACAACAATTATTCCAATTATAAATATTTGTTGTTAAGCCATATTTTTATTTTTTTATTAGCTAAATGCGTTTTTGCTTTTAATTTTTCAACAATTGAGTTGATGGTAGATGTTAGATGTAAGAAGATGCAAATGTAAACTAATTTTCACATTTGCAACATCTTCCAGACGTTTCACTAGGATGTTGGTCAGTGTAAAAAGCCTATAAGACATGTTGATAGCAAATGAAGACGGGGGTTTAGTTAGATAGCTTGAGCTATCTATTTAGTTAGATAGCTTGAGCTACATATCAACTTTTTTAGAAATCGATTTCTTCGCTTTCCATCACAAAGTTTATGACTTTTTAATACAGTAGTATATATCACGTGGATAGTTACAAGAATTTAGTACATCTCTTCACTAATCAATCAATGTTTATTAATTTCTAGTACCCGCTCTATGCAGTTTTGATTATTGGTTTAATTTTTATATTTTAAGAATATTTAAACGTTTAATTCACGAACAGAGTACATATAAACGTAATTCTATTCTTTTCTTCTTCTTAGTTTAGTAGGAGGTGATGTAAACCCCATTAAAATGTACACTTAAACTGGTTAAATTTTCTCATTGTATTTCCTTAATGTTTTTGCTGTTGCAATTTGGAACTTATAAATGGCTGTTTAACATGCCACATGTTTATACATCATTATATTCTTTATATATTATTTTGTTTATTATTGTAGTTACATACATACATATGTACTTATATATAGACAAAGTTTCTTGAGTTGAATAAAAATGTACATGAATTATTTTTAAATAATTCGTAATGATCCTGACCTTCGATACTTTTAAAAAGCTGATATGTAAAAGGTGGCAATATAAAGAGAATGCATGATATATTAGCGATAAGCTATAATGGTTGCTTAAAGATGGTAAAGTTCAAACATTCATTTAAATATTTCAAATCCTTTCTTCAGTTTACATACAACGTTCACCAATTTTGTCAAACGTGAATCTCATTAAATAGATACAAAGAGAGTTTGACGTAACTTACACCATGAAATCGTGTCATGAAATTTCTTCAATTCTCTTTTGAACTTTCTTGTTTTTCCTTGCCTCTCTTCACCTCTTGCCATCACAAGACCGGTTTCATGCAACTGATTTCATGAAAAATGTCATCGTGTAATTTAGCTATTTCTGTGTTGATTAGCGTACTTAAAAAATTACATATTTAGCATTAAGCCTTCTGCATCTAATGTGATGATGAATATAAATAAAAATAACAAGGTCTAGGTTAGATCAAGCCCGCAGATGAATACTTCTGAGATTCTAGCAGAATCAAATTCAGGCATTAGTTCTATAATTACTAATACAGCTGAAGTACTCATATGTACCTGTTCTTCCTAATGCACAGTGGGGCAGAATCAAAATATTTTGGATATAACTTAGCCATTTGTAGAGGCATGAGCATAGCAGAGGAGTATCAGCTTAAGTTTTGACGGTGGGCACCATCGTTGCTAAAGATGGCGCTATGTGGTCTCAAAGTTGGGTATCTCGTCCCTGCAGTTTTTTTTTAGAGCTTGGCATTTCTTCAATTTTTATTTGATTTTTAAATTTTTAAACATAATCTAAAAGATCCAGTTAATTACTATAAAATGATGGTTTAATCTGTAAATTATGTTTAAAAATGAGCGAGTTATAAGCATTTTAAAATTAAAATTTCTGTTTTTCGTACCCTGGTTCAGTTTTTTCAAAATATTTTAAACAATTTTCTATTTTTTTTTTTTAAATTTTTTTACCATTGTAAGTGAGTAAAGTTTAAAATATTGTGGAGAAATGTATTATATCTTTTCTAAATTAAAAACTAGACGATTTAAAAATTCCAAAATTATTGAAATTTTGTGTATTTTAGTTTAAAACTGGCCGTCAATCTTATTTTTTTTAATAGAAAAAAATTTTTTTGTAAGCTAACAATATGTACGTGCGTTTAATATGGCGTTCACACTTAGGTGTTTAAGCAGTTATGAACTGTTTAAGCGCAAAACAAGTTCTTTTTGAGATGTTTTTCCATACATTGACGTGTTTTGAAACCACTTCAAAATGAGGTGTTTAAGATTTAAACACTTCGCAAAACACTTCAAAGTCAGAGTTCGGATATAATCTTGAGGTGCGTTTAGTTATTTTTGTGTTAACTACACATGTTTCATATTGGCGGCGAACATAAATTAAACGTCATGTCAAAAAGTGTAAACAAAGTGAATAGAGAAGCGAGTTTTTTTATATAAATATATTTTTGAACATTTTTATTGACACAATCTTTTCTCATAGTTTAAACCGTTGCTTTATTCTCAAACTTAAAATATTTTTGTTTAAGGCAGAACGCCGCCTGTTATAGTATCTTTTTTCTTGTCTAAATAGCTCGTCAATGTTTATTACTGCATCGTTTATATAATTTAAATAATATCCCATTAATTCCACTACTGGTGTTTTATCCATGTTTTTTAAGTACGATACTTTATTTTCTGTACCAGCTGTGTGATCAGCTGAATAAATGTCAAACTAAAACACGATAATTGTAGTGTGAACACTTTGGTTTAGTTTGTTATACAACTCGCTTAAACACGTTAAATTTTAGTAGTGTGAACGCCATATAAGCCAATTTTCAAAATTGATCAACCTTGTAGAAGATGGAAATCCTTCAATTTGACCTATTTTACATCGAAATTTTGACTTTAGCCTATATGTTCTAAAATCCCAATGCAGGGATCGGAAAAGATACTGGAGTAAAAATACTATATATACTCCCAACTATTGCTGAAAATATTTTATGACCCCTACTTTATGGGCAATAGACTAAAAAATTCCAATTTTGTGATTTTGGCATTTATTTTGGAAATTGATTTTAATTGACTAATTACATATCCACAGAAAATTTCATTCAAATCGATTAACTTATAAAACTTTTATTACATATTCAATATTTTTACTTTTTCGAAATATATTCCACTTTTATCAGTTTACGCCTAGCAAACGGATGGTGCCCACCATCAAAACTTAAGTTGAGATATACCTCTGCTATGCTTATGCCAAATGTTGGATCTATCGGCCTAGCCCTTTACTAATGGCTGAGTTATTTTATTTATTTGAAAGCAAAGCTGGAAAATTTAAATCCCCTAATCCAAATATTAGAACTTCGCCTAATATAAGGCATTTTTATTATTCTTTCGGAAATCGAGATAAAACTATAATACCTAATGAGAAGGATAGATAATTAAGCCCCTTTCCCTAAAAGAAATCAGTGGCTCATTTCTGTAACTAAAGTAAGTTAGCTTTCATATGAAAATAGTATATTAACTCATTGTTAAGCAGGGTGGGCTAAAAGCAACCAAAAAGTTCATAATTAAATACAACAAGTAGTAGTGCTTTATTCTTCCGTGCCGAATCTTCTTTACCCTTCACCACGGTGATTTTATTTATTCAGACATGTACAGTATTATCCATATTGTTGACTCTTTACATAAATTAAAATAAGTCGTATGAGAAAAAATTTAAAATTCATGCTTTAAAGAAATAGATGGCAGCGGCTACGCAGCTAAATGAAAACAAATTCCGTTGGCTACAATTGTCGCCGTGTAGCCAGCTACCTAATGATATTGAAGACGACAGCTACATCGTAAACTCTGTCATTGTTGTAGAAGTACATATTTTGCTTCTTTAAAATTAAATAACCTTTTCAAAATATAATAAATATTTCCTCCGAAACTTTTTGTTTGTATATGAATTTGTAATTTATAATTTTATGACATTTTTTTTTTTTTTGAAACAAATAAAATTGTCGCACAGAAAATTACCCTAAGTTGACTACAGCCACAACGGTGGTCGTGTAGCCATGTAGCTTTGCCAGCTTCAAAATAATCGTTTACCAATAAACTTGTGTATTTTATTTTTGTCAGTTTGTGGCCGGTATCCTGATGCTGTCTGCGTTTAGGTCACAGAAAAGAAGGTGGCTCAAGTTGCATTTTGCATGAATATTAGAATACGAAAAGGGCAACCGCGCAATGAGTGCAGCAATTAACGCAATGCACGGGTGCTTACGTGTGTAGTCACTACATCAAAAATCCTTGAATTCGATTACGAACTGTTACCCCATCAAAATTTAGCCCTTGCGACTATTACCTCTTTCAAAATTTTCTGTGCGGTTCTTTAAAATAAACGCAATTTTTTTAAACTTTAAAAGTCTTATTATTTGGAGGGGACAATAAAACTAGAAAGTCGGTAGACTTAATTTATCGAGCTTAAAGGTGACTATATTTCTTAAATTTTCTATTTTTGTTAGATTGTTTATAACTTTAGCAACTAATATTAACTTACTTGCTGCTATACTAAATTGGTGTTAGACAATATTTACCGGCGGTTAGTTTTTTAACTAAATATTTTCCGAAAATTATGCATAAACCACTTTATTTCTGAGTATTATTTATACGAATGTATATATGAATTACCAGAAAAAAAAGGCAATCAATTTGAAAAAAAAAATTTTTTGTACAAAAAAGAAAAACGGACTTAAAGAGCTATATAAAAATAAAAAAATATTTGCAGCAAATGCTAGCTTACACAATTTTTCGAGATTTAGGCAAACCAAAACGGGCTAAATCTTCCCCGAAAGGGGCTAAGTTGGCATCACTGCACAATTTAGTACCATCGCTTTAAATTTATTGTTAGGTGAATATAATGAACTGTTATTCATTCAACATTCTTCACCACATTTTATTTAGTCAGTACACAACCCTTCATTGTAATGGTTGTTGATTTGGCTAATTTAGTTTCAACTACCCTGAAAAGAAAAGTAGCCTTGGACACTTAAATGTCAATAAGCAGAGTGGCGCAGTGGAAGCGTGCTGGGCCCATAACCCAGAGGTCCGAGGATCGAAACCTTGCTCTGCTATGTTGTGTTGTTTCTCTTTTTTTACATAAGAAATCATTATTTTTAACCGACTCAAAAAAAGGAGATTTTAATATCGTCTGAATGTGGCTTATTTTATGTATGTGCCCGCAGAACTCAGCCATTTCTGAACCGATTTTATAATTTTTTTCTTTATTTGAAAGGTTAATAAAGAAAACAGTTCATTTTTTAAAAAATTAAAAGAGTCCCCATACAACATACATGTATTTTACGTGTATTAAAACTCTAAAGGGTACCAATTTAAAAAAATTTTCTATCACTATAGCTACCAGCAACAAAAAATAATAAAAAAAAAAATAAATTTTAAAGGGTGTCCCCATAGGTGACGTAATTTGACCTATATGGTCCTATATTTTGAACCGTTATAGACAAAAGCTTTAAAATTTGACAGAATGTCGAATACTATTACCGTTATAATAAAAAGTATAAGTATTAAAAATTAAAGAGTGCTCCAATAGTTCATTTAATTTGATGTGTATAGTCATGCTTCTGAACAGTTGTACACAGGCCGTCGAAATTTACATGTGAGAATTTTAACCTCACTTCTTTGACGTGGTGCAGAACCAGTAAAAAAACCAAGATTGATACTGATGGAGTCCAATAATACTCCAGGAGTCCACTCTGGTGACCTAATTCCTGTGCAAAGGTACAGGTCGGCTGTATTTTCCCGAGGAAAGCTCTTACATGTTGATAAACACACTACTGTTGGCCATTTTGAACTAAAATCCAAAAAAAATTTTGGTTATTTCGGCTACAATAGTTATAAGTGGAAAAACAAAATAAAAAGCAATTCAAGAAAATAAATCACAAACAAAATCTGCATTTGAAATAAATCAATCTCTGAAAAAATACGTTTTTCTTTTGTTTTGTTCGCAATTTTACGATTGTAATGATATATCAAGGCAAGCAGATAGGTGAAAAGTCAATTGTTGTGTTTGTGATCTTTATCATTCAAAAAATATTTGTTTTGGTGTTGCTTTTATTTAAAGCGATTAACAAAATTTCAAAAGTTTGTAACTTGGGATAAAACGTTTGCGAAAAGTTTTATTTGTTTTCACACACCGCCTTAAATACGATCTTAAAACTTTGTCAGAGATATTTCTAAAAAGCTTAAAATTTTAATAGTATGCGAATAAGTCGTGTGCTAGTCTATCACTGTGGGGGTCGCGGGTTCAATTCCCACCAAAGTCTCTGGCTGTATGAAGGTTTTCTATGCTCGTTAATTAAGTCCGAATACAATTTGTAATTGTATTGTAACATTTAATAAATCAGTAAATTAAATATTTTTTAAGAACAAATAACCTTTTTGTAATTTTTACACTTAAACAAAAGCAACAACACAAACGGCAGAAACAATTAACCGACCGAGGCATTTCTAATGTTAGCTGCACATGTTGATATCATTTAATATACATATAAAAATTCTAATCTTTTCTACAGTTTGCTAGGCACGTTAATCTGCTATAACTGCTAATCTAATCGTAGGTATGTTAAATATTTCCACGATTTGGTTATTTCCTCAAGCAATATCTTAAATTTAAAGTAATTTTTATTTCCCAAAATACAACTGTACGAATACAACTTCACGAATAAACCCATAAATATCGTGAAGGCGCTAAAATGTTATCAAGTTTTCTATCTAATCCGCATTAAATTTTACAACTTCGATTAGATCTGTATTCGATTTTAAACGATATGAAAGTTCTGGTATTGAAAAGAAAAAAAAAATAGTTAATATTTTTATAAGCCAATTTATTAATTATATCTCCTTTGAAGCGATAACCTAAAATCCATAAGCACTTTAAATACTCGGGGTTTGGTAAATTGGTTTTCATTTCACTAAAAGACGTCGAAACCACAATGTCGCATTTGACACTTCTTTTGGTGTCAAGTATTTTGTTGGGAGTTGTGCGTGCAAGTCCTGCAAATAGCCGAATACTAGGTGGCAACGATGCTGCTCCAAAACAATTCCCCCATCAGATATCGTTGCGTCATGATAACAGCCATAACTGTGGAGGTTCTATTATAAGTAAAAGATACATCCTAACTGCTGCGCATTGTGTTAAAAGAGGCACATTAGTGTAAGTTTAAATTTTATTTTTTGACAATAAACATAAAATATATTTAATTAATTGTGCTTTATAAAATATTAAAGTTGGCCAGCTGAAGAGTTAACTATACGTGCCGGAACCACCAATCGAATTGCTGGGGGTATTATTGTACCCGTTAAACGCATTTTAGTGCATCCTGGTTACGATGATATCAACGATTTGGCACTTCTGGAATTGAAAGAAGACTTGATATTTTCTGATACTATACAGGCTATAGAAATGTTTGAGGGTAAAGTTCCTGCAAAATCAGATATCATTATTTCTGGTTGGGGTTTAACGGTGCATGCTGGATCTGGTTTACCCATATATTTGCAATATAATAATGTTACATCATTATCTAAGTTTAGCTGTGGGAAACAACTTGGACACTTCACTGATGCTTTGATTTGTTTAAGTCATCCAAAAGGTGTCGGTGCTTGCCAAGGTGATTCTGGTGGTCCTGCTACATACAATGGTAAATTAGTTGGTGTTGCGAGTTTTATAGTCGTAAAATGTGGTTCCTCTTACCCGGATGGTTATGGAAGCGTAGCTTACAATATTGAATGGATTCGGAAAAATATGACCTGAGTAAATTAACGACTGGATTACGTTATACATAATTTTTTATTCTTAGTTTTGTTTTTGCAAGTGAAAATAATTATTATGAAACATGATAAAAACACACGTAATGCGAGAAAAAATAAAATATTTTGTAAGTAAATATTAAATAAAAATATTTAGTATTAACAAAAACGAAACAAAAAATCTAATCCGAATTCAAAATGGTTACGGATATTTTCAACCACACAAATCAAGGCACATTTATCAGGTAACCTCACTACGAAGGGGAAACATTAAGGCGAAAATTTTTATATGGAGTTTGATAGTTCAACTTGCAATTAAGGGGAAAATTTGTAAGTTTAACTGTCAAAATCCATATGAAAAATTGATAATTTTCACCTTATTATTTCCTCTCCGTAGTAAAGGCTACCTGATGAATATGCCTTGACACTAATGAACGTTGGGTGACAATTTTTGGAAACTGTTTTTTTAACTCTTTTTCTTTAACTTTAGTTTTAAATAACATTTTTTAATGAATATAAATATTTCAGAAAAAATATAAGTTTGCAGAAGGATTGTTTTTAAAATAAGAACTTTAAAAATTTTAAATCATTTAGGTCCAGTATTATAACTTGTCATCGGAGAGATAAGTAGTTTTTCGTTTCAATAACGAGGGTAAGGATCGTTATTATAACTTGCCTTTAAAATACGTGATATTTAAGGTTATTTTGCTTACTAATAACGAAAAACTTGTTATTTTTCCAATAAAATCCTAACTTTTGCTATTGGCAAGTTATAATAATGGGCCTTAAAGTACAAAAAATATAAAGAGTTTTTAATTCTATAGTATTGGCAAAGCAATGTTCTGTAAGAAAGATAACTAAAGTAAAACGAATTGAAGAAATAATAAGCTAATGATTCATTCTTACCGTTATTTCAAAATGTATTTAGTGCCTACTTTATTTTTGCATTAACAGCAAAATGCGAAAGCATACAAACCAGAATAATAAACGATTTTAATAGCAAGAGAGTTCCGAAAAATTTCCAAAAATTACATCCTCCCGCGCATGGTTTATTGACGATAATCTGTTGTCAATAATCTTGAATTAAAATTTGTTCCCGAACTGGTCTTTAGTGATATTGTCTAGCGAAACTCGTTTTATATACAAAAATAACATCATTGCTCGTATTAAATATGCGAACAACAGCATATAAACTGATCTAAAAAGGAATTTTCTTTTCGGATGATTCGAAATATAATCGAAGATGCTGCGATGGGTAATTATTTAAAAAAACGGCACACAATGATCTAAAAACATTATATTTTGAAAATAATTCGGTGTTTTCGAATACAGCTCAGGACGCTCTCCTAGGGCGTAGGCTCAAAATCTGGGTACGTCGTGCAATCATTTTTTTTTTACATCACACCTATTTATAATTCAAGTCCTGTTTCGTTAAAAAGTTACAAGCCTCTGAAATTGGGAAAATGTAAACAACTACCTTTTTTCGGGGTTTTCCCCAAAAATGTGGTATAACATACAAAATTGTGGTATAACATACACTTTGCTACTTGTAATTTTTTTAACTATTTTAAAGAAATTCAGATGAAATTTGAAGTCAAGGTTAAGTTCATTTTTTTCTCTCTAAGAAAGAATAATTTAAATTACAAATTAGGTAATTAATAATAAAGAAAAATTGGTAGTGGTAGACTTCGTTCTCACCAACTGACGTTTGATGATTAAATAGTTTTTCTCGTATTCCTTTATCTGAGTTTGGTTGGTAAAGTAGATGATGCTTACAACTAATAACTACCCAAAGTAGATAGATACGAAGAGTGCAGACAACGATTTAGTAGCTGTCTAGAAAATGCATTCTATTCTGCTGGTGTCTAAAATTAAATTTTCGCAATTTTTCTTCAATATTAATCACATAATTTGTAATTTAAATAATTCTTTCTTAGAGAGAAAAAAAGGATCTTAAGCTTGACTTCAAAGTTCATCTGTATGGTAAAAAAAAATAGTTGGATTAATAAAAAATAATTTCAAATAATCTATTTTAAAGACAACCAATAGCCAATGCAAATAAATGAAAAACAGAATAATAAATTGTAACCGTTGCACCGTCTTTTTTTCGTGGATTAATTAACATCTCCACAACTGCAATAGTGAGGCTCACAAAATTGTATGCGGGTAGCTCTTAAAACAAACTGCATGTTTGAACAAAATCTTGGTGGTATTCGAGGGGGAAACGTGTACCCCACATACAAAAAAAATGAATAATATTCCTATATCTACAAAACTACAATTGCGAGGCACCCTAAATTGCATGAAAGTAATTCTTACAACAAACTGTTAGTGTAGACAAAGCCTTGAATGTAAACGAAGTGGGAATTGTATACCCCCCATACAAACTACATGATTGACAAAATATTGAATGTGTCCGAGGGAGAATATTAATACTCCCAAAAAATCATATTTTCCCTATATCTGCAGAAATTCAATAGCGGATCACCATAAATCGAATGAAGGTTACTCTTAGAGCAAACTACATATGCCAATGTTTTAACAACATCTTGGAGGTAGAGGAGGGGAGAGGGCATGGGTACCTCCATACGAAAAAATATTTATTTTTCTAATAATTTGTAATAGTGAAGTTAACCAAATTTGATAATACAAGAAATAATTTTGAATACCACAAAAAATTCAAATGACAATTGTACTTACATGCAGTAATAAGCACATGATCCAACAATAAAAAAACTGATAAATTAATATGTAATGGTACATAAACCGGTGATGGCAGCGTAACGCTAATCATTATAATACATAAAAATCTCCACACCCAGGCGTGACTCGAGCTTGATTCACAGGTAACAAATTACGAATTTTACAATACAATTACAAATTATATTCTAACTCCTTGTGGTGAAACACCCAGAGTCTGTAAAAATAAATGACTTCAGTTATTTCTGCTATTTTAACTGTAAAAAATAACTAAAAAATCATTAAATTTAAATGGTTTTTCCTTTGTTTCTAAGATATATACTGCAAAAAATTTAACTGCAAATTCCGTAAAAATAATGGATTTATACTTTCTACTTTTTTCTGTTGGCGCCATATTTCTAAAATAAATAAAGATTTTTTCATGTTGACAAAATTTATTTTTAAATATTAACCCCCATAATCATACAAATAAAATTTATTTGAAATATATTTATTTTATTTGAAACTAGCTGTGCCCGCCACGTCGTATTCCACACCAATTGTATGACTCTTACTTTTATAATGCTTCAGTTATGGCTTATGTAGTTAACTTATATAAAGGTACCCAACCGTCGATAAAATTTATAAAAAATTCTAAATTTTATATAAATATAGCCTTTCACAGAAAAAAATCAATACAAAATCTTCATTCGCTTAGCCATAAAAATTTATTGCCTCTTAAAATCGTATAAAATTAATAAAAACGTATGCGATTAACTCAACTTTCCTGATTTTAACAGTGTTCCACAAATCTTAAGCAAAAGCCTTGAAAATGCACTATACCAGGCGTGGCCAACTTTGGTGCACATAAGATCTACTTTTTATTTTAAAATTGTGTCGCGATCGACCTATTTTTTAGGTAAGAAGGGGATGTTTTTGCAATGTGCTTTTATACCGACGTGCACTTTGGCGAGCTCCATGATTAAGGCGTAAATAATCTACATATATGAGTATTTATTTAATGGGTTAAAAAACTTATGTCCAGAGGAATTAAAACAACATGAGCACTTATTAATAACATTTATTCATTCAAACTTTTTAAATTATGAGAAACCTGAGTCTGCATATCCTTTACTAGTGCATCATAATTTGGAGTATATCCTGACAAAGACAATAGCAATGAGTCCTCAGTATGAGAATCGGTCAGGACGGGTTTTAGTCAATTGTAAATATGAAAATGCCGATTCGCTGGGAACGAAGTTTAGTTTTAGTCAATTGTAAATATGAAAATGCCGATTCGCACAGATACGTAGATCCAAAGCAAGAATAAATATATTCGCTACATTTGATAATATTGGGATACTTTTCTCGGTTGTAAGATTAAATTAGATTGTAAAATTATAATTTCATTTTCCAAGGCGTTTTGCTCCATATCAAATAATTCTGCAATTTTTTTGCTAATTTCCTTCACAATTAAATCTTTTTTGAAAGGAAAAGATGTAAATTCCACAATTTCTTTAATTTTTTTAAAATCTTGTAATCGCTTTTCAAAATCTTCCATTACATTTTGTATTTCGGCCACGTACTTGTCAATCTCATAAATAATTTTTTTATTTTTTTGTAAGTTGTCTGCCATATTTGAAAATGGTTCATATTATTTTGTTGTAAATCTTCTATCAACAAAATAAATTTGGTTTTATATGCATCTATGCTGCTAATCATATCAATTATTGTTTTATTTTTACCTTGTAAGAATGAAAATTTAACACTATATTCTGCAAAATTAGATTCCAAGAATTAATCCTAATGGCATGCAATTCAAATGTTATTATTTTAATAGTCATAAATTTCTCAGAAGTGTAAATACAAGTCAATTTTAAACGCACTGTATTTCAGATTTATTAAATAAACATCATTTATATACGTTTTTATATGTATTGTATAAGTTTTTATCATAAGCCGAAGTAATATGCTGATTTTGTAATATCCCAATTCAAATAAATTTTATATAGGTGACAAAAAGTAGCAGCAGCAAAAAAGTTATCTACCGACAAAAGCTTTAAATAGAAAACAGAATTGAAAAAGTGCAAAGAAAAAGAACTTAATAAAACCATTTCAAATGTCAAAACAAACTAATAAAAATAATGATAATATAAAAATTATATTCTTTCTATGAGCTAATCACAGAAAACATTTGAATAAAAAGTATTTGTACTTTTTAAGTTAAAAGTTTTTATGAGATACTTTTCACAAACCCCGAACTTGCGAGTGATCGACCAAAATTGGTCTTATCAAAATTAATTTTTGGCCTAATGTCTGACTAGATTGGGCACCTCTGTGCACCAATTAAACAGTTCAGCACTTAAAGGCCTAAACCAAGGCGTATTTGTTGAAATACACTCTGATTAATACAAAATGTATGTGAAAATTCGCTCCCCGGATTGGGGGTCGTAGCGAAGACCCAGTAGTAGTGCAGACAAAATTATTGTAAACCTCTGTAAGTGATGTTTAAAATATTTTAATAACAATATAATTCTACAAAGTACAAATACAAATTCTATTTTTTATAAAATATCTTATAAAATATCTCAATTTCAAAAATAGAAAGGTGTGTGGTGAAAATGTAATCGTGTTGAGAAAAATCGTGTTAAAAATATCCCAGTTTTAAACCGAAAATTTCAGCACCTTCAAACCGGAAATTGCATTTTTCAATGCTTTTTCTCCACATTCTCTTGGAAATAAGATATTTTTGCGGAAAAAAGTATCCTATATTGGGATCAGGATACTAAGGTACCTCCTCACAAAATGTTGTTTAAATCCATCTAGTAGTTTTTACGTGATGCGAACACAAACAATGTGCCAGACAGACAGACGAAAATGAGTTACTATTTTGTTATATGTAGAGATATACGTATATATTTTAGAACAAATTTTCTATACAAAAGTTTTTATTATGAATATGGGTATAAGTTTTTTAATTTGAATAACTTATGTAATCCTCTATATATATAATCTTATATATAATCTACTTGAGAAGCTTATCTATAATCATGATGTGGCATGATTGTAAAGAACCGATCGATCTACTTATTTACGAGTCGAAATTCATATGTATAAGCCCTGTATTACCAGGACAGCATCGAAAGCTTATGTCCAAAATATATTGAATTATCATAACTTTTTTGTTTTTCAAGATTTTTAGACGAAATAAATTTTGTGTTGTAACTTAACTTATTTCCTATTACTGGTAAAAAAAATTGAACAATTTAAGTATTTTTTTAAAAAAGGTCAAATTTCTCGGAAATTTCCTACTTCATAGTGCACAACTCCTGTTAGTCAAGCTGAGTCAAAACACAAATTTACTATTTTGTAGTCCTAACTCTCCCCTACATTCCTATATATACAGTCCATGCATCGGGACTGCACTTTTTGAGCTACAGAAATTTTTCTGACCCAAGGTAAGATATTCGGTACAAATGCACGTCATATTTTTTGAGAAGTTATTTGTATGTGAAAGTGGCTATTATGCATATATTTTGATGAAATTTTGTACAAGAGTTTTTATTGACCCAAAAAATAATTCTGTTAAAATTAGGAGAAGTTGGCCCATATTTGGACCTAGTCCACATAGAAGGGTGTATCAAAATTTTGACAAAAATGACAATAGAACTTCAAGTCAATTGAGCCAACCACCAACACAAGACGATAGTTTTAATGAAGCATATGAATTTGGAATGTCACCTCTTCATGCTAGAATTCGTTTTATGGAGCATATTCTTAAATTGGGATACGATTTGTAATTTTGGCCCGTTAGGCGAAACAGTGAGAAACAACAAAGAAAATTTGGAAAAAAGAAAGCAAAAAAAAAGATATTCAAGAAAAATACCGTGAGATAGGCCTTATAATTGACCAGCCAAAGCAAGGAGAAGGAAATTCTAATAATGGAAACACAGCAAGGAGATTTTTTTCCGATCCAGAAACTGCAGCTTCTATAACTGGAGTAGATTATGATTTAATGCGACGATTCCAAATCATATCAGAAGTTATAGCATGTAGCAAAAAGATAGATGCAAAAAAATTTGGTCAGTATGCTAATGAGACAGCAACCCTTTATAACCAAAAATATTCTTGGAGACATATGCCAACCACAGTTCACAAAATTTTGTTCCATGGGGAACAAATAATTCAGCACAATATGCTTCCAATTGGAGATCTCTCAGAAGAAGCGCAAGAAAAAAGGAACAAAGACTACAGATTCTTTCGCGAGCACAATACAAGAAAAATTTCCAGATAATGAAGATCTTATTAATATTTTGTTGTGCACATCAGACCCATATATGTCCAGTATTCGACAAAAATGGAAATCAACCTCATTAGAGTTAGATGAAGAAGCTAAACAACTACTGCAAAATGAAAATCAAAGCTATTTGGAAGAATTTTTTACTAATATTGTTTAATTAATACTAGTTTAAAGATTATAATTTGTTTCTAATTTTAGTATAAATTTTTATTAATACATTTAAATAAAATATATGTGCACTTTAAACCAATAGTAAAAGTTTACTTAAAATTTTATCGATGTTGTGTTCTGTATGTAATATATCCAAAAGGTATTGATATTGTTGGGAATTTCAGTGTTATTTTTCAGTTTAATCCTCAAAAGAATTAGCTTTCTTCCAAAAAAATCGACCTTTGGCCCCTGTGAATATTGAGACTAAATAAATGTCAGGGGCCAAATGTTGGCATTTTCTGACCAAAATTAAGTTTAGGAATAATAAATAAGTATTGGTTGTAAAATACGATTGAAGAAAATAAGAAATTATAAAAAAATACCTATTTAAAATGTCAAAAGTTATAGAGTTTTGACCGCTATCTCGCGAAATTGACCACTGTGCAACGTAAGAAAATTACACAACTTCGCATAGTGGAGTAAAAGGAGTAATAAATATTGGACTTATAACTCAGACTGTAGAGTAATCGGTAATAGGTATATTAGATCAAATGTAGTCATAAGTTAGTAGTAATTTTAAATTATATTTAGCAGCGCGTCTTTGTTTTGGTTGATAGAGCCCAATCGACTCAACTGAGTTGAGTTGTCTAAAAGACAACTTAAAGACTACTGCTACTACAACACAGGGTTGTAAACAGGAAAACTACAACAGAGTTGTACCACCATTTAAATTCAACTTAACAATTTAATTTTCGACAAGTTGAGTTGTAATTGATAATACCAAATTGTAAAATTTCAACTGAAGTAGAGTTGAGTTGTAAAACGTAATAGGGGCCTTATATACATATCATGCTTGTTTTCTGACGTCTGCCGACATCCCTGGACATAATATAAAATGTAAGTTGTTACTAAACTTACAGCTCGTAGGGGCGCTGAACTCAGACATACACTTCCTTTTGTTATATTGGTTCTAGTTTGCGAAATATACCGTTCAAAGAACCACTCAACTGTTGAGTTTTCTTTTCATTTTTATCATACAATTTTTGCTTTTTAAATGTAAAATAAATATATCTTTATTTGAATCTTAATTGTTAATATGTTAATATATTTTGAACTTTAATAACAAATATTAATCATTCTTTTTTTATAAAATCTTAAAAAAGGACTCCCGTGGAAGAGCAATACTGATAAAGGCCCGTATTAAACATTATTTACTGCCTTAAAGAATTTCATACTATTTTTACACATCGCGTCTTATTACTACAAAACGTTTGGCGCAACCTATTGAGCTACTAATAGGCAAAAAATACCTGATGTAATTTATTTTGGAGTGACTAAGGGCATTTCAAGGGAAATGATTAAAGCTAAATCATCTCTAGAATTATCTTCACATCATTTGACGACTATTGTTTAGACTATTCTAAAATTCGAAGAGAGTGGCTGTGTGGTTGCCTCAACTCAAAACGAGAGTAAAAGATTACAGGAAACGGCTAAGAGAGCTACTAGAATCTCGAAGAGTAGCATCTCTTGAAAAATTATCTCGAGTTTAAAAACCTAAATAAAGAATCGTTCAGTATTTTAAAATGCAAAACATTTTTTTCTAAGTTCTAAAATTCATTTATTGAGGTAAATAAGAGAAAATTAAGCCCTTTCAATACTAAAGCCATTATATAATCAGGCGATGATTATAAAAAGCTTCCGAGGAAGATACAATTTTTGGCGCGATTAAAACAAGTACTGATCCAATTCGTGTAAGAACTATTTGGAGAAATAAATCTGTACCTCGGAGGGATACAACACTATGTTCATTTTTTTCCATATTGACTCTATTACAGAGTTAAAATGAGCTTTTCTCATATTTCATAGAGGAATAGAGCACTATATCAAAAACAAGTTAGAACCGGATATAGCGTGTTTTAAACAACACCAAGTCGACTTTCATTTAGAGGGATAGAACACCAAAAGTTTAAAACTCCTCTCCTGTAAAGTTATGAAAATGGACATAATGTTGTATCCCTCCGAGGTACAGAAATATAAACATATATAATTTTTTGTGGGAAAAAGTTTCTTTTAATTAATTAAATTTTTACAATAAATAATTGTTTTACGTTTATTCAAAAAAAAAAAAGAATGTTTTATAAAGCTTTAAACACATAGACAACAGCGGTTACACCGCTATACGACTACAAATGCCCATGGTTACATTCGTCGCCGTGTAGTCAGCTACTGTTAAGACGACAGCTACATACTTCAACTTGAACTTATAAAAAAATACTTTTTCAAAAAATACTTTTTCAAAAAATACTTTTATCATATCAAAACAAATTAATATATGTATGTATTTGCCCAAACCTTATGATTGTAAATAAATTTGTATTTTTAATCTTGTAACATTTTCTTCTGTTAAATAAAATAAAACTGTATCAAACAAAAATAGAAATTAGCCTAAGTTAGCTACAGCCACAATGGTGGTCGTGTAGCCATGTAGCTATGATCTCGCCAAAATAATCGTGTGTATTTTTAACCGACTTCAGAAAAGAAGGAGGTTATCAATTCTTCTGAATGTTGCTTTTTTATGTATGTAAACGCAGAACTCTGCCATTTCTGAACCGATTTTAAAATTTTTTTCTTTATTTGAAAGGTTAAGCATTCAAGTTGGTCCCAGTTCATTATATTAAAAATTAAAGGGTGTCCCCATACAACATACATGTTTTTTACGTGTATTAAGAATCGTAAAGGGCACCAAATTAAAATTTTAAAAAATTGCGTATTGCTATAGCTCCCAACAGCAGAAAGTAATAAAAAAATAAATTTTAAATTTAAAAATAAATTTAAAAATTAAAAGTGACATAATTTGACAATTTGGGCCTATCTTTTGAACCGTTATAGACAAAAACTTGAAAATTTGACAGAATTTCGCTTACTATTACCGTTATAATAAAATGTATAAATATTCAAAATTTTAAATTAAAGGGTGCTCCAATAGTTCAATTAATTTGATGTATGTGGCCAAACTTTTGAACTGTTATAGACAGACAGCTGAAATTTACAAGCAACCTGTATTGCAAAGTCCACTATAGCAAGTATACAATTTGAATTTAGAAACTAAAGGGTGTACCCATAAATTATGTAATTTGATCTATATGACCCTATCTTTTGAACCGTTAAACACAAATACTTGAAAATTAGACAGAATGTCCACTAGCTTCTCTGGTATAATAAAAAGTATAAATATTTGGAATTATAATGTTAAGGGTGTCCCAATAGTTCATGTAATTTGATATATATGGTTAAAATTGTTCACCCTTATAGACAGATAGTTGAAATTTACAAAGAATCTTTGTGGCCAAGTCCTCTATAACAGCAGGTCTTTAATTTAAAATTGTAGATTAAAGGGTGTCCGAATAGGTGATGTTATTTGATCTATGTTACCCTATCATCGAAACCGTTATAGACAAAGGCTTGAATCGTGTCCCCATAAAAGACGGATGCTGGTGAAAATAGCTTAAATTTTGAACAGTAATAGGTAGATGCTTGACATTCACATAGTCTTTACTTTTTTCCGCTAATTTTGGCGCATCTATTACTTGGTTTAAATCTAATTCTTACAGATTACTTATTATATTTTTAGTTTATAATTGGTGCCCTTCTATCTGTTTTGAAGTCGGTTTTTTTTACAAAAATTATTTTTTATTTATTTTTACTTTACCATACGTAGTATAAGGTAAAGTAATCATGAAAAAAATCGAGGTCCGGATTTTGACGGATTTATACGTTTAGAGGTCTCCTGAATCCATTTTGACTATTTTCGCGATGATGTCTGTTGTGTATGCCACTATTCTTGTGGAGTTTGTACAGTTCATACCGTTTGACATATCAAAATAAAATTTAGTATGTGCCTTTAGTATGTGGAGATGAAGAGCTGTATAGTTTTTGGGCTTAATCGGGAGGGGTAAGGGGTAGTTTTCTAACCCCCAAATTTTGTGAACGCTCTACAGGTCATACCTTATGACATATTAAAACGAAATTTAGTGTGTAGCTTTGGTTTATGGAGGTGAAGAGCTGTTTAAATTATGGGCATAATCGAGAAGGGGCAAGAGGTAGTTTACCTACTCCAAAACTTTGCAAACGCTCTACAGGTCATACCATATGACGTATCAAAATGAAATTCAGTATGTGCCTTTGGTTTATGGAGATGAAGAGCTGTAACATTTTGGCCATAATCGGGAAGGGGCAAGAGGTAGTTTACCTAACACCCCAAAACGAAAATAATTATTTTTTCGATTTGAATATATTTTGCACCTTTATTCTTTATGTAATATATTCATAAAAATATCTGTTTCCATTTGGTATGGTAAAGTTGAGTGTAGGCCACTCCAGTTTTTTTTATTTAAGATTTTATTTGGAAAAAAAGGGGAGTCCAAAAAACCTCAGCAAAATTAATATGTTGTCACTTTATAAAACTTCAAGGAGCATAACAAAAGAGAAATATAACAATATGATAAGTTTATTACTTTATATACCACATATTCACCATAAATACTTTAATATGTTAACTGTAATAGAAAATTAACGAAGTAATTATCATTTTTACATTTTTAATATAACTGAAATTAACTTAGGAGATGTTATTTGATCTATGTGACCCTATCTTTGAAACCGTCAGAGGCTTGAATGGTGTCCCCATAAAAGACGGATGCTGGTAAAAATAGCTTAACTTTGGAACAGTAATAGGGAGAGGCTTGACATTCCCATAGTCTTTAGTTTTTTTCCTATAATTTTGGCGCATCTTTTCTTTGGTTTAAATCTAATTCTAACAGATTACTTCTTACATTTTTAGTTTAGAAGTGATGCCCTTCTATCTGTTTTGAAGTCGGTTTTTTGGAAGAATTATAATTTTGACAGGTTGTAGTTGGTATCCTGCTGTTGTCTATGTATTTCCTTATTTTTTTCTTATTAAATTTGTATTTTGTTGTATTTCATTCAAAACTTTTGGTATATTATTAAATTTATTAAGAGTAAAAAATTGCACCCCATACACCTCGACGTCACTTGATAATATCATCTCTATCATTTCGACAGCTTTGAAGACAGCATATGCTGTAAAATTCTTGTGACCCAATAAACTATGGCTTCTATATTCCTCCAGCAATTCTTTGGTCATGTTAATTTTAGTAACACGCAATATTGCCTCCAACATGCGAAGATTGTGCGGTACAAATATGCCAACTAAAATTGGTACTTTTATTGCCTTTGCCCGACAGCTTTTAACAAAATCAATAACAGTTTGTGGAGAAAAACAAATTTGAGTTATTATAAAATCAGCTCCGGCTTGAACCTGTTGCAAAACAAACAAAAAAAACAATTTTACTTTATAATATAAAATAAATTTATATTCATTTATAATTAAAAATAGAATTTCGTTATATATATATATGTATATTAAATTAGGGGGTTTTTCATGACAAGTCTTATGTGTAATTTTTTGTTAAACGTTGTTAAAAATATATTCATATATATTTATATTCATATATATATTATATTCATATATATTTATATTCATACATATATAAAAACAACAACCATCTGTAAAAAATTTAAACAAATATAACTAAAACTCTTATTATACCCTTTACCATACAAATATGTATATAAGTTTGACATTACGTTTGAAATTTATACAATTTTCTATTTCAACCCCATAAAGTAAATCCCCGATCCTTAAAGTTAGAAAAAGTCAATTTACAGATGTCTGCCAGCCGAAATGTTAAAATGGATTTTCTTAGGATATCATAAGATTCGCCAAGGCCATCAGGAATGACGCTTTAAAGACACAGATGTACCATTTTCTGGTTAATTGTCGAAATAAAAACAAATTAATTATGTTTTATTGGTTGTTATTGTTTTGTTTGAGCTTTGTTACTTTTTGTTAAATTGTTTTGACTTAATTCTTACGTAGTTAAATAAATTTTTCAACTTAAGAGTAAATTTAGCTCATCTAAAATTTTGGTTAAAGTTTCTTGGTGAGCTATATTGAGCACATAATCAATTTCAGTGAATTTATAATTTGGCATAGCATGCTATTAATTAAATATTAAAATTATAATTATTTTTTCGTTTTTAGCCCCTAATAAATCCAAATAATTTGGGTAAGTTTAAGTAGAATTTACAAAATCTATGTGTTTTGAATATTTTTTGTGACGAATTTAAGAAATATACACCTTTTATACTTTTAAAATAATTCGACTTTATGCTGGAAACACAACTGGGACGAACGTCAAATACGACGAATTTGTCCGTATAACGGCTGTTATAATTGACAAGAAAGAAAAATACAAACAAATTAGAGTTTACAATTTTTGTAAAAATGAAAAACGACGTCATAGTTGTGGGCATTTTTATATACACATACATACATATGTGTTTTATTTTTGGAAACGAATATTCGCGGCCAAAAATCCGTCGTTCTTCCTAGTTATATTCCCAGCTTTAAAGTAATTCGACGCCATTTTACACCTTTTTTGTTGTTTTTTGAACATGTTTTTTGAATATGCCAGGATTCACTATCCTACACAATCGTACGATTCAATTACAAAAAAAATCTCACAAATTTGGGTCCTACTCAAAAAATCGTTCCAGTATGGCTTTGTAGTTGCCACACATTGCACAAAAAAAAATTTTGCGATTCTGATCGTATGTAAAAATATTTATAAATATTTTCAAAAGATTATCCAATAGTCAAATCAAAAGGTTTGTCACGCACATCCACTTCTAATCCGCACTATCATACTTTTTGAGCACAAATGCTTTTTTTGACATATCAAACTAATCAGTATGATAGTGAATCATAGCCGTAAGGAATACATATTCAAATCTTCAACGTTTGTTTTAGATATTATTCATAATAAAATTTTATGAGTTTTTAAAAATGCTTCCTATTCTTACGTTGGTCCTAAGCAAACAAATTTTTTCAACAAAAAACCAACTTTGGAAGTTTAAAGCAATTTCTTGTGTAGAGTTTAAAGCAGATTCTTTTGTAGAGTTTACACATTTACAATTTTCACATACGAAGTTGCCAACTGTTATGCCGTGTGGAGTCACCCTAACTTAAAAAGGAGAGTTTCTAAATAAAGTAGTCAAAAGGCCTAGCTAGTCATCTGCTATGAACTCGAAACAAGTCGGCGTATTCTTGTTCTTTTTATTAACTAAATTCTTACCTTTCTAATCAAATTATCCAAATCAGTTTCTTTAGATAAACATTCCGGATGACCTTCTGGATAACCACCAACTCCAATTGTTATTGAATCTAAAATAAATTACAATTTTCAAACAACTTTCGTTTATTAACTGCTACTTGTAAGAAATTGTCTAAAAAAACACAAATATAAAAACCCGTGATATACCCTTACCTCCTTTCAATTTACGTATATTTTCCACTAAATCGTTTGAATATTTGTATGTTTGATTGTCTTCATAGAAATCACCACGTATTGTTAGAACATTAGAAAAATTCAAATTTAGAAACTCTTTCAGTCTGTCGGGCTTTAAACGATAGCATGAAAAATGTGGCAACACTATGCCATGAGGCTGCAATTTACGCGCCAATTTTATTGACTCAACTTCTGCAATATTTTCTTCTGACCAATATTCCGAACTTAACCATACAATAGATGTAAATAGAGGCATTAGGGAGCCAAATGATTTATAATCCAAAATTTGATTGGCACGATGATCTCTGGCTAATATTTCTATGCCATAAAAGAACTCTTTATTTCTTATTTTATACTCAATTACATCCTTCAATTGTCTGTCAGATGAGTTTTCAACTTCTTCATTAAATTTTAAGTTGATGTCGTATGTTAAACGGGAAGCGGATGGCAGTATATGAGCACCAACGGCCGTTATAAATAGACTTGAGTTGGATGTGTTCATTTTTGAAATGATTTGTTTGTATCATTTGTAGACAAATTTATTAATTTCAGCTGTTGATAATCTCTATGCACTTTTAATACTGAACATGTAATTTCAGCTGCTGCTGATTATTTTAGTTAGTGTTCTGCTGGTGAGATCAAGATAAGCTTTTTTACAAAAGCTTCTTTGCAGGGATGGTAAATGAAATTTTAAAATTGTACTCTACCTACTTCAAATTGTACATCTGTATGTAAGTATGTATTTAAAGTTTTAAATGCATAATTTAAAATATGTATTTGCCTTATCCTTTCTTTACGCGGGTCGATTTTTCGCAAAAATTGAAAATATTTACCCCTATCGCGAATAATTATTCCAATGCTAAAAAGTGCCAAAAAGTATTGCTACTAAAATTAATTATTGATGATTATTTATACAGAATCCGTAGATTAGAATGACTTAGATCCATTAATCATACAGCGAGACATTCGAGAGTTACACTCAATGGGAACAGGACTAGACCTATCCTACTGTCAACCAAAATGCAGCAAAAAGGCTGATCAACATCGATTTGTTGCTAAAAATCTGGGGGGTTACTGCGTAATTCGATTCGTAAGCTAAAATTTTTCGAAAGCAATTTCCGAATCGAAAGCTTAATCGTACTGCGTAACTCGTTCCAAACGATGACAGAGTTGTATTGTTAAACAAATGGGAAATTATTATGATAAGTTGGTAGCACTGCAACTTAATTGTCAAACTTGGTGAAAATAACCCAAAACAAAAAGCAGTTAATAAAGAAAGTTTAAATATTATACTTTTCTAATTATTTTTTAATAATGGAAATAATAATGGATTGCGTTTCGTTGTGGATTAAAATTCATTAATTAATTAAATTTAATTCCAGAACGAGTTCAAAGCAAAATAGTAAGGGTCCCATCAAATATCATTAATCTTAATGATAAAAGGCAAGAGAACATAAATATTTTCCAAATTATATTAACAAAATGTATGATTTAGTTTTGTAAAAAACTTCTTTCAGTAAGGATTCGATTACGTATATACTTAATAGCATAGAAAGAGAATTAAAAAGGTCACAAAGATTCGATGCTATTCACCTACGTTAAATGAGGCAGTCACTCTACAATTGCTGCTTCATATTAAGTGATATATTCCTAGGATCTGGAACATTAGGATGACCTTTGAATGCTTAGACATGAATGAAACCATTTCTTCATACTGTTTTTATTTTTATAAGATTTTTTTCTGAATATTCCTTTAAATAACAATTATTTGGGCTTAAGTTCTTTATTATAAAGAAAGAAATAATAGATACCAACAGAATGTAATGTATAATAAAGAACTTAACCCTGAATAATTATTAATTCATTAATAAAAAATAGTTCAAATAAAATTAAATTTACATTAAAAATTCAAATAATTGTATTAAAACCAACATTATTAAGTTTAACTTATGTATTATACACTTTTATTTATTTTGAAACGTTAAAATACTTGCGTTTGAACTTTTCTTTCAATTTGTCACTAGCAAAATAGCTTTCGAACAATTTCCTAATGCTCTTTGCGTAACTGATGCTTGTTTTCCTACTACAGAGTTGACCTTTTGAAAGGGATTTTTGTTTTTCGTAACACAGAGTTGCTCTTTAGATAGGGATATTTATTTTTCATTAGAGCAAAAAATATTCCTCACTTTCGTAACAATTTATACGAAAATCGTAATACACAGTACGAATTGTTCGAACTCGTACATTTTTTCTTTCGAATCGAATTGCGCAGTAACCCCCCTGTAGTCCGAATGCGCCGAATTGCAAAATTAGGAGACAGATCTGGCTTGGGCTAGATCAATCACGCATGTGGAAGCTTTTGCACCTCTTAATGGCTACAATTAAAGACATCTTGGAAATTTTGTTTGGAAAAAACTGATTACTGTTAAAATTCACCTTGCGTAAGCAGCTCCATATCAGACGTTTATAATTGTTGTAGTGAAGAACCTAGATGTTTTTATATAACGCATTCTAATGATCTTAACCCGGCCACAAAAAAATACTGCGTGGTTAATGAGTGAGCTGACTGAAATAAAAGATTACAAAGCAAATTGTACATTTTAGGCTTTTACTTGTATCGAATAAAATGGCAAAATTTTTTTAAAGCGAATTTTTTATCAATTTTTTTCAAAACAAAAAAAAAATTACGATTATAATAAAAGCGATGTTTGTTCAGCTGTCGAACACTAATTGAGTAATCTTAATTGAGGATGTCTGAACACTAAGTTAAATTAAGATTAAATTGTCTCAATCAAGAAAACATGTCTGAACAGGGTACTATATATATATTTATATATATATATATAGGGTACTATATATATATATTCCGATAGTCACGTGATTTTCAAGCATATCGTATTTTTTGAACCGTAATAGGCGGACACTTCAATTTTGTACAGAGTAAATAAAATATAATAGGACTAAAAATTAAAGGGTGTTTCAATAGTGACGTGTATGGCCTCGTTTTTGAACCGTAATAGCCAGAATATTTAAATTTACAGAGGGTATGTTTTATAATGTCTACTTTTTCAATACTTTTACTTTTTCAATATTAGCAAAGATAAAGACAATAAAAATAAAAGGGTGATCCCTAAACTCGCGAATTTGGCCGTATCTTAAAATGTTGTAGGCACTTGAAACTTAGAAAGTGCTATGCTCGCTATAATAAAAAGTATAAATAATTTTAAGTTTAAGGATTTTTCCATAGTGGACGTGATTGCAACAAGCAGGCATTTAACATTTTTAAAAGTATTGAAAACTTGGCAGTAACTTTTATTTTTAAAAGCGAGATATTTTAAACACTATTATATAATATATAAATTTTAGAATTTTATCCAGTGATGGATAAAATATACTATATTTGTGCTATTACAAAAAATGTCGTGTCGTTTTTTTACACGGTACGGTAATTAAAAAACGCCATCGACTATGATAGCAGCCCTACACAATAAACTTGCGTCATATCTTCATCATGTTTTTATTTACTGAATAGCGAAACATATATTAAATAATGCTAAAGCTAGAAGTTTTTAATTTTTATTACGAGAACTATAAATGCATCTATACCCCTCATCTTTGCATCTATATTCCTCATATAACCTTTATAATAGTTTGTTATTATTTAAATTAAAATTGTAATCATGAAGTTGAAAATCATAAAAGTAAAACCCTATTGTAGCTTTATTGTGTAAGGCGTTGTCGTTTTACGACAGCTAGCATAGTCGATGGCGTTTTTTATTTTTTCCGTATAGTATAAAAACACGCCTACGATATTTTTTGTAATAGAACCAATATTGCAGAGTAATTCAAATGTAATAAAAATTATCATTATATTTTATTTTTTAATTTTTTTTTTTCTTATTTTTTATCTTAATTGTTACTTTTCTTATATTAATTTTTGCTTTTGTAAATCTTTCTTCGGATATTTCGAAGTATGTAGATGAAATAATCTTATTTCGTTGCGAATTTCTAAAATTATAGAAAATATTACATTTAGAGATTCACTGAAAATAGATATGTAGATCCACCCGAATTTATTCAAGAAATGATTTGTAATAAAGCAAATTACGATCAAATAGCTTAAAAAACAAAACAAAAATTGCCTACACGAGAGACATTAAAAAAATACAAAAAATCAAAGACTCTTAACCAAATCTCCGCTTTTTTAGGTATTAGAAAATAAAATTATAGGCTGGACTTCCTTACTTCTTCCTTACAGTCTTGACGGAAAACTCCAACGACTCTAAAGGAAATAACGCCATACACCAAGGTACATATATTTATCTTACTAGGTAGTGTCGTCCGGCCAGCTGATTTAGTAGTTCGACATGCCAAAAGTTGTATGTGTTCAGAAATTTTATAGTGTAGAAGTGTGAAAGCAATAAAACACATACACATATGTATGTTTTTTGACATTTCGAACTACAAAGCAACAACAAAATGCCATGTTGTTCTTGTATTGTTGTATTTGTTGTAGGGACGCCACTACCTAGTAAAATAAATATACCTTGCCATACACGATACGGAAAATTGTAGTAGATTTACATTTCGATTTGTATGTTTTGGCGTTATCGACTCAAACAATTTCTAAACAACGCCTTACCACAACAAGGCTGATTATTTTGAAATTGAGATTCATAATATAAGTAAAGGGTGTTTTTTATAGAGGTATAGAACTTTAAGTTCCAATAAAACAACGATGGATTATTTGATTGACATGAATTTTATTTATCCGAAAGATAATCCTGTGGCATTACATTTTAAATATGATTTCTGGCATATGACCGCCACGGCTGGCACGGATGTAGTCAAATTTTCGACGACTTTTTCCAATATTTGTGGCCGTATATCGGCAATAACACGAATGTTGTCTTCCAAATGGTCAAGCGTTTGTGGCTTATCCGCATAGACCAATGACTTTACATAGCCCCACAGAAAGTAGTCTAGCGGTGTTAAACAAGATCTTGGAGGCCATTTCACAGGTCCAAAACGTGAAATTAGGAGGTCACCAAACGTGTCTTTCAATAAATCTATTGTGACACGAGCTGTGCGACATGTTGCGCCGTCTTGTTGAAACCACATCTCCTGGACATCATGGTTATTCAACTCAGGAATGAAAAAGTTAGTAATCATGGCTCTATACCGATCACCATTGACTGTAACGTTCTGGCCACCATCGTTTTTGAAAAAGTACGGACCAATGATTCCACCAGCCCATAAAGCGCACCAAACAGTCAGTGTTTCTGGATGTAACGGTGTTTCGACATACACTTGAGGATTACCTTCACTCCAAATGCAGCAGTTTTGTTTGTTGACGTAGCCATTCAACCAGAAGTGCGCTTCATCGCTAAACAAAATTCGCTTATGAAAATCGGGAACAACGGTAATCTCGTTTTGGGCCCAAATTTCACTATTTGCAAGCGTTGTTCAGGCGTGAGTCATTCATAATAAATTGCCAAACCAAAATGAGAATAAATCACTTGACAGCTGTTAAATCGGTCGCCATATTGAAAAGTAATGCCAACTTAAAGTTCTATACCTCTATAAAAAACACCCGTTATATTAAGCTATATTCGGCATGACCGAATATTTGCATTTTATTTGTCGATTACTTTTACGTACTGGCTCTCATCTCTGCTTAATTGGTGAAAACAAAAAAGTTGGCGCAAAATATAGGGGGAACAAAGAAGCAAACCACGTCCTAAATGGGTCCGTTATCGACCTCCTTTCGTTCTCAATAATTATAGGCAACCGACTTGTAATTTACGGCAACCTTACTTGCATTGAGGCATGTGCTACTACTAGCCTTTAATATAGATTTGAATGATTTCAGACTGTCGACGTAACTGTCGGCCATCTTTCTCATCACGGAGTCTCTAGTGATTGCTAGCATTTGTCCAATGCTTAGTTCCTCCATGGCTTCCACATTGAACAAGCTTCTGCCCGTGATACAAAGTCTTACGCTAGTCAGTGCTGGACCTTCACACATAATGTGCGCTACCGTTTCAGCCTCCTCCAGGCGTAATCAGCAAGTATCATCTTCTTCGATTTTCATCATAGTAAGTATTGCTTGTTACTTGAATTTAGAAAAGTATACAAAGCGAAAACATAGCCCTTTATTTTTAAGAACAACATGTTTTCCTCCAACTTAATTTTATATTAAAAAAGTTTGAAAATTTCAATATTTTAGAATATTTAAAAAAAAAATTAAATCTCATTAAAATTTAGATATTTTATATATAATTTTATTCATAGTATTATAATTATTTCATTTTTTAAATTTACAAACACAATTTTATTTTTATGCTTTGTTTTATTTTCGTTCCTAATTTTGGCAAATATTTCAAATTTCTGGGTATTAAATTTTGTTAATTTCTTTTTACAACTTAATTTATTTATATATTTTTATCAATTGTTAAACAAAAATGCTGCCAATTAAAATATTTTTAAAACTAAATTTTATTAATTATTTTTTTTTTTTTTTTTCAAAATATAAATTTTTATTTCAATATCAAAAAATATAGTGATATTAAAAATATATTTTACTAATAATTTATAAGAATTAACAAAATGTTCATAAGAGCACACAATAATTGTACATTATAATTTTTTTTAAAGAAAATCTTAATGTTAAAGGTTAATAACAAATCAGAACAGTTAAAAAAAGGTTGTATAGACAAATTAAAGCAATTTAAAGTTAAAATTATAAAATTTAAACTTATTTCTTATAAAAAGAACTAACAATGCGCATTGGTAAAATAGATTTTTATAAGAGTGCGCCTGTCATCAATATTTTTTTTTTCAATTTTTATTAATTATTCATTATTTTAAAGAATTTATTTAATTTACAATTTTTGTTTTTTTTTTTTTTTGAAATAGTAAATAAAATTATATAACCTTCAAAATACAAAGGAGCAATTAACGTTTCAAAAAAGAATGGTGAGTAAAATCTTTCAATAGATTGAATCCTTTTATTTTCGTACGAATTTTTAACTGAAGGCGCCCATACACGTCGTTCTTTTTTGTCAGTTTTAACTGCACGGTTAAAATTGTACGGGCAAACACGAACAGCGACCATATCCACACACTACACGTTCCTTACTTCAGTGTTATCATGACGGCAACAATAACAACAAAGGTGCAACTCAAATGGTAAACTATTTCAATTTGTTTCGATAAATAAAACAAACAAAAATTCAAATTTGACAGTAAAACTCACAAAAACCGTCCTTTTTAGCTGCGTAATCATACACAATAACAGTTTTGAACGAGCACGTTTCAAAACCGACGATTAAAATCAAGAAACAACAGATATTTTTTTATACGTGCAAGAAGGACGGTTTTTGGCCACAAACCTACAGTATTACCCTTACGACGTGTACGGGCGCCTTTAGTAGTTGTGCAACGACATGTCTTCATTCTTCCTATAGGTATGTTATGGAATAATCTTTTTTATCTTTCAAGGTAATATCATAAAAGCATAAGTCGTTTGCAACTGAGTCTCAAATTTATCCTCAATTTAACAAGTTAGTCTTGCCGTCGCTTTCAAAATGTTTTACTTTCCGCTTCGAATTCCGTCAAATACTTCTGATGCCTAATTAAAAATAAGATTTCAGTTTAAATACGTTCTTATCCGTGATTTTCACCTAACGAGTTGAAAAATAACTTTTTAAAAACACGGCTATATTTATTATTGGAAATTTCCCGCTAATTTCGATTTGAAAGGGAAATCATTGGAAGTCATATGACTTACATATTGTGGTTTTTTAATCGAAATTCCAAAGTAACTATCTAAAATAAAAACTCGTGTCGATAGCAAATTCAATGACAACCATTCAAAACGGCAAATATGGAAACGATTTCTTTAGCACACTTTGACTAATTTGCTCTTGCTGTGATTTGTTCCGATCAATAGTACACAAGATTTTGATCTGATGTAGAGTTAAAAATTCTTTTATCGCCTTTTACCCTTTGGGTAAAAAAGTAAATTATATAAAAGGGCTGTTTATTTAATTAACGTAATTTTTCCAGTGTAAAAGTTGTTAATATTCCTAATATGAACAGAAATTACTGATATTTCCATTTTTTCCCGTACTCAAATTACAAACTGAAAAACTAATTTTTTGACCTCAAAAATACTTCGGGGGGTCTGTTCCATTTGATTGCTCATAAAATTTGGCTCAAATGGTTAATTCATAAAATTTTATTATTTTTTTGTAGCCGACTTACATGCAAAAAAAAAACGAAATTTTCGACACGAATTAGTCGGGGTCCGGGACCACTCTCATTCGATTCTATAGTAAATTTAACTTCATTTTTTTAACCTTTAAATGATAATAAAAGTTGCTAATACCCTCTTGCACTCTGAAAGCATTCTGTTTTATTTTCATTTGACTGTTCTCTCCCTTATTTTACAGCTTAAGGTTTTTCAAAAGGGATTCCAAAAAAAATCCCTAATATTGAATATCGTTAGTCTCAAACAGAAAGGCCCTAACTCAAATAATTGTAACGTTACAGGAAAAGGTAAAAACATAGTAAAAACTGTAATATTCACAATGTAATTTGTAATGCAAAACTGCTTGTAAAAGCGTTATGTTTTACAATATTGCAATATTTTTTTTTTTGACAAGGTTTATTTGTGTAAATAAAAATACTAGTTAGGGGCCTTTCTACTTGAGACCATCGATATGTATTTTTTACATTGTAATGGAGATTTTCTTACGTGTATAAAAATATATGTAATTTTAACTTCAAGGGCTGTTTTAATGTATTTCGGATGTTTAAGATTTACAGTTTACGTTAACTTACAAATAACTTAATTGTTTTATTCTTGTTTTTATTTTCTCTTGTATATTCGTATATAAAATTAATATAAATATTTGTTTCTGTTTTTTTTAAGATATAAATAGTCATTATTGATTTAACTATAAACTACTATCGCAGTCTATTTGAGTATGTCATTTCTTTTTGATGCGTTGAACAATCCATTCCAAACCCTGATAGAGTCTGTAAAATAAAATAAAATTATGTTTTAATAGCGATGAGTTTCAGTATTATCAAAAGAACCATACAATTTTTTTAACAAAATAGTAATATTTAGTATTTTTGTTCAGCCTTATTATTATTGTTTAAATTAAAAAGAAAATGGTCAAGCTTGAGGCCAGTATATTATTTATAAAAACAAATATTTTTATTTTTTTCTTCGAATATTTCGATATCCATCGGATATCATTATCAAGGACTAAAAAATAAGAAAAAGGAAAAATACATTTCATACAAAATCAAAAGTTGTAACCACTGTGCAAAAATAAACAATAATATTTATAAACAATATAATAATATTTATATTGCACAGTTATTTTTGCACAGTGGTTACAACTTTTGATTTTGTATGAAATGTATTTTTCCTTTTTCTTATTTTTTAGTCCTTGATAATGATATCCGATGGATATCGAAATATTGGAAGAAAAAAATAAAAATATTTGTTTTTATAAATAATATACTGGCCTCAAGCTTGACCATTTTCTTTTTAATTTAAAATAGTAAATAAATAAAAATTATTCTTCTTCTAGAGGATTCGTAAAATTTTGTCAATTTATTAAGAGTAACAAAAATCGTTATAACGTTTACACGATTATGAAAATTTAATTGAGGATCAGTATCAGTCGTAAAGCAGCTGTAAGTTGACAAATAATTTACGCGTCAAAACGAACTTATCGCTGTAGCTTTACTTAAGAAGAGTTCAAATATTATATACAATGAAATTTGTAGTCAAGATTGTGTTCGTTCTATTCCTTCTAAGAAAGAATAAATTAAATTACAAACTAGGTGTGGGATCGTGTATTAAAAAATATTTATTTTTTACTTACCCTTCACCTGTTAACGCACAGCAGCCTTGTATGTGCCATTGGTGTTTTTTAATTGATGTTAAATCTAATTGTCGTGATATCTCAGCAGCTGACATTGAGCCTTTTAAGTCCTACGAAAAAATAAATTTAAAAACGTCATCAACATTAAGAAACAAGTTGAATGATATCAAGTAATAGATACACATTTTAATGATACGACGAGGGCAGTCAATAAGTCACTACAAATACAATAATTCTTTCTGATGCAATTGATGCAATTCATCCATAGTCCTCAAAATAAGGATTTATTGTACATATTACCTATTCAACTCAAATTTTCCCCCTAAGAAGTAATTTCTTTTAATTTGGAAACAAAAAAGTCCCTGAGAGCCAATTTTAGAGATCTGACAGCATGCGTAATTCTAATCTTGTTTTGTGACGTTGCTTAACTAAGCATTATATTGATGGATGATCACCCTTTTTGCAAGCTTTCAGTTATGATCAAGAATGGTCTAAGCTACTTGTTTTATTAATCCAGACTCCAACGCACATCCTAAAAGTCGAGAAAAACATTTCAAGACAATTTTTCTTTCGGCTTTATTAGGAGTGGATTCATCGTGTTACACAAATTGCAATGAATATTGCTTGAATTTTTCTATGTAGAAGTAAAATTATGTTTCATTGTCGTAGAAAAATTTATTAGATCAAGCTCAAAACATAAAAAACCACACTTACAGTTACACACTACTATTACATTTATTCGCGACTGTTAGTTTTGTTGTTTTAACAACTCTGCTGAAATCGAAAGTTTTTCCCTGAGATAAACAATTTTAGGTTTACATCTGCAACCGAATTGACATTCTTTTGCCGAGGATAACTGGGATAATACTGGAGCGTAGATCTAACAGTCGTGGGAAATATTTTTTATGCAAACTTTAAATTGCTGAACAATGTAATATACCCGAGGACTCAACTAGTTCATTTGCTTTAACTCTTTGTTAGTGAATTTGATCGATAATTTGCGTAGAGCCTGTGTTAACTGGTCGTCTTGATCGATTTCTCTTTTAAGTTCATTAATCCAATTGCAGATTGTCTTAAACAGTGGTGCCGATATGCCATGAGCTTTTACAGAAACCTACTTTTTCTAATTCTCAGTGCTCCTTATACAACTATGTACAGACATATTGATACACCCTTGAAGGAATTTATTAATTCATTTTGATCGTTTGCTAATATAACAGCCAATCGCGTGAACAAATTATAAAACAAAACACCAACCTGTTTATTGGCATAAACCAGCAGACTTGCTTTACTTAAGTCTTCATGCTGCAACATTCGATACAGTTCCTCACGTGTCACAGCCAAACGTTCACGATCTGTTGAATCGATAACCATTATAATGAACTAAAAATAAAAAGAATTAATAAAAAATAAATTTTCATTTAGGGAAATTCAATTGACCAACTTCTGTGTTTGTATAGTATGTACTCCATGCTGCTCGCAAACTCTGTTGCCCACCCAAATCCCACACCAGAAAATGTATATTACGCCAAACAACTTCTTCTACATTTGAACCTATTGTGGGTGATGTGTGGACGACTTCATTCATAAGAAATTGATACAGTATTGTGGTTTTGCCAGCATTGTCTAAACCGACCATAACTAATTTGTGTTCTATAATGAAAAAGAAATTTATTTTTAATAGGGTTAATTAACAAACATACTTTCGATTACACTTTATAGAACTTAACTATAAAATGGTGATACAATAAAAAAAAAATAAAAATTGGGATGAAAATCTTCAATTTATTTATATTTGATATTTAAAAAAAAAATAATTTTTCTTCTTTGATTGATGAATATAAAAATTCATTACGGTAAAACTTTTTAATTCGATCCTACCCGCTTGTTTCAAAAACGTTTAACCACCATCTTTAATGAAAGAAAGTAAAATTAATAAGTTATTTGGAAAGAGTACGAGTTCGAGGCCTATAAGTTACTACAAAATACAGACGCTTCAAGCGCTCTAGGGGGGGGGGGGGGTAAATTACCAAAGTAGGGTACCTCGGGCATATCATTTTTTTAAATATCACCAACATTTTATTTATAATTCAAATGTAAAGATTTTTTAAATTTAGATAGTCCTCATTAACACATGTGTTTATACATACACATTTTGCAATTTTTATACAAGTATGTATGTGGTATCAGTAAAAAGTATATGACTTCTACATTAGTCTTATATATAAATTTTTTAGAGCTTCATTTTTTTCAAATATTATTTACCGTTAAATCTCGAAATTTCACTTTATAGCGACTTTCTAAGCGATAAAATATAGAATTTGAATTTACACAAAAACTGAAATAAATAAATGGCGCAAAAAAACTTTTCTTAAGTATGTATCCAAGGAAAAATCCCTTCACTTACTTGCAATTGGTGCGCTACACTCGTTGGAATTGAATCAAAATAGGCTAAGTTTGGAAAGAGCTGGGGGGCGAACTGTTGCAATTTTTATTCCAAATTCTAGGCGTGTAATTTTTTAACGAAACAAAATATTTGATTAAACTTGATTCTATTTTATTCTAAGCTATGTCAAAAGTGTAGCCGATACCTTAAAATAGAAGTCCAACTATAAATATGTCCACTACGTAAAAAATACCAAGTTAAAATCGGCCAAAAATACAAAAAAAAATATTTTTCCAATTTTTTCCCAAACTAATTAGAAGGGATACATATTCAAAGACTTCGGCTTTGCCCCTTTTGAATTTCATTATAATATCGGCAGTGTTTTAATAGCTGCCAAATTATTGCGAAAAAAAAATTTTAAACTACTGTGTGATGTTAGAACAGCAATTCCCCTAAGATTTGAATTTCTCGATATTGCGAAGGCCCAAACGAAACTCCAGATTTTTATAAAACAAATAACAAGTTGCCAATGGAACTACCCCAATTACCTAAAAGACAATTCTCTTAATTTTTAAAGTCATTTTACGCCTTCAGTTATTTTCTCCTAAAGCGAAAGGTTTCTTTGGTTACAAGAATTCCTAAGCTAAAAGCTTACAGACCCATAAGTCTATTATCAAACGTACCAAAATTATTTGCTAAACCTTTAATAAATTAGCTAACCAATTCTAAGTGAGAAAAGAAAGATTGCTTAACTGTGGCAAAAAAAGGGCAACTCATTTGATTAAGCTTACTATGTTTCGCTTTCTGCAGCAAAGAAATTACTTTAAAAACGTTTGCTGTTGCTTAAGCAATAAGTTGTTCTTCATTTTTAACCGACTTCAAAAAAGAAGGAGGTTATCTATTCGTCTGAATGTTGCTTTTTTATGTATGTAACCGCAGAACTCAGCCATTTCTGAACCGATTTTAAAATTTTTCTTTATTTGAAAGGTTATGCTTTCAGGTTGGTCCCTTTTTAAAAACAGTTCATTATATTGAAAATTAAAGGGTGTCCCCATACAACATACATGTTTTTTACGTGTATTAAGAACTGTAAAGGGCACCAAATTAAAATTTTAAAAAATTGCGTGTCGCTATAGCTCCCAACAGTAGAAATTAATAAAAAAATAAATTTAAAATTTAAAGGGTGTCCCCATAGCTGGCGTAATTTAACCTATTTGAGCCTATCTCTTGAACCGTTATAGGCAAAACGTTGAAAATTTTACAGAATGTCGATTACTATGACCGTTATAATAAAATGTATAAATTTTATAATTAAGTTTTAGCGCTCTAGGTCTTTTTTATAAAAATATTGTAATTTATTTTTATATTCGATATTTTTTTTATGGGTGTCCCCATAAATTATGTAATTTGATCTATATGCCCCTATCTTTTGAACCGTTAAACACAAACACTTAAAAATTAGGCAGAATTTCCACTACTTTCTCTGGTATGATAACGAGTATAAATATGTAGAATTATAATGTAAAGGGTGTCCCAATAGTTCATGTAATTTGATATATATGGTTAAACTTTTTAACCGTTATAGACAGATAGTTGAAATTTAAGCAGAATCTTTGTGGCTAAGTCCTCTATAACAACAAGTCTTTAATTTAAAATTGTAAATTAAAGGGTGTCCCAATAGGTAATGTTATTTGATCTATGTGACCCTATCTTTGAAACCGTTATAGGCAGAGGCGTAAATGGTGTCCCCATAAAATACGGATGCTGGTAAAAATAGCTTAACTTTTGAACAGTAATAGGGAGAGGATTGACATTCACATAGTCTCTATTTTTTCCGCTAATTTTGGCGCATCTATTATTTGGTTTAAACCTAATTCTTACAGATTACTTCTTACATTTTTAGTTTATACCTTGTGCCCTTCTATCTGTTTTGAAGTCGGTTTTTTTTGCAAAAATTATTATTTTTATTTTTGCTTTTGCTTAACTCTTTAATGTGAAGTCGTGGCTGACTACGATAACTGTTTCTTGCTATTATTTGCTGTTACTCGTTGCCTCAGTCTTTAGTTTTAGAAAATTCTTTGACAGTGAGAGATTAAAATTATGGCTCCACGTGTAAACCGAAAAAAACTAAATTTAGAAGATCTGCAAAATAAATATTTCCAATTATGTTTTACAGCAACAGCAAAAAAAGAAACAAAGATTAACTTATTGTTTCAGCAACAGAAAACGTTTTAAAAAATATCTTTGCAGCAGAAAGAAACATATAGTGAGCTTAAGCAAAAGGGTATCTTTTTTTTTTTGCATTTCCTTTTTGTTTTTGCTTCGCTTATAACAAAATGTTATGTAAATGCTGAGAAATTCAGCTCTGAAGCATTCGATAAGGTATGGCCTTAAAGCATAAAATATATGTATGTAAGTTAAAGCAAAACGTATTTAATTGAATGAAAAATATTTGTTTTTTTTTTTTCAATTAAATATTTTCATTCAATTAAATATTATAAACTATTTTTAATTCCTGACGATGCTACCCAATGGTATAGCGAAATATCGAATATAAAAATAAATTACAATATTTTTATAAAAAAGACCTAGAGCGTTAAAACTTAATTATAAAATTATTCAAAAGGTCAAAAATTACAATAATTGTTTTTTTCATTACTATTGTTTTCATTAATGGTAAGTAATGCTTTTTAATGAAGATTTCATTAGTAATTATTTAAAACGCAAAATTATTACCATTAACCAATGATTTTTGCAGTGAAAAAATGCGGAAAATTTTATATTTAAATAATGTTTTCAAAGAAGTCCCCATCCCATCATTCTCAAATTATGTTCCTTTTGTTCCTATAAAAATTAAATTTTTAACAAATTTTAACCAAAAAACAAATTTTTAACCGTTTATTTCTATGTTTCCCTTTGATTTCCTCTTTCTGAGCGTAGTGTCTCGCTAGATCGAAAAGCAAAAAACAAATTTAGAAAAAGCATAAACTGGCATGAATTTAATACGTTTTACGTCTAATAGTTTTTATGCAAACAATTTACAGTGATAAGGGTGCATTCAGTAAAGGTACAGCTGATGATGACGTGTATGTAATAAAAAAATTCATATTAAAGTAGTAAATTCACTATCTGCGGAGAACAACAATTATTTGGCATCCTAGAGTTTTTCGTCTCGTTCATAAATATCTCCGGAAAAATATCGTCTAAATGTGCAATGTATTTTATTGTTTGTACATGCGTTTTTACCTAAAAAAGTAAATGTACATATTCACACATAATTGAGCAGTGAGTGAGCATTTCGGTACAGAGAAAAATATTTTCCTACCAAAGTTATCCCTAAAATCTACCAAAACCTAAAAAAAACCAACATTTTTTTATAATAAATTAATTGTATCGTTCATATTGTCAACTGCACAAAGTGGTTTGATTTGAATTTATAATAATGACATTAATGATTCACTATCATACTCAGTCGTACGATCTGTCAAAAGTGGCATCTGTGCTAAAAAAGTATGATAGGTTGGATTAGAAATGCATGTGTGTGACAAGACTTTCTGACAGGTCTGTACAATTTGATAATCTTTTGAAAAAATTCATAAAATATTTTTTTAATTTTGCGATCAGAGTTGCAAAATCTTTTTGTATGATAGTGTGACACCCACAATGCTATTTTTAAGCGATTTTTTGTGTAGGACAGGACAGAATTCTATCAGATTTTCTTATGGTTATATAGTACGATCGTGTAGGATAGTGATTCCTGCCCTTTGTAAGTAAATTAAGAGCACATTTACAAAAAGGATTTCCAATTATTTCAGTAAATCCTATAGAAATTTGTAAGCTCTTCTATTGGAAAATAATTTTAACATTTAAAATGGATAAACAAATATTTCTACCAAAAATGCGGAAAAACTGGAACAAACCAACTAAACTACCAAATCATTTATAAATAAAAAAACTACCAATTTTGGTCCGATCAGACCAAAGTGGCATCCCTTTTTTTGAGTATTGTAAATTTATCCGACTACAAGTGGGTAAATATTTATATTACAATATCTTTACATTTTCATTACTATTGGTAAAAATAATTGTAATTAGAAATAAATCAGTAGCAGTAGCATGGTAGTTCAATTTCTTGAAAAAATCCCAAGTATGTGAAACAACTCAAAGGAAATAAAAAAAAACTTTAAAAATTATAATGTTGATAATTTTTTAAGCAAGAAATATTTAATAACATTGTTGTATATATCATGCAGAATTTACATAGATGATTTTTTGATATATTCTTCGACTAAAGAAGAACATTTAAAAATTTTAGAAATAGTTTTTCAAAGAGCAAGAGAGGCTGGAATAAAATTTAATAGATCAAAGTGCAAAATCTGCCAAACAGAAATTAAGTTTTTAGGTCATGTTTTTAGTAACTTCGGTGTTAAAGCAGATACAAGTAAAATTGAATCTATTGTAAAAATACCTAGGCCAAAGAATGTAAAAGAATTACAAAGATTTTTAGGTATGATAAATTATTTAAATTCTTTTATAGACAATTTAGCTTCAAAAAATAAAAATTTAAGAGAACTTTTGAAAAATGAAATTGAGTGGCACTGGTCTGAAATTCATGAAATAGAATTTGAAAATCTTAAGAAAGAAATAACGAATTCGCCAGTATTAACATACTTTGACCCAAGTAAAGAGTTAACATTGTCAGTGGATGCATCTAAATTCGCACTTGGCGCTACAATCATGCATAATAAACAGCCTATTGCATATGCATCGATTTCATTAACCGAATCTCAGCAAAACTATGCTCAAATAGAAAAAGAATTATTTGCAATTCTGTTTGGATGTACTAGGTTTCATCAGTTTGTTTATGGATCTAATGTTTTAGTGGAAACGGATCATAAACCACTAGTTAATTTGTTCAATAAGCCTTTATATAAAATTTCAGCTAGGCTTCAAAGGTTTATGTTGCGTTTGCAAATGTATAATTTATCCGTAATATATAAACCAGGAAAAGACTTACATATTGCAGATACCCTGTCGAGGGCGCCTTTGTGAGAAACCACAACAGAAATGGATCAAGATTTATCTCTTCATTGTAACTTTTTGTCCTCCTGCTTAGAGACCCCGTTCGCGAAAATAGAAGTTCTTAAGCAACATACAAAATCTGATGAAACGTTTTCAAAGATAATTAAATATGTAAACAATGGCTGGCCTAACAATAAAAATATTCTCGAACCTGATGTACTACCATATTTTAAGATTAAAGATGAAATATCGGTATCAGAATCATCAAATTTTGATTCCCAAATCATTGCGTGGTTCAATTTTATCAAAAATCCATGAAGGACATTTAGGAATTCAAAGATGCAAAGATCTAGCACGGCAATCTATTTATTGGCCAAATATCTATAACGATATTGAAAACATAGTTTCAAACTGTGATGTTTGTTTACGTTACCAAAATTCTAACACTAAATCGGAAATGGTACCTCATGAAATCGTAGATATGCCGTGGTTTAAACTGGGATGCGACCTTTTTGAATTTAATAAGAAAAACTATTTACTCGTTGTGGATTATTACTCCAAATATATTGAAGTAGAGGTATTAAATTCAGGATATAGTAGTTTTCAAGTTATAAATAAACTTAAATCTATTTTCTCCAGACATGGAATTCCATTTATTTTAGTTACGGATAACGGACCACCGTTTAATTCTAAAGAATTTAAAGAGTTTTGTAATCAATGGGAGATTGACCATAACACTTCTAGTCCTTATCTGCCAAGATCTAACGGGTTAGCAGAACGTTCAGTTCAAACTATAAAAAGACTGTTTTTAAAATCTCTAGAGAGTCACTCAGATCCTTATGTGGCGTTACTACAGTATAGAACAACACCAAAGGGTATGTTACCTAGTCCAGCAAAACTATTGATGTCAAGATCTTTAAGGACGAAAATTCCATCGTTATTAACAAATTTTGAACCAAAAGTTATTGATAAATATGTATATGAAAAACAACTAAAGCTAAACATACAAAAGTATACGAATTATTATAACAAAACTGCTAAAAGTTCAAAACCTGTCGGGAAAGAGGACTCTGTTTTATTTAAGAAAACACCTACAAGCTGTTGGTTTAGTGGACAAATTGTAGATTCATGTAAAGAGCCAAAATCATTTATAGTTGAAGATACCAATGGTAATCTTTATAGAAGAAACCAAGATCATATAAAGAAAACACCAGATAGTAAAACAGTTGAAAATCAGGAGAGTAATGAATGTAAAGAAAATAATCAAACTTGCACAGAATCCACAGCCACTGTAGACAGTGATAGGCAGAGTTATATTACAAGAAAAGGTAGGATTGTAAGGCAGCCTAAAAAGTTAAATTTATAAGTTGTATTTATCCATACCTAGTTTTACATATCAATGCATTGTATTTATCTTAAGAAGGAAGATGTTGTATATATCATGCAGTAATATTATATAATCATTATAACATAATTTGTAAGTTATTTTTATATAGTAAGTCTGGCAACACTGTCATATAAAATGTAATGAGTAACCATAGAATTAACTACAATTGAAAACCAATAAAGATCATTGTGATTGTGAAGGCAAGCTACACAACAAACATGTTTAACAAATGTTCTAAAAATGTTATCAATTGAAAAAGTTTATTCTCTACACGAAGATAAGATAGCTTAAGAAAACGAAAACAAAGCGGCAGCAATGAGAAAGAAAGAAAACATATCGCTTGGCGAAATTTTGTTTAAGTTTTCAAATTGTATGCTTTATGGTGTGAGTGGAGAAAGAAACTTGTGTATAATGTGTATAACTTAGGTTTAGCTTGAGAAATAGTTTAAAATTTCGTAACATTCAGATAAAGAAGGTATAAAGTAACGCTATATTTTCAATAACTCCAAAATTTTGATCTTTTGATTTATATACCTATCGCTCCTTTAATGCAACATTAAAGGAGCGATAGGAAAGCGATTTATTCACTATTATATTGTATTATGTTAAAGTCGTAAAAAGATCTATGAAATTGTTCTTCGAAGACGCAATATATAAGTGGTGCAAATAACTCTGTAAAAATAAGGGCATCAATTTATTTACATCTTTATATTTCAAGTGCAATAAAACAAGCAAAAATATTATTAGAAATTTTGATATTTTAATATTAACGAGTAGATAAACTGCTATATTCGTTCGCGCCAAATTCGATGTATCTTTTGCCATAGTAAGATATTACCTTGCCCTGGTATATTTTCAATTTCACAACATATATTTTCGGCTTACACTCTTATAGCTTTAAACTTCATTTGTAAAATTAATTATAATATAAATTAGTCAAGTGCGAGTTAGACTCACACACGTAGGGTTCCGTACTATGTTCAGTATAAATTAAAAATTCCAGTTGTTTATTTCTTTATGTCTTATGGGACACCCTTAAATTTTAAAATTAAAGTAATATTCGCGAAAATTGCATCATAATTAGAACACCCTTTAAATTTTAAGTATTTGTTATAGCGGCCGAAGTGACACATCTACTGTCGGATTTTATATTACGGTTTATAAAATCTTGTCACTGTCGGAACACCCTTTAATTTTATTATTCATTATAGTGGCCATGGCAACTTCCTTTCTATAAATATACTAAAGATCTACTTATTGCGATTAAAAAATAAGTCAATATAAGTGAAAAACATGTCACTGTCGGAACACCCTTTAATTTTTAGTAATATCGGCCGTGGCAACACATCTTCTGTACAAAACTTCAAGAGTCTACCTGTTACGGTTCAAGAAATAAGGCTTTATACATGCAAATCACGTCACTGGCGGAAAACCCTTTAATTTTTATTATTTGTTATAGTGGACATAGTTATACACCTCCTGTAAAAATTTCAAAATTCCACCTATTCATTCAAAACTTAGGATATATACATGCAAATCACGTCACTATTGGAACACCCTTTAATATTTAAGTTCAATTTGGTATACTTGTTTATAAAACAAACAGTTTTAATTACAGTCTGCAAATTGTAAGTGGTTTCCTCTTACAGCTCAAAAAAAAAGACATTAACGTAAATAACACGTCACTTTTGGAACACCCTACGTTTTAGTTTTTTTGCTATTGTGGCCGCAGTTATACACTTTTGGTAAAATTTTCAAGAGTCTACCTATTATGGTTCAAAACTTAGGCCTTATACATACAAAGCACACCACTATCGGAACACCCTTTAATTTTTAGGTTTATTTTTTTAGACTTGTTTATAAAGCGAACTAAGTTTTAATTACTGTTTGTAAGAAATAAACACATATTCGTAAATAACACCTCTCTATCGGAACACCCTATAAGTTTTAATATTTTTTGCTATAGCGGCCATAGTTATACACCTTTGGTAAAATTTTCAAGAGTCTACCTATTATGGTGCAAAACTTAGGCCTTATACATGCAAATCACTCCACTATCGGAACACCCTTTAATTTTTAGGTTTATTTTTTTCAGACTTGTTTATATAGCGAACTAATTTTAATTTAGTGCTTGCAGATTTTTAGTGAATTCCTCCTACAGTTCAAGAAATAAGCACATATTCGTGAATAACACCTCTCTATCGGAACACCCTATAAGTTTTAGTATTTACTAGTATAGCGGTCACAGTATATACTTTCTGTGAAAATTTCAAGCGCCTACCTATTACGGTTCAAAACTTAGGCCTTATACATGCAAATCACACTACTATCGGAACACCCTTTAATTTTTAGGTTTATTTTTTTAGACTTGTTTATATGGCGAACTAAGTTTTAATTACTGCTTACATATTTTTTCTGTATGCCTCCTACAGCTCAAGAAATAAACACATATTTGTGAATAACACCTCTCTATCAGAACACCCTATAAATTTTATTATTTGTTGCTATAGCGGGCAAAATTATACACCTTCTGTAAAAATTTCAAGATTCTATATATTATGATTCAAAACTTAGGCCTTATAAATCAAAATAACACCACTTTCGGAACACCCTTTAATTTTTAGGTTTATTTTTTAGACTTGTATATAAGGCGAACTACGTTTTTATTACAGTTTGTAAATTTTTAGTGTATGCCTTCTAAAGTTCAAGAAATAAACACATATTCGTGGATAACACCTCTCTATTCGAACACCCTATAAGTTTTAGTTTTTGTTGTTATAGCGGCCATCGCTATACACCTTCTGTGAAAATTTCAAGAGTCTACCTATTATGGTTCAAAACTTATGCCTTATACATGCATTTCACACCACTATCGGAACACCCTTTAATTTTTACTTTTATTTTTTTATACTTGTTTATATAGTGAACTAAGTTTTAATAACTGTTTGTAAATTTCAAGTGTATCCATTCTACAGTTCAAGAAATAAACACATTTTCGTAAATAACACCTTTCGATTGGAACACCGTATAAGTTTTAGTATTTGTTGCTATAGCGGCAACACTTTGTGTACGGAACCCTAATAAAAAATGACTCGATGAGATCTTTTGTTTAAATTTTTTTTTTTTAAATTTTTGTGGAAAAATATGGATCTTTTTGCGAATTTTTGAATTATAGTATAGTTTTAGTTTTTTGAGCATTTTCGGTTTTTAGTTTATTTAAATTTTTATCGAAATTACTATATTTTGGTAAAATTTAAATTTTTAATGAAATTTTGTGAAAATGTGATCGATTTTTTAGTGAAATATTGAATTTTTTTTGGTAAACTTTCGGTCAATAATAATAAGCAAATAACAAAAAACACCAACAGCATTGAAGAAATGTGATTTACAATATCAAAATTCTCTAAACTATAATTGCTTGATTGTGTATCTTTTGCGCGACAAATTCAATGGCCGTGTTATCTGACGTGGTGGCGATGCCAATTGGCCGCCAAGATCATGTGATTTGACACCGTTGGACTTTTTTATTTTGGATTATTTGAAAGAAAAAGTATACGTCGATAAGCCAGCAACATTTCAAGAGCTAAAGAATGAGATAATTCGGCATATTAACGGCATAGAACCTCAATTATTCCTCAGCGTCATCGAAAATTTAGAGCATAAAATGGAGTTGTGCTGCCGAGGTCGCGGCGGGCATTTCGCCGATATTTTGTTCCATACATAATTGAACCAATATTACCAATATTATCAAAATAAAAAGAAATGACAATAATTTTCAAAATAATTTGTGTTATAATCAACATCGGCCCTTAAAATTTAACCACCCTTTATATATTTTTAATATCCTTCACCATGAATCTATTATTGGACCGGTCTATAAAACTTAGTTTAAGTAAATTTTAGTATGTATGTACATATAGGTATTCTAAATAAAAATATTTCCTTAGTAATGAAAAATACCCTCGTTTTAAGACGTAACTTATAAACAAAAATCAATTGAACTTAGATCGGTAAAGTGGCTCCAAGAAACTAGAAAAACTTTAGCTCCAGACTTGCTAGATTGGAATTTTTAAAACTTCATATACTATTGTTACGAGCCACCCTTAGACATTTTCATAATTTATAGTGTTGATAAATATGGTGGCCAATTCAACAATTCTACATTTTAAATATTAATCCTCCGTTTGACAGCTCTAACGGTATGAATTGTGGAGTGATCCTGCCTATAAGTTCATATAATAAGTTATATAAATTATTTGTTTAAAGAAAATTTTGATTATCTGTTGAAAAAAACTATAAAGAAGGATTATATTGATTCGAAAACGAAATCACTAGTACGATACGGCAGCCTATACTACCTTTTGTAACGTATCTTCTTTTAATAAATATTTTGTTCTTTCCGAACTCATGAAAAAAGTAGTCATAGCCATCTCGATCATCAGTTTTATAATTATAAAAACTGCGTCAAAGCACTTGTCTGACCATGCTATTTAGTAAAATTTTAGACCAACCTATAAGTCATTTGTCGTTCTCTTGGAGAAAAAATCCGACATTTCACATATTCAACAGTAGTTTAATAACTCAAAATAATTAAAAAATCAAAACTTGAAGAATTTGTTTTAAATAAACATATGATGCTCCAGTGTTTAGAGATCAGTGAAGATTTCTTTCTTATCGGTAGCTTTGTTTCTATATTTGTATTTCATGGCGCCTTTGTTATTTTGTTATTTGAATACACGGGTAGTAAAAATTTTATTATAGACAAAAAACATAATTGTTTTATTATTTAAAATTTGAAGAAGAAAGCAATTTAAATCAAAATGAATGTTAATAATAGGTGCGATCCCGTCCTTTTTGGGAAAACTTTGGTAAAATGAGAGAAAACAAAAATAAACTCTCTTAGAGACAAAAATGCCCGAAAGTACGGGAACACAAAAAACCAACTTTGTATCCCAAAATGTGATGTCAAAGTGTTTTGTATGCATTCGCACATAATAAAAATTAAAAACACAAATATTTTGTATACATGACATTTTTTTCGAATCTTTTATGAAAAAACTTTTAAATAATAGTTTTTATGACCATAAAAACATATTTATATTTTTTTAATTTTGTTTGTTTATTTTCAAATATTTGATTGTTTTGTATTTTCACAATCAACCCAAAGAAAAAGTTTGGGCTGTATCGTGCAAGAAGAAGAAGAATACTTTCTTTCAAAATTACTCTCTTTTACCCAATCTTGCAGTACGGCAACAGTTTTCGGTATAATCGGTATATAATGTTGAGTACGGGATCGCACCTAATATTTAACAAAATGGGGGTAAAATTAAGAAATAAAATGATGTACAAATACATGAAATGAGTGCCATTAAAATTAAAAAAAAGTTTTAAATGCAAATGCAGATATTGTAAAATAGATATAATATAACTCTTTAACCACTATTTTTGACACGAAAAAAAAAAACAAGTGATGATTTATAATATCGGGGGTTTTTTAGCTTTAGAACTATCGATATCGATAACTATTGCCTGACAGCTGAGAATGTCAAACTGTGTTGACATTTCTATTCAGTCATCATGAATTGTTTAACGCCAGAATAACGGATCTAATTTGTGGAAATTTACTTTGAAAAAAATAGAGCAAACAATCCGTGCAGTTGTTGATCGTGTTTGCACTAATTTTACTCTTCTCGATTTAAAACCATCAACAAGATAAGGAAATATGCATACCGAAGGGAGTATTCGTGCTGCAGCGCTAAAGTACTAACAAAGCAATTCTTGAAGAATATTCAACCCATCCTTGACGGTTAGATTTATTGGAAAAAATAGTCAAAAATTGGACTGATCGCATGGAGCATGTAACTCGTAGTCGCGGCGGGAAGGATAAGACATTTCTGTCTTGTATTATCATTTTACGTTCTCATACAGCTTAAAAAGACTCCTGATATAATATACATGATATATGACTCTTGACGTTGAGTAGCAACTTGTCTTAGTTAAGCAATATTTCACAAACAAAAGTCAAATTTCTTAGAAACTATAGAAATCGATAATAACGAACCAAAGTTAATCTCTCTTCCAAGTTGTTTATAAAAGGGGCTTCCTAAATTGATTTATCTCTTTTCAACGTTCAGACACTAACAACAAGTTGCCATGCCAAGTTAAAGCTTTTAGAAAGATTTTCAAATGAACAAACTTTTCCCAGTAAAAATTACACATTACCATAAGAAGAGCTTGCCACATAAGAACTTATAGGTCAATTATGGATGGCAACCCAAACTCAGTTGTGTTTACAGTTGCCGAAATTGTATTACGTATGGCAACTGGCAACGAAAAGTTAATAATTTTTGTTGCCAAAATGCCAACCATAAATTTTTGGTTGCTGTTGTTTTTTTTCACAGATTATAAACTGCACTAAAACTGAAAAGTAAGTTTATTTTTCACCTTTTCCTCATAATCGAACAGACAACGTATATTGAACGCCTTCCTGCGTTGCCTCACGTATTTCCAAACATAACATCTGCGATGCAACAAAAGGATAACTATGATACGAAAAATATTCCGTATTTTTATATACAGCTACCTGGTCCCAGCTTCTAAACTTTTGAAAGTTTTTGGTCGAAAAATCGCTCTCAAAGGCTTCATGCTCAAGACACGGAGGGTTTTAATTTACAGGAGTATCTTTAGGTGGATGAGGAGTATTGTATGTTTTTTTAGATTTATCTCCTTGGGTGGAACATTTACGAGTGTGTTTAGGCCCATTTTTAATTAATATTAATTGATATTAATTTGATTTAATTTGAAGAAAGTTGCTTTACATAATACCAATTTTTACCCCAGTTGCGTTACCTTTTGACAACGTAACTAAAGTTCAGTTGCCAACCATAATCGACCTATTACTTTCATGATTCAGTTACTCACTTACACAACACATTACATAAAACGTTAAAAAGTAAGTAGAAATTGAACTCGTTATGTTAATAGAGAATGACTAAATATGTCATTATTTTACAGATATTTAACACATTTTACAAATATTTAAGGTTATAACGAGTGATTTTTTAAGAGCTTGAGAACTTTTTTTTTAAAAAAACGCATAAAATTTGCAAAATCTCATCGGTTCTTTATTTGAAACGTTAAATTGGTCCATGACATTTACTTTTTGAAGATAATTTCATTTAAATGTTGACCGCGGCTGCGTCTTAGGTGGTCCATTCGGAAAGTCCAATTTTGGGCAACTTTTTCGAGCATTTCGGCCGGAATAGCCCGAATTTCTTCGGAAATGTTGTCTTCCAAAGCTGGAATAGTTGCTGGCTTATTTCTGTAGACTTTAGACTTGACGTAGCCCCACAAAAAATAGTCTAAAGGCGTCAAATCGCATGATCTTGGTGGCCAACTTACCGGTCCATTTCTTGAGATGAATTGTTCTCCGAAGTTTTCCCTCAAAATGGCCATAGAATCGCGAGCTGTGTGGCATGTAGCGCCATCTTGTTGAAACCACATGTCAACCAAGTTCAGTTGTTCCATTTTTGGCAACAAAAAGTTTGTTAGCATCGAACGATAGCGATCGCCATTCACCGTAACGTTGCGTCCAACAGCATCTTTGAAAAAATACGGTCCAATGATTCCACCAGCGTACAAACCACACCAAACAGTGCATTTTTCGGGATGCATGGGCAGTTCTTGAACGGCTTCTGGTTGCTCTTCACTCCAAATGCGGCAATTTTGCTTATTTACGTAGCCATGCAACCAGAAATGAGCCTCATCGCTGAACAAAATTTGTCACATTAGAACATTTCGAACCGAACACTGATTTTGGTAATAAAATTCAATGATTTGCAAGCGTTGCTCGTTAGTAAGTCTATTCATGATGAAATGTCAAAGCATACTGAGCATCTTTCTCTTTGGCACCATGTCTGAAATCTCACGTGATCTGTCAAATACTAATGCATGAAAATCCTAACCTCAAAAAAATCACCCATTACTTAATTATTTAAAACCAAAAAAAAAATATTATACTACATTTTTATTGCGCTACATGGTACTACATAATCAATTCTTAATAACAAATTTGTTTGGTATATAAAAAAAACAAATTCAAAAAACTTTTTGTTTTAAATGCAATCATGCCAGAGAACAAATTCCTGTGACATCATGGACCAGGCAGTTAGTGTTTTGCATAAGATATATTTATTCTTTATTTCTTTGACATTAAAATTTTCTTAGCTTATCTAAAATTTAGGTAAAGGTTTCATGATAACCTGTCTAGAGCAATTAGCTAAATGACCGTATAAATAAGATTACCTTTTAGCAATCAATTTTAATATATTTTGTTATAATTCGCGTCAATAACACGTTTTTAATTCGTTTATCATTTTAAGGTTATTGATTTGTAATATTATATTTAAAAAAAACGGTCCAAACTGCTTGGGTCAATGACTGTGCACAAAATGTTAAAAACAATACTTTCATTGACAAATAAACGTATTGACAGAGATTGACAGAAAAGTTTAAAATTATCGTATTACAAGTTGTATGTAAATGTCATTACTTTTTGTTTAATAATGCGAGAGCTAACGAACAAGTTGTTTAAAGTCGTTGTAATCGAATAAATGTTCATAAACAAGTTTTTAGAAAAGCTTTTCATATTATTTCTGTTATTGAAATTACTCCGTCAAGTATAATTAAGTTAAAAAGGGAATTTTTTGGGTTGAGACTCAATTGGTTTAACAACTTTTCCTAACAGATATAATTATGTGTCTAAGGGATGGGACTACTGAATTACATTATAAAGGGTGTTTTTACAGAGGTATAGAACTTTAAGTTGGCATTACTTTTCAAGATGGCGACAGATTTAACAGCTGTCAAGTGCTTTATTCTCAATTTGGTTTGGCAATTCATCATGAATAGACTCAAGCCTGAACAACGCATGCAAATAGTGCAAAAAACGAGATTACCGTTGTTCCCGATTTTCATAAGCGAATTTTGTTTAGCGATGAAGCGCACTTCTGGTTGAATGGGTACGTCAACAAACAAAACTGCCGCATTTGAAGTGAAGGTAATCCTCAAGTGTATGTCGAAACACTGTTACATCCAGAAAAACTGACTGTTTGGTGCGCTTTATGGGCTGGTGGAATCATTGGTCCGTACTTTTTCAAAACCGATGGTGGCCAGAACGTTACAGTCAATGGTGATCCGTGTAGAGCTAACTTTTTCATTCCTGAATTGAATAACCATGATGTCCAGGAGATGTGGTTTCAACAAGACGGCGCAACATGTTACACTGCTCGTGCAGTGTGAAAGACACGTTTGGTGACCGCCTAATTTCCCGTTTTGGACCTGTGAATTGGCCTCCAAGATCTTGTGATTTAACACCGCTAGACTACTTTCTGTGGGGCTATGTAAAGTCATTGGTCTATGCGGATTAGCAACAAACGCTTGACCATTTGGAAGACAACACTCGCCGTGTTATTGCCGATATATGGCCACAAATGTTGGAAAAATTCATCGAAAATTGGACGTCCAGATTGGACTACATCCGCGCCAGCCGTGGCGGTCATATGCCAGAAATCATATTTAAAATGTAATGCCACAAGATTATCTTTCGGATAAATAAAATTCCTGTCAATCGAATAATCCATCGTTGTTTTATTACAAGCTAAAGTTTTAGGCCTCTATAAAAAACACCCTTTACTAGCTGTGTCCGCCACGTGGTAGGCGCCCTGACAATATTTTGTTGGATTTTTCTTTGAAAGCAATCTACACGAAATTTTAGGACTTAATTTTATAGCGCTTCATATATGGTTATATATTTTCTTTATATACCATCCCTGGTTAAATTTATAAAATTCTAAAATTACTGTAGAGTTCCGTAAATAGTGTTAAAAATTTCGTGCTTACAAAAATAAAAAGTGATGCCCTGTTTGTAGTACCAATGGATCGGTACGTACTTTTACTACTTTTTTCTCTATTTTTGCCTGTAAATGAGATAGTTTTAGGAGAAAAAGTATGCTATATTTGAAATATCACTAAATTTTATTAAAATTCATCCAGTAGTTTTTACCTGATACGAACACAGACAGACGGACAAAAATTCTAAAAATTGGTGTTTTGTGTTCCATTTAGATTACTAATTACACAAATTTTCAAAAAATATTTTATGTACAAGACTGGTTACAGTTTTATTATATGTATATTGTTTTGGTACATGTTTTGTAAATATTGAAGCACAGTGGGGGAGGATTTGGCAAAGGAATGGCAATTTGTTAACACTTTGTCCGATTTATATAGTATTTTTTCTATTGAAAATATAAAACTTAAAGATTTTTCTTAATGTTTAACTTTATTTTTAACCGACTTCAAAAAAAGTAGGAGGTTATCAATTCGTCTGAATGTTGTGCGCGCAGAATACAGTTTTTTTATTAGAAAGGATATGCTTACAGATTGGTCCCATTTTAAAAGAAGTTCAAAATTGTAAAATTTAAGGGGTGTCCCCATACAAATTACGTGTTTTTTATGTGTATTATGAACCGTAAATGGCACCATTTTAAAATATAAAAAACTGTATATCACTATAGCTGCCAATAACAGAAAGTAGTAAAAAAATAAACTTAAAAATTAAAGGGTGTATCCATAGGTGACGTTAATTGATATATCGCCCTATCTTTTGAACCATTGTAGACAAATACTTAAAAATTGGACGGAAAGTCCGTTACAATAACAAGTACCAACATTTATAATAAAAAATTAAAGAGTGTTCCCATAATTGATGTAATTTTACCTATCTGGTCCTATCTTTTGAACCGTTATAGGTTATAGACAAGCACTTGGAAATTAGAATCTTCACTACTATGTCCGGTATAATAACATGTATAAATATTTAAAATTACAAATTAAAGGGTGTCTCATTAGTTTATGTAAATTGATGAATTTGGCCAAACTTTTGAACCGTTATAGACAGACTGTTGAAATTTACAAAGAATCTGTATGGATAAGTCCTTTATAATAAGTGTTTAATTTGAAATTTTACATTAATGATATTATTTACATAGGTGATATTATTTAACCTACACGACTCAATCTTTGGAACCGTTACTTTTTTAGTACTGTATCAGTAATAATAAGTGTAAAAAAAATAAAGCGTGTCCTCATATCTGACGCAATTTGTAGTATATGGCTTGATCTCTTGAACCAATTTTCAACGAGAGCCAAAGAACTGGTTCTGTCTTAATTCTGCCTACGAGGTTTTGGCTAGATATGTAAATGCTTAACCTTTTGTCGACCAACTATGGATATTCAGAGAAATAAATCCCAACGACTACTGTTGCTTATCTACTGTTAAACTACTGAATAGTTAAGTTTTCTCTCTCAAAATATATTTTATGAACATGGCCCAAGGCGAATATTTTTTACCAGATGATAGCACTATGGTAACAAATACAACAGCTTTGACATTTTAATTGAATTGAATTTGGTAATTTAAATTTGAAAATTCTATAAATTTCCAAATGTTTTTATGAGTAAGGACACCGACTGAGTTCTGATCCAAGTAAAAAAAAATATTTAATACATATTTTAGTAGTCCTTATTATAAATTCTAAACTCGGATGAATATCAAAAAATGGCGCATATCTAAAAAATGTTAAATGTACGAGAAGCTATAATTTGAAACCTTATAGCGCCGAACCTGATTTTAAGACGCACTCTTTTGTCGAAAATTTTCATAGAAGTTTTGCCTGAATAAGAAAAAAGCCAAAACAAATTAGGCCAGGAAATGGTTTATGCACCAATTTAATTGTTTCACGGCATTTAGAAACCTGATGTCGTTCACATCAGTATCAATACAAGCAAACAACGAGCACCATTATCATTGCTTAACCATCCTCATTTTGTAATAAGTATGGGCTTCCAGGCCAAAATCCAGGTTGTAGATACATTTATTTTTCCACAAATAAATAAGGTTTTCCTGAATACTTAATCCGGCTATCTTTAGATTAACAAAGCCTTCTAAATGTTCTTACAATTATTTCGCTCGAAAAAGCCGCCCCCAGACTTTCAATGTTTTTTAACAGTAAAGAAGTGTAATGTTCTATTTGTACTAACCCTAAACTAACAGCTGCCAAGAAATGGTAACCCTAACTCCTTACTTCAAGAATCGCAGCAAATACAAATCCTGCAACTAGTATAAAACAACGGGCTACACAAATATATGTGTGTGAAGTTAAATTTCGAAATTTAAATCTCAGACACAAACCAATTACGTTAACAGAGGTCTGTTAACATGCTAACATAGCGCTGTTAAGCATATAAATCCTGGGAGTATATCTTCCAAATGGAATTGTGACCACATTTTTGGACCAAATAAACCACAAAAAATGTAGCGGGCGGCTTATTTTATTGTTTTTCGATAAAAAATTTAAAAATGTTGGATATGTCCCAAAATTTCTAAGTTTTTCACATTTTAATATTTTGAGAATTTTTAAGGATAAGTCTGAGTTCCAGGAGAACAGTAAAAGATGGGCAGCTAAAAATTGATCTATTTTAAAGGAATTACATCCTTTTATGATTCCTAGTAATTAGATTCAATTAAAAATGGAGTTCTGATATAAATTTTTACAAATTTGTAAATTTTCAAATTTGAAATTTCTTTAGAGGATGAACTCCAGGAGAACGGTAAAAGATGGGCAGCTAAAAATTGATCTATTTTAAAGGAATTACATCCTTTTATGATTCCTAGTAACTAAATTCAATTAAAAATGGAGTTCTGATATAAATTTTTACAAATTTGTAAATTTTCAAATTTGAAATTTCTTTAGAGGATGAACTCCAGGAGAACGGTAAAAGATGGGCAGCTAAAAATTGATCTATTTTAAAGGAATTACATCCTTTTATGATTCCTAGTAATTAAATTCAATTAAAAATGGAGTTCTGATATAAATTTTTACAAATTTGTAAATTTTCAAATTTGAAATTTCTTTAGAGGATGAACTCCAGGAGAACGGTAAAAGATGGGCAGCTAAAAATTGATTTATTTTAAAGGAATTACATCCTTTTATGATTCCTAGTAATTAAATTCAATTAAAAATGGAGTTCTGATATAAATTTTTACAAATTTGTAAATTTTCAAATTTGAAATTTCTTTAGAGGATGAACTCCAGGAGAACGGTAAAAGATGGGCAGCTAAAAATTGATCTATTTTAAAGGAATTACATCCTTTTATGATTCCTAGTAATTAAATTCAATTAAAAATGGAGTTCTGATATAAATTTTTACAAATTTGTAAATTTTCAAATTTGAAATTTCTTTAGAGGATGAACTCCAGGAGAACGGTAAAAGATGGGCAGCTAAAAATTGATCTATTTTAAAGGAATTACTTCCTTTTATGATTCCTAGTAATTAAATTCAATTAAAAATGGAGTTCTGATATAAATTTTTACAAATTTGTAAATTTTCAAATTTGAAATTTCTTTAGAGGATGAACTCCAGGAGAACGGTAAAAGATGGGCAGCTAAAAATTGATTTATTTTAAAGGAATTACATCCTTTTATGATTCCTAGTAATTAAATTCAATTAAAAATGGAGTTCTGATATAAATTTTTACAAATTTGTAAATTTTCAAATTTGAAATTTCTTTAGAGGATGAACTCCAGGAGAACGGTAAAAGATGGGCAGCTAAAAATTGATCTATTTTAAAGGAATTACTACAATTCCTAGTAATTAAATTCAATTAAAAATGGAGTTCTGATATAAATTTTTACAAATTTGTAAATTTTCAAATTTGAAATTTCTTTAGAGGATGAACTCCAGGAGAACGGTAAAAGATGGGCAGCTAAAAATTGATCTATTTTAAAGGAATTACTTCCTTTTATGATTCCTAGTAATTAAATTCAATTAAAAATGGAGTTCTGATATAAATTTTTACAAATTTGTAAATTTTCAAATTTGAAATTTCTTTAGAGGATGAACTCCAGGAGAACGGTAAAAGATGGGCAGGTAAAAATTGATCTATTTTAAAGGAATTACATCCTTTTATGATTCCTAGTAATTAAATTCAATTAAAAATGGAGTTCTGATATAAATTTTTACAAATTTGTAAATTTTCAAATTTGAAATTTCTTTAGAGGATGAACTCCAGGAGAACGGTAAAAGATGGGCAGCTAAAAATTGATCTATTTTAAAGGAATTACATCCTTTTATGATTCCTAGTAATTAAATTCAATTAAAAATGGAGTTCTGATATAAATTTTTACAAATTTGTAAATTTTCAAATTTGAAATTTCTTTAGAGGATGAACTCCAGGAGAACGGTAAAAGATGGGCAGCTAAAAATTGATCTATTTTAAAGGAATTACATCCTTTTATGATTCCTAGTAATTAAATTCAATTAAAAATGGAGTTCTGATATAAATTTTTACAAATTTGTAAATTTTCAAATTTGAAATTTCTTTAGAGGATGAACTCCAGGAGAACGGTAAAAGATGGGCAGCTAAAAATTGATTTATTTTAAAGGAATTACATCCTTTTATGATTCCTAGTAATTAAATTCAATTAAAAATGGTGTTCTGATATAACCGTGTAATCTAGAAGATATCGTAGGCTTGCTCAGGCGGGTGGGTGGTAGACAACAGAACACATGTGTTTTTTAGTTAGCTTTCTAAAGGTTACCATAATAGGCCCTTTGGGTCTCCGGGTGAAGGTACCATTTCATGAAAACAACCCATCTCAACCTAACCTAACTTATAAGAGTTGAAATTGTTTGTGTTTGTATTTTTGCCTTGAAAGTTAATCCTCGTTTTAGTGACTGGTTTTAAGTTACTAAAATAAAATTTGTTTTGTTAATGAAAAATTGTCTAATAAAATTATCCTTGAAACTAAAAAACGAAATCAAATGTTATTATCGCTATCAAAATACTCGTATATACACATATATACTCTTATATACACATAATACTACTTAACTGCAAAAAACTTGATTTGAAATTAAAAATACTTGTCAAAGCGAATCAATAAATTTTTGCAATCAAAATTGAGTTGCTAATTACTTATTAACATTTATTTAGTTGTGATCGCAGCCTAATTTGTAGCGTTAAGATTTTTTTTTTTTTTTTTGAGAGGTTTCAATTTCATATTTAAACATAATGTCTGAATACAATTATGTTAAGAAAATTAGTAGTGCGCCGTCGCCATCGATTACAGTCGATTCGTTTGTAGTCAATATTGCTCCACCAGTGTTATAATGAGAAATACTTTTGTCAAGGACTAGCTGTGCCTACACACGCTGTGTGCGTCCTGACAATATATTGTTCGAATTTCCTTTGAAAGTAATCCACACCAAATTTTAAGACTCTTACGTATTTACTTTATATAATGGTACCCATCCCTAGGAAAAATTCTAAAATTTATCTAAAATTCTAAAATTCAAAAAATTATTATAAATGTGTAAAAAATATTTTAATAACAATGTATTTCGACAAAGTAAAAATATAAATCAAATACAAATTTTTTTCAATTGGCTATTTCGCAGTAAGTAATTCATATTTTGTGATTATTTTAAAACAGCGCTATATGTTGCGCAACCGTGTTTAAAATATAGTTTTTACGTGATGCGAACACAAAAAAAAAGAAAGACAGACAGATAGGAAATGAGTTACTGTTTTGTTATATATGTATATAGATTGGTCGATAATAACAAATGTATTTTTTTTTAAATAATCAAAATAAACTTTAAAGGTTAAATTACTAAAATTTTAATTATTTAGTCATCTCAGGTGCTACCTAGTCGGCCCAAGTTTCATACATGATAATTAATGGGTACCGAGTAGTATCGAGTATTTTATAATTTTTTGTGAACTCAATACACAAAAGTAGTTAATAGATACTGTTAGGGTAGATTGTATCAAAATAAATTGATAACGAAATCAATAATACTATTTTGTTAAACATAACTGTATAATCCAATTTGTTTACAAGTTTGCAAATATTGACACAAAAAAAAATAAACAAATCGTGTTAACAAATGTTTGCCCTTTACTCCGCAGATACTATTTACACACAAAAAAAACATACAGTGGCACAGAAAACTCTGCATACCCCTGAATATTTTTCTATTCTGGAAATCCCGAGGGACATTTATAAAATAAGTTTATATTAAACGATAACATTATAAGAATAAAAAATAAAAACGTAATAATAATTCTAAATAAGATAGCATATTTAACAAAAACAACAAATTCCTATTTTTGGGCGCAGAATAGTCTACAATGTAGACTCTACATACTGCTAGGTTGGAAATGCTAATATTATCAATCATGCAAAATAAATAATGCTACCAACTTTTGTCAGCTCTTAAGAAATTCATAGTTACTATTTTAATCTTATTTTCTATTATTATTTTTATCAAAAAAGTTGCGGAATCTTATTGTTAAGTACCACGAAAAATAGGCTGGAGGCGGTTTAAAGCACATTTGTGTACCCACAATATATTAATTGGAACTTCGGAAATATTTAATATAGACATTAAATCATTTTTTATATATAGTATATAGACTTTTCTTTGACTTAAAATTGATTATTTGCTTGATTTTTTTTATCCACTATTATTAACTGTTCCTAATGCCAGTTTTTTTTTGTTAAAAAGAAATTTCTACATCTTGCTTATAATTCTTAGAATTGAAATAAATAGGGTGTATGTAGAGTTTTCTGTGCCACTGTATATAGACAGATGCACAAGGTTAGTTGAGTTTAATAAACCCAAATGAAATTTAACCAACTTAAGAACAGCTGTTTTGTTTTTAAAGAACTAAAGGTAGAAAGTTGTAATATAATACAACGATGACAATGATGAAAGTTGGATGACGTGACGACAAGGTAACTAAATCCTTTAACAATTAATTATGTCTGGAAATATGTAGTCTGTTCTTGTTAAGAAAGAAATGTGCGTGTGAATTTATGTTAATCTAAATATACAGTCAAAGTTTATCAGTTAATAATTTAATTATAAACAAAAGAAATGAAATATGTAGCATGACCGTGTTTCTTGCTTTTTAATAAAATTTCAATTGGAACTCCTTAACTGATTTTGATTAAATGTGTTTCAGTCCGACTGACATGGGAATTCTTGTATGTTCGTATATTTGTGTGGGCAAATGATGTCGGACCGGCATTTGAGGCATTGGTCGATTTTTTATTATGCTGCGGCTGACAATTTTCCGCTGATGACATAAAAAAATTTTATGTACTCGTATGTGTGTTAAGCCCGGGGCAGATAGAACCCGTCAACGTTATACGTGGTATTTTTCAACGGACAAGAAAAAGTTAAAATACAGATTGTCTTATGAGCTTTGTCACAAGCAGTATGTTTCCGTCAACGCAAAGTATGAAAGTTGGGCAACTTTTAACTTTTGATGTACGTTGAGCAGTTTGGTAGCTATCAATTGGTTTTATCTTTGTTTTATTGAGGCGCGAATAATGCCAGAAAAACGCTTCCAAACTGTGGAAATTAACTTTGAATAAGAAATAAATCTGTTCCCACTTCGGCCATTTTACCATTATCATACCGTCTTAGTAAGCAAATAATTCGTGCAGTTGGTGATCATTTTCGGACTAATTTTACTCTTCTCGATTCAAAACCATCAAGAAGACAATAAAAATGTGCTTGCCGAAGAGAAGATTGCTATAGCGCAAAGTATGGAAGAAGTCGCCAAAATGCCGATTTGACGTCGTTCAGAACCTGTTGGCCCTTGTCCTTCGAATACGTGGATAATTTCACGGAAGGATTTCGGCTTACGTGCCTATAAAATACAGCTCGTATCTACCAGATTAAAATAAAAACTCATTCCAACAATATTTCGGTCTTGTTTTGTTACATATAATAGCTGGCACAATTAAAAGATACTTGTCTTCAAAATTAAATCAAATAAACTTAAACTTAATTTCTTTTGGCATATACGGGTATGTTCTGTAATCCGAAACCGGGTGAAATCGAAATCGAATAAATTTTTAAAGAAAAATATAACTTAGTTGCGCCTATTATTTTAAAACATTAGCAATCAAGGAAGTTATGTGAATGGTCTTTAATCAAATGTATAAAAAATAATATCAAAATGTTGTAAGATTTAAAAGTTGTCAATTTAAAATTTCATTCGGATTCAATTTCACTCGTTTTCGGATTACAGAACATACCCGATTTTTAGAAATAAATATTTTCATTGTTTATGGAAACCATCTCATTAATGCAACTGCCGCAGCTTGCGTCACATTAGCTTATCCTTGGTTTTATCTAACAAATGGTTCGGACGATATTAGCCTTAAGGGTGTTTCTGGTCTTTAATGGTACCCCACAGGAAAAAGTATGAAGAAGGCAAACAATACACATAACAAAGACGACTGACAATACGATTACCGAACGTAGTGAACAAAAACTCGATTGTTTGATGAGCTGTGACTTGGTGCACCATCCTGCTGCAACCAAAAATTATCCAAATTCATATCTTCCATTTATGGTCATAAAAAAATCGTATATATAACTAAATGAATATTATTATTTCATATTTCAGGGAAGAGAAATACAGATGTGCTGCAAATGTTGAACAGAGAAGGCTGATACCTGGGAAGATCTTTAATATTATCTTAATTCATTCATTCTTGGGATTTTTTCATTGGCATATAATTTTCATTGGCATTATTTCAAATAGTTACAATGAAAAAAATTTTCAATTTCCATTTAGTGCTACTGATTTATTTTTAATTACAATTGTTTTTACCAATGGTAATGGAAATGTAATGAAATTGTATAATTACTAATTATAATTGATGAAAAACTCATTATTTAAATTAATCACAATTTTTTTACTGCTGTAGGTTTTAATAACCACGAATAAAATATCAATTTCATGCAAGATTATGCTTTTTCTAAATCTGTAACTTTTTATTCAACCTAGTGAGGCACTACTATTACATTCTAGTTTTGAAAATCTGTACTATCCAATCTCCAACGGGTTAAAACTGAGTCATATTTAATATTAAATCTAATTAATTAGTCCCATACATGGTAAGTATACAATTTAAACGTATTGTTTTTCACTCATTTTTGAACAACAGTGATTATTCGTAGCACACTTTCTATTGAAAACATTTTCCCAATTAACATGAGCATTTAATTTAGTACTCAACCCTAATGTATCATCAATAAAATAAGATAAATTAAAAACTTTGACTGTAAGATTGACGGTATTTACCATTTTCATACTTTTAAAAATATCTTAGTTAAGCACAAATTTATTTGATTTAAATACAATAAAACAGTAACTTATTTCCTATCTCTCTTTCTGTCTGTGTTCGCATCACGTAAAAACTACTGGATGGATTTTAACAAAATTTTGTGAGGAGGTACCTTAGTACCCTTATTCTTTTTTATCCCTAAAAATATCTTATTTCCAAGAGAAAGTGGAGAAAAAGCAGTGAAAGTACGAAATTTTACCAATTTAAAGGTACTTTAGGGCACCTTTTATATAAGCGGGATATTTCAAACACGGTTGCGCAACACATGGCGCTGTTTTAAAATAATGACAAATGTAAACGCTAGGTAAGAGAGTTTGTGTATTTTAAACAGGGATGTCAAAGAAGTTGTTCAAAGCTGAATAAATGGAGAGACTTACAGTAAAATTTAAATCGATATAATTTTATTTTTAATTAAAGGAACCCCCAACGTTAGCTAAAAGAGTAACAATATATTCTTCTTATTCTCACATACAACCTTAAATTGGCAAATATTTTTTAGTCAATTCTTTAAATAGTTTTTAAATTGTTTTGCAAAGGTCATTTGAGGTTTTAAGCTTATATCATATACCTCATTAGTCTGCTAATGTTACCACTGCATTAGATAATGTCAACCCCAAACCGCCTAGTCGTGTTCGTTAAAATGGATTTAAAGGACATGATTTACATCTACATAGTGAGCGTTGTACCTCTCATACAAAGTGAAAAAAAATATTATCCTTTGTCGTTGGAATTTCGCTCCAGTAACGTACATAGTAAAGTTAAACACAGACTAAATGGGAATAGTGGCCGTGGTACCTCCTATACAAACATTTTATAAAGGCCATACTTCTCTTCCAAGTGTTTATTGTATTTTTTGTGAAATCTTTTAGCAAACCCTTTAGCTTTTTCGTTATACGAAATAATTTTTCTTTTTAATTAGATATACCCTAATTTTGGTAACACTAATCACTTTGTATGTGATTGTCCACTGTTTCACTAAACTGAAACAAATTAACAATAAAGCATTTCTTGTTGGTTTTTTTTTTGATGACATACATTTTTTTGAATAAAATGGAACCGGTGCTTAACATATGATTTCTTTCCAACACATTGCTTGTATGGTGTTTATTTGTTTATCTACATTTTATTCTTCCTAATTCAATGGGGTTAGTTAGACTAAGATCAGATATGACGACAAGACGAATATTATTACACTTAATATTGTTGAGGTCATTAAAATGTAAGAAAACAAAAATAAGTGTGAGTGGCATCATAATACATTTAACACAAAGTTGCAATTGAGTGTAAAATATATAAAGCCATTAACAAACAAACGATGTGATTTTATTGCATTAGTTTCGTAGTTTGCTTATTTAATGCATATGTGTAGTGAGTGTAGAACACGACCTTGTGGGGGCTAAATTTGTTATTTCATACATGAAAAATATTAATACTATGAATTTTAAACAAATTCCAATTACATTTGGAAATGTGAATTTTCCTTTTTTGGCAAACATTTACTAGTTCAAATAAGTTAGAAATTAGCTTTAAGGACAACAATTCAAAATATAAAAAAAATTATTTCTTGAACATTTTTTGTCTCAGTTCAGTACAAAACTTTTTACAAAAAATGTCCACTAACAATTTAAAAAATGCGAAGGGAAATAATATCGTCACGATCACACCCTTTTTGGTGATAGTTCTTTTATGTATATATTGAACAAAGTTTTAATTGCAAAAAGTGGTTTCACATACATGACTTCTTTAATCGACTCGGATTTTTTCCGATGAGATTGTTTCTTTTTGAATTTGGGAACAGAAAAAAGTCGCTGAAATACAAAGCTATATGGGGCGATTTTCAAATAATAATAGCATTTAATTATACATATACATATATATATAAGAGAAATAACAGCATTTAATTACAAATATAATAAAAATAATTTCAGATTGAAGTTCGCAATTTTATTTGGAATTTTCCTAATTTTAAATTGAAAATCGCCATTTCATTCAGATTTATCTCAATTTAAATGAAAACTGGTGTAGTTCTTAAAAAATTCAAAATATATAATAAATAATTTTAGCAAAGTTTTTTTAATAAATCCAAACTTATAAAACTTATTTTTATAAAGCTTTTTCTTAACAATCATAAATATAACAACAAAAATACAACCATAAAATATTAACAATTATCAGACCATTAGACTCAACATTCCTCTTCCTAACAAGCTTTTTAGTATTTACGTAAGGAGAGTAACAATAATAGTTGTTTGAAGAAAAAACCTGTTGAATTTGTTAAAACTGGTTTCGATTTATAAACTAGAGTGTATAAATACTAGAGTGAATAAAATAAAATTGTTGAATCAATAAATTACACAAAAGAATTAGGTAACTAAACCAAACGAAAATAAAAAGCGAAACTAAAACAGAGACTCGAACATTTTAGAAAATTATTTTATAAAATAATTCAAGCTTGTCTTAATAAATATTAAGAAACAATCTTTTTTGGTACCACCTTCATAGAACTGAGGTAGGATAACACAAACTGAACAATTGTAAAGTCGTTCCAAAAATTTGGCCGTATAATTATAACAAGCATTCGGCTCATCTGGTGAACATGAACAAGATGATAACTCTAGGATGCTTGCAATATTAACGGAACATTAAACGATTGATTTACATACTAGTAAGATACGACTTCGTCGGGTGCATGGTAAGAAATAGCGAGAATAAGAGAAGGAACTTTTTTTTTTCAAGACTCAAATTTCTTGGTGCACCTATACATATATCACAACCTATTTAACAGGTACCAGAATGGATCATATTATATATATCAACGCTAAAGGATGGGTCAGCAGAAGATCTCCATTAAATGGAATATTACCAATGTACAGACCCGATCTACCGTGCCTTAGAGCTCTGTGCTAAATGACCTAAAGCAATATCTAGAAATATTTTGTTTGTAAAATAGTACAATTGTACTAACTTAACCAACCCTGTTAAAACTTTATGAATGTTTTACTGTGCTACAAATTCGTATAATAACCATAACTTAAATTGAATAATTACAAGTACTTTATGTTTTTCTTAGATTATTAGCAAAATAATAATAATATAGATAACCCACATAACTATTCATATTATAAAGAAATTATTCATGATTTCAATATTTAACATGTACATACATATGTATGTATAATAAAACATGAATTGTATTACTGCGTTGCAAAAGATAAATGTGGGTCGCACGCCACCATGACAAACAAGAGACATCGTCATGTGTTGATATTGCACGGTTCGACTCTTAACTAAAATTTACATGAAAATTTAGTTTAAAAAAAATTAAATTTAAACAAAAATACAAGTATGTAGTTTATTGCTGCCCATTTGTAGAAAGTGCAAGAAAAAATTCAAAAAATTTTAAGCAACATGTACTTAAGTTATTTGAAAACAATACAATCACAACCAGTTAAACCCGCCAGCACAAAAAAGGTCAACGTATTTAATTTACGTCATTAAATATCCCATTTAAAACATTCAATATTACTTAACAAATTTTCATGCTTTTATTTATACGACTACTTAGATATGTATGAATGTATCTTGTCTTACTTTCATACGTATTGACAGCACCCTTTGTTAGGGCAATTTATATACATAATATTCATTCTCTACATATGTACATATTTATTATATATACACTTTTTTGACCTTGCGTCTGAATGTTAATAAATTCTTTATTTTTTATTGTCTTTAAAGTTTGACCGGTTAATGACTTAATTTTTTCTAGAAACTTTTCATTTCTACAATTAATTGAAAGAACGTAAGATAACGTTTGATTAAAGATTAAAAATATTTATATTAAAAATATAGATCACTTGAAACGTCAAGAAAGGTTATTCATTTGACTTCTCTTTTCATAAGTTGGTGTGTGTGGTGACGCAAATTATATTTCATAAAAAACATAAAAATAACACTTTTATGTAAACATATTGCTATTTAATATTTTATGTAGGTTTTTAACTTCAAATTCAATCTTATAAACTTTAAATTCAATTTTATAAACTTTAAATTCAATTTTATAAACATCAAATTCAATTTCAATTCATATTTATAGAAAATTCTATTTTTACAAAAAATTACTATTTTTACAAAAAAATTGGAATAGTATTTTTACAAAACATTTTCTATAAAATTAAAAAAAAAATCAATAAAATTTTACCACAAAATTTTAAACAAAGTTAAAAAAATTAATATAATTTAAAAAAATATGTTCAACATTTTAAAAACAAATCTTCTATACAATTTTAACAAAAAATTACTATAAAATTTTACAAAAAAAAATCTATAAAATTTTTACAAAAAAATTGCAATAATAATAAAAAAAAAATGTCAATAAAATTAAATTAAAATTTTATTGCAAATTTTTTGGTAAATTTTCGATGGTATAAAATTAAAAAAATTCAATAATTTTTTTTAATTTAAAAAAAGCAATATTTTTTTTTTTAATTTTATAGAAAATGTTTTGTAAAAAATATTACAATTTTTTTGTAAAAATTTTTTAGAAATTTTTTTGTAAAAATTTCATCGAATTCTTTGTAAAAATTTTTTTATACAATTGAATTTTCTATAAATATGAATTGAATTTTATGTTTATAAAATTGAATTTAAAGTTTATAAAATTGAATTTAAATTTTATAAAATTGACTTTCATGTTTACAAAATTGATTTTAAAGTTTATAAAATTGTATTTGAGATTTATAAAATTGAATTTGATGTTAAAAACCAGTATTTTGTAAAGAATTTTTTATTAATAAATTATTTTTTTTCCATACACTATTGTGCTGCTTCTGCTTTACAAGTGAGCAAATCGTCTAGAAAATTTGTATGAAAAGCAAAGTTTTTTTTAATTATTTCCAGGTACCGTTAACAGTTATCGACAACACAACAAACTATTTTATAATAGTTATTTTGAGAATTAAATAAAGAAAGAAAATAAAATTCATTTTATGTAAATTGATAACCAATATAATCACCTTACATCTCCATTGAATAAAACGTCATTAAAATAATGTAGGTTTTCCATCTTTGCCGAATTTTTGCTATACATCTCAATTTAATAAATCGATTTTAGGGCAGAACAAGGAACAGAGATGAAAAAAGTTTTCTTTGAAATTGGTAATTTTTCTCTAAGGCGTTTATCGATTAATAAACCTCTGTGCTCTGGGAGGAAAAAAATACATTATACATAGGTCTTATAAACTAACAAAAAAGGAAGCAGTTTGTTTCTGCAAGCCAGTGAAGCGTGGAAAGACCAATATATGCTCCTAAATTGGTATTGAGCGGCTTGCGTTTAAACAAAATGAGTGCTGATGTAAACTCAATTGCAAATTTGTATAGGAATAACTCCAAAAATTTAGTGCTTTTCGTTCAAATTTTCAAGACGAATTGTTCAACTCTACATTATATTAAGATGGATAACTGATATAGACGAATCGATGGTTTTCTAGAAAAATACTCAGATACTGAGTCAGTTTTCTGTCTTGTAAAATGCTCAGCTTCTGAGCCAGTTTTCTGTATAGTAAAGTGCTCAGATTCTGAGCCCCTTTTTCAGTATATTTTATATTACAAAACTGCTTTTACTTTATTTAAAGATTTTAGTAGATTAAGTTCAGGTAGTAACTATTAGAGATAGATATTTTAATTTATGAATATAAAATTTTTCAAATATTATTACCTTCATTACCAAACATGCTCCATATTTTTGATATTAACAGACCCATGTTTCAATATCCTTAAATAGTGTTAAACAACTTCACTAGTGATATAATTGTTCGAGCACAATCCGAATTTGTAAAGATACAAGGCTCCAATACTTTGTTTTAAAATAAGTTTTTGTTTAGTTTTTTTAATTTGTTGATAATAATATTTTTATTTTGTTATGGTTATTTCCGTTACATGCAGCAATAACAACTCAATTAGTCAATGTGTGAAGCACCTTTTACAACAGCAGCAACAGTACCAACGTCAACAACTTTATGAACATAATACATCAACTACAACAACATTACAGAAGAAAATAAAGAAACCGTATGAAAATAAAGAAAAAATTACGTTAAACTTTAAATTGGAATAGGTATAAACAAATGAAAAACTGTTAGTGTTGGGCAAATGGAATTTCACACATATGTATGTCCACGAGAGGGGGCTGCGCTTCTGTTTATGTGTTATTTATTGTATTATGTAGTTAAAAACTTTCACTTGTTTAAGAGGAAATTGTACTATTAACAATATTATTTATATTTGTTTTTTTGTAAGATTTTACAATTCTTTTAGGCACAAGTATAAAATTTTTACACTTGGTCAGAAAAATGTAGACAAAAAAATTTTAAGACAGCGTTAATTAATAAATACTTTTTTATCAAATTGCAGTAATTTATGTACACTTTGCGATTTTCTTTTATGTTTGTCAAATATATTTATGATGTATTTTATTGCCTTTTAAAATTTTTGCTTCCTTTTATTAATACACACTTACACACAAGTTTGCAATGTAATACATTTATCTCACAAAAGAGGAAAAATTTATATGTATGTATAACCTTTGTAATTTAGTCACCTTGTCAGATTTTCCTGTTTCATTGTAATTCCTCGTTCAAATACATTTCCCTTATTTGATTAGTTTAATAAAACTCACATTAATACAAATTTTTATAGGTTTTGTCACTTTTTAAAGGCAAGAAATGTAAAATAAAATTACTAAAAGATATACATCGCCCAAGAATTATGCGTGATTTGCTAAAAACAGTGAATGCACGCAAGTAAAATACGTCAAGTAATAAATAAAAGAAGCAAAAATTTACAAAATATTTGTCAAAAAAAATCAAAGCAAATAACAAAAGATAACAGCGAAAAAGTTAAAAAGAAAATAAAGTAATTAACCTTATTGTGATTGATTTGTAATAAATAGTGTTATACTAGCAAGGTTGTATTTTATATTAATTTTACAGCTAACCTAGCGTTTACATTTGACAGAACTGTCATGACAATAAAAGAATACGTATTAGTAGACAGAAATGGTGATAATTGTCTTCATAGTATAGGCACAGATTACTAACCAGATTACCCACTTGTGACGTTTAAAAAAGTACATTATCATACGTACTAACAGCTTTCGATAGAGTGAATAAAAAAATAACCAATAATATTCATCGCAATGAGTTAACAGAAACAGCTATACATAGCCTTTTCAAACATATGTTATGGATGAAGTAAACAAAAAAATTTAAATTGAACTGTAGCAAAAATTGTATTTTTGTAAAAAAAGTTAAAAGTATATAAATTTCCGTGAAGTAAAGAACTTAAAATTTAAAAAAATATATTGCGGTGGTTCCAAAGTGCTATTAAAAGCTAAAAAAATACAACATGTGCATAAGGTTGTTACAAAAATTGGCAATCAAAATTTTCCTAGTGGTATTTGTTCAAGAAGTCTCAATTCAACAGAATTCAGGAACAAATTGAACACAAATGCTGTTGGAAATGGCTAAATTATTAGAGGTCTTATGATAAACAACTTTAAATATGTATGGGACTTCGTAAGAATTGTGCAATATATGTAGATGCTTATATGCATTACATGAATGGTTGTCCGGCGAAGTGCACGTTAGCTTCATGTACAAAGTTGCAAAGAAATGTTTTTGAATATTATGGTGGAAACTTAATAAATAATATATACATGTATACATTTTACAAATATATAAATAAATATATTTATCTAGTGAATTTGGATGCATTCGTATCGATTTAACAATTGCTCGTTTCAGTTAATGGATTCGGTGGAAAGTTTTAATATATACGTGAGCCAAGCAATGATCCACATGCTTTTATCGTATTCATTGCTCTTATTAATCAGCCGCGATTGCCTTATGATATAAATGCGTATTTCTCGATAAAAATTAAGGTAAGCAAAACAATTTCAATACCCTGTGATATAAATACAACTTCTAATAAATTGCATTTTCATTGAAGGTAAATTGGGCCGCTAGTATTATCGCATTGTACGCAAGCTATGAAATGAAAACGATACGTTGTTTTGTGAAAAAGCCATAAACGAAAACGAATTGCAAGCAATAAATGACAAATGGATCGGTTGACGTTTCAATCGCTCCAATGGGTTGTCATGTTGCACCACTTGAAAATACTACGCCTATGAAGCCCAAGTTAAAATCTTAATCATAATTATTAAATATCTTCAAATAAAAAAAAATCATTTTTACTTTATTTGAATTTAAATGTAAGAATTTGTTTTCGGTTTGAATATTTATTTGTTAAAGTTTTTATTTTACGTTTTATATAAAGTCATTCTTATAGATACATAAATTTATATATTTTTGCCTGACTCAAAATATTTATAAGTTCTTTATACATACATATGTACCTACAAAGTATAGTATTAAATTGAAATCTTTGTTTTAATATTTTTCTTGTACTATTTTTTTTAATTGATTTGTTAAATTTTTTAATTTAAGTTTTTTTTATTGTTTTTGTTTGTTTTGTATTTATAAAATGTAGAGCTAACGGCCGATGTTGCTAAAGCTCTTTGTTTTTTATATTATCTTATAATTTTAATTGTAAGGTAGTTCGGTAATAAATAAATAAATAAAATTTTTGTTCTTATTTAAATAATTATTTTAATTAATTTAATTTCAAGTATCGTTAAAACATACAAACTAAATATAATATATTTAATGTTTTCATTATTTAGATTTAATTCTTAAATGCTCAATTATTATACAAAATTTAAAAACAAAACTAACAATTGATTACATAATATTTTCATTTGAATAAAACAATATCAATGAGAGTATATACTCGTATATGTATAATTTGTAAAATTTTACAATGAGTTAAAGATGATTAAAAACAAATATATATTTTTTGTATTTAGTTTTGCTATTTGTAATTATTTGTTGTTTAACAAGTATTTCGAAACTGTGTAAGAAATAAAGGTTTTAAGTACAAAAACAAACAAACAATTGTATTTTAATTGTCTAAAAGAATAAAAAGTTTAAAGAATTTTTAACAAATTTTAAATGTAATATACAAGAGTTTGTGGTTGCTATGGATACCTGCTGCTGCCGATCTAATTGTTTGTTCAGATATGATAGTATTCAGGAAAACACATCATGTCATGTTAACACACAAGTTAATTTGAATTAAGACTGATAATGCACATTAACTCTGTCGTCTGTCTACGCTATTAGAAAACTGCAATTAGAAAAATAAAAGTTACATATAAATATTAAAAAATTTTAAATTAAACTTGTAATATATTTTTTTACCTTAAGCTTGTAGTGAGGATTAGTAAAAAAGACCTGCCAACTCATGGCAATTATTCTTCGTATGGCAAAAACCTGTTTGAATATTAAAATTTTATTTAAATTATTAAAAAAATGTAAAATAAAAAATTTGGCGGTCGCCCTTATTTTCCGAGTTATGGGCCTCTGAACTTTCCATATGGAACTATGATTTTACACTACATTTTTGAACAAATTATGTCAATATGGGTATCATCATAAAGCTTTTGGAAATATCTATCAGGTGATGATAAACTTTTTTTTAACCGACTTCAAAAAAGCAGGAGGTTATCTATTCGTCTGAATGTTGCTTTTTTATGTATGAACCGCAGAACTCAGCCATTTCTGAACCGATTTTAAATTTTTTTCTTTATTTTAATTTTTGAAAAAAACCGACTTCAAAACAGATAGAAGGGCACCAGTTATAAACTAAAAATGTAAGAAGTAATCTGTAAGAATTAGATTTAAACCAAATAATAAATGGCCAAAGTTAACGGAAAAAAGTGAAGAGTATGTGAATGTCAAGCATCTACTTATTACTGTTCAAAATTTAAGCTATTTTCACCAGCATCCGTCTTTTATGGGGACACCATTCAAGCCTCTGTCTATAACAGTTTCAAAGATAGGGTCACATAGATCAAATAACATTACCTATTAGGACACCCTTTAATTTACAATTTCAAATTGAAGACCTGTTGTTATAGAGAACTTGGCCACAAAGATTCTTTGTAATTTTCAACTATCTGTCTATAACGGTTAAAGTTTAACCATATATATCAATTTACATGAACTATTGGGACACCCTTTACATTGTAATTCCAAATATTTATACTTGTTATCATACCAGAGAAAGTAGTGGATATTCTGCCTAATTTTCAAGTGTTTGTATTTAACGGTTCAAAAGATAGGGCCATATTGATCAAATTACATAATTTATGGGGACACCCTTTAGTTTCTAAATTCAAATTGTGTACTTGCTATAGTGGACTTTGCAATACAGGTTCCTTGTAAATTTCAGCAGTCTGTCTATAACAGTTAAAAAGTTTGGCCACATACATAGAATTACATAAACTATTGGGACACCCTTTTATTTCCAAAATCAAATATACTTTATACTTTTTGTTATAGCGGATTTAGCAATACAGGTTCTTTGTAAATTTCAGCGGTCTGTGTACAACTGTTCAAAAGTATGGCCATATACATCAAATTAAATGAACTATTGGAGCACCCTTTAAAATTTTGAATATACATTTTATTATAACAGTCATAGTAATCGACATTCTGTCAAATTTTGAAGGTTTTGCCTATAACGGTTCAAAAGATAGGCAAAATAGGTCAAATTACGTCACCTATGGGGACACCCTTTAAATTTATATTTTATTAATTTCTGCTGTTGGGAGCTATAGAGACACGCAATTTTTTTAAATTTTAATTTGGTGCCCTTTACGGTTCTTAATACACGTAAAAAACATGTATGTTGTATGGGGACACCCTTTAATTTTTAATATAATGAACTGTTTTTAAAATGGGACCAACCTGAAATCATAACCTTTCAAATAAAGAAAAAAATTTTAAAATCGGTTTAGAAATGACTGAGTTCTGTGGTTACATGCATACAAAAGCAACATACAGACGAGTAGATAACCTCCTTCTTTTTTGAAGTCGGTTAAATATAACAACAAATAAAACTCTCAAATCGAACACCTACACCGGCTTCGCTTACTAAAGGTTTTTTGCATAGCAGGTCTTCGGCCGGACAAAAGGATCTTCTCCTCTGTGGTATGACCAATACCGGCTACGGTTACTAAAATTTTCCTACGTACTATGCATAAAAATTCATCAAAAAATGTCACCGATTCTTAATGGGTTAAATTTTAGCACCACCTGATAGATATTTCCAAAAGCTTTATATTGATACCCATATTCACACAATTTGTTCAAAAATGTAGTACACAATTTCATATGAAATGTTCAGAGGCATAATTTGCATATAAAATTTAACCATGTAAATACTTACTTGGTCGGATTTTTCGGAAACTGATGAAGTTTTTCCCCTTTTGGGCAGCCCATTATGCATCGGGGACTCCTGAAATAGCAAAATAATTTAATTATAAACAAATTTATTTCAATAGAAAACCAAGGCGAATTCATACCAGGTGTAGGCAGTAGAGCAACAACTACAACAAAACAACAACTTTGACATTAGATTAGTAGATATGAAACAATGTATTTTTGACAAGACATTAGCAAAAAAACGAGAGCAAAAAACAATCAGCTGGGCTATCAACACCACCTGGTATGAATTCGCTTTGTAGAAAACCTTTGTTATACTTACATTTTTTCCTGTTGTTTGTTTCCTTTTATATATTTCTATTTGGCCGACTGCGGATGGTTTTTCTTTAAATATTATTTTAGGCACAAATTATTTTAAAACATAAAACTATTTATAAAACAATTAAGTTTTCACAGAAATTAAAATTTTACAGCAATTTCACAAATTATTTTGTAAACAATAAAATGTCAAATTGCAGCTATAACTAGAAAGAGATAGTAATATAAGAAAATCATTAGCTCTTGCTATCCCTTTCCAACGAAAGCTGTGATCTGGCAGCACTCAAATTTTCGTGTCTTATCTGGTCTGATTTGTGTTCCTAACTATAAACAATGGCAACATTGGGTTTTAATTGTTATACAAACCAAAAATATTGTTAAACAGCTGAGTGTTTTTGTTTACATTTATAACCACTAATAATTGCAAAGGTTTTTTATTATAAGTCCTAAATATATCAATGTTTAGTTATTTTTAATATTTATTAACCACTTTCTGTTAGATGCGAAAACGAGAACTGCAGTCTATACCATTGAAATTGGCTGAACTTAAAGAATACGATGCTATGAAATCTGAGCGGGCTTTGAATAAATGTAAGAATGTTCCTGCTGATGAAAACAACTCGAAGGCGCCGTCACCAATAGCTAATGTTGGACCTAAGCCTAAAGAAGAAATACAGAAACGTTTGAATACCACTATGTAGAAAAAAAATTAACATTTTAGAATGCGAAATTAATTAAAACCCGTTAGAATATTCAAAATAAACAACGATATTTTTATATAAATTATTATTTTTAATCACACTGTTGTAAAATAAGAAGTACATCCTTGCTTTAAGGATAGTAAGGTTTGGTAAGTTAAGTTAAATTTATTGAGCCTTTTTATAAAACAATGGTAGATTACACAAACAATAAATAACTAAGTAATATTTAAGATTATAATGTAATGTCTTAAAAAATATGAATTTATTATACAGTACCAAACTTAACTATTAATGATTTTTTTAAATCTAATACTTAAAACTAAAATCGAAAAAAAAAAAACGAAAAAACAAAAATTTAACTCAAATTTAACCTCTGTGAGAGCCAGGAAAAGTTTTCTTAAAAAAATCCGGTAATGAATTAGTCATGTTGAAATCTATAATTTCATTTTGTGAACCAAGAGGCGACAAGTAAGATGTGTTACTCCAGTTGTAACCCCTTTAAGAATCAATTATTTCTCTAAGAATCATATTATCATGCAGTTGTAGTCTGTTAATATACTTTTTAATTATGTCAATTGCATAAAAGCTTAAACGAGTCACTTTTGAATCTTCATAAGTTATCATATTTCATTTCATTATTCATTCATATTTGATTATCTTTTAAATCTTTGAACAAAATAACTATTTACCAATACAAAACTGATCTTTCGAATATTTCAAACTTATTCATAAGAGTGGGTGAAATAAAGAACCAAATTGGGAAACCGTATAATAATACTGGTCTTAAACAAGTTTTATAAATTAACAATTTTGTTGTGATCGGTAATGATTTATGAGATAGTAAGGTAATTTAACTCAAAGTTTATTTATTCTTATGTATGTACAAAAATATGTATGTAACACCATACCTTCCCATAAGAATTTGTTAAGCGACATTTCTAAAATTGTTCAGGAAACGAAAAAAACGTCTCATTTAGTTATTTATTTGTGTATTTTATTGAAAGGAACATGATATGTATTCTGAAAATAGCTTTCCAAATATTATTAAATATTAAAACTTGACATCATTAGAAAACCAATATTTTAATCAGATAAGAAGTTTTTGTCGCTTAGTACATTTTCGTGGTCAAGACATTGGCGCTTGATACAATGGTAAATGGCGCTTAAAACATTGACATGGACACAAAAAATAAAGGTTTGAAATAAATTGTGTCGTTAAATTCATTTTTTATTTTTTTCTGTTAAACAATAAAATAAATAAAAATCTGTATTAAAACAAACATAACATTAATTTCAAAAAAAGAATTCAAAGAGGACATTTGAGGATTATTGATTATAATATAATAAATAAAAATCTATATAAAAATCAATATAAATTAACTTTAGAGATCAAAACGGAAATTTAAAGATTATTAATTATCATTTTTCTGTCTCTCCCAATTCGTCTTCTTTCTCACCAAATGTATTTTTTATAATATGCTCGTATTCTTGTTTTCTACTTAATTATTTAAAACCGAGAAAAAAGTATTTGCATTACATTTTATTGCGTAATTAACATTACGTAATCAATTCTTAAAAACTAGTTATTTTAGTTTAATAAAACAATTTAAAGAAGGAATGTTCTATCGAGAAATAGGAATATTTTTAAATATACCCTTTTCTAGTATTCAAAATATAATTAGAAAATATAAGCAAACTGATTCAGTAGGAAATATGGCAAAAGCGGCCGACCAAAAAAATGTTCCAGTCGTCATAAGAAAAATGAAAAAGAATCCAAGAATAAGTGCCCCAAAACTTGCAGATGATATCGCTAATAACTATAACAAGTATGTACATCCAAGAACTGTACAAAGATCAGTGGGAGAAAATGGATATAAAAGCAGAGTTCCCCGAAAGAAGCCACTAATAAGTGAAAAAATGCGAGACTTAGACTAGAGTTTGCAAATAAGTATAAAAACGAAGACTCTGAGTTCTAGAAAATAGTTATTTTTACAGACGAGAGAAAATTTATTTTATTTGGAAGCGATGGACGTGCAAAAGGTTGGCGCAAGCCAAACACTTTAAAATTCTTTTTTATTTTGTTAATACATTTATCTCCAAAATATATGATCGGTATGAATATCTTTTAGGGGGTGCTAATTTTTGAAATTTTTTTTTACCTACCAAAAGGTAGGTAAAACCTAAAAAATGGTTTTATTTAATATTTTTTATAGTTTTGGTAATATTTTAACCCTACAAAATTTCTCTTAAAACTAAGAATTTACCGAAAATAACTTTTAAAAATATTGTTTTTATTACCCTTTCTTAGGTTAGGTTCTCTAATCTCTCTCTTTCTCTCTCTCTGTTCCCTATAGAATTCTAGTACCTCCAGATCGTAAGACCCCCTGGAGCCTCTTGATAAACCTAGCAGGCTACTCAGTGTCGCATCCTGAAAAAATCTTTGGCGCAGAAGTTTGCGATCGCGTTCTTAAAGGGCCGGGCAGTCGCAGATAAGGTGTTGAACTGATTCCTCTTCCTTCTCATCCATACAGCTTCTGCAACTCTTAGCACGAGAGATTCCTATACGGTCCGACAAACGTCCAATCATACAGTGCCCCGTTATGATACCTACAAGAAGCGATGTCGAATTTTTAGCAAGGGCCAGTATAGCTTTCGTCTTTTTTCTGTCGATTGACAGCCAAACCACCAATTCTGACCTAGAGAGGAAAAAACCAACTTTTGGTCCAAACAGACCAAAGCGACAAAGCTGTTGTGAATCATGTAAGAGTACTGTAACTAGGATTTCTAATTCAATATGTATCATTCTTTAAATATTCAAACAATACAGTTCTTTTAAAGCTTTGAATATAAGTGATTTTGTATTAAAACAAAAGCTTTTGCGAAAAGTTTTACTTTATTATCTTCAGAAAGCCATCAATATGTTTGTATTCATGATCGTTCCGGCCAGCCAAACAAAATTGTAATTGCATGAAGTTGTTGCAGTCATTTATAGTTATGGTGACCATATTTTTTTAAATGAAAATACAGGACAGTGAACAGAGCAGGTTAATTTTCCTGGAGGCATTATGTTGCCTTGTTGACATTTTAACACTTTGACGCCAATGCTCCCTAGGTAAATGGGAGCACCAGTCCTCGAGGCTAGCAGGGGCTTGAAACTGGGATATAAGAACCTTCAATGTCTGACCTGTGTCCAACACAACAGATACCACGGAAATCGGTGCCCTACAGAGATTTCCCTAATCTCTTTGCCTGAATATTGGCGAGGGCCTTAGGGGAGTAGCGTGGTAGCTGCGGTTTGTAATAATTCGCAGGAAGGGCGATTTATAGTCCAATGTGCTGCTTTACTCTTAACAGACCTATTGCATTCACACATTAATTAAATAACCGTCATGTAAGGTCAAAGCGCCAGAAACTAATGCCATGGATTATAGTTTACCCATATCTGCGACAATGTCAGCATCTTATGGTCTTCTAGCAGGATTGTATTTTCCTCTTAACATCAAAGTTCTAGATTGGCCTTCACGCTCCCTGGATTCTTCAAAACTAGGACTTCGAAAAATAATTAGTAAATTTATTCATAATTTTTATTATTAAGAAAAAGGTCAGAAAATAATTTGGGGTAACTGGTTTCAAAATGGAGCATAAGGTCACAACATTAGAAAGACATAACGTTGTATAAGTAAAAAGTGTTATAATAGTTATTTGATAGAGTGTATATCGGATTTATATTCCGAGAACTTAAGAAATAAAAATATCAAATTATTATATTGCTGTCACTATTTTTTATTTGAATAACAATATTTTACATATGTATTTATACATACATAGATATATTCGATAATCAAATTTTATAATATTTTTGCATTTGTTGTTTTTGTTTTTTACATACACATACATATGTATATATTTATGATAATTTTGCTTTAGGTACACTTTTTTCTTCTAATATCTTACAGTATTTGCTTCATTGTCGATCTATTCATTTTATTTAAAAACCGATGATTTCGAGAGCTTCATGTATCTTTATGGGTATCTGATTTCTGTAAAAGGAAGATTATTAAAATATTTAATATGTTTCTATAAGCTTAAAGTCTAGAGTAAATCAAACATACTTGAAATCATTCTTTCCATTAAGAGTTTTCATTATAACGTATGCTAAGATAGCGCCCTGTCCCAAAATAATGTAACTTTTTGAAAGGAATATGGCTGGTTTCTCAGAGTAGTCTTCTTGGATGAAGCGGTTGGCATTACTGTCCTGTTGCTTGGGTATGAATGTAGACTGTGAGTTTATTTCTTTACGGTCGTCAGCACGACTCAAAACTTCGAGGGTTTCTCGTTTATTCTCGTGGCGTCTTTGGATCAAATCGCGTTCTATTTGGTTTCTATTTATACGTTGAGTTTTACGAGCAACATCGACTTGCTGGCTTACTTCTCGTTCATTTAATTGTCTCATTATTTTATAATGCTCTTCTCGTTGATCTGCACGATCGACACGCTTCCACACAGTTTGATCAAGACGTTGATTTGATTCACGTTCCCTTTGAGGAAGTCGTTCGCCTATACGTATTGAAAAACGAGTTTTATCATCGGAACTTCTGCTAGCATCAAGTTGAGTTTCGCGATTATATCTTAAAGTTTCTTGAAGGCCTTCGCGATCATCAAGTCGCCGCAAAGTTTCTTGGCGTTCTTCACGTTTGTTTTGTAAACTTCTGCTATCATCACTTTGTATCTCAGGATTTTCAAATCGTCGTTCAAGTCTATTTTCACGTCGTTGTATTGATTCATGTTCTCTTTGTGAAAGTCGTTCTATTTTATGTTGATATTCAGTTATGATATCTAAGCGTCTAATTTCGATTTCACGGTCATTAATTCGTCTGGATATTTCACGACGTTCTATACGTCCTTCTTCATTTTGATCACGGCGCCGCAAAGCGTCCTGTCGTTCTTCACGTTTGTCTTCTAAATGTCTACTATTATCACTTTGTATTTCACGATTTTCAAATCGTGGTTCAAGTCTATTTTCACGTCGTATTGATTCATGTTCTCTTTTTGACGGTCGTTCAATTCTATGTTGAGATTCACGTATGATATCTGAGCGTCTAATTTGGATTTCACGATCATTAAGTCTTTTGGATATTTCTTGACGTTCCACACGTCTTTCTTCATTTTGACCATGGTGCCGCAATGCGTCTTGACGTTCTTCACGTTTGTCTTCTGAACGTCTACTATCATCGCTTTGCATCTCACGATTTTCAAGTCGTTGTTCATTTTCACGTTCTTGTATTGAATCATGTTCTCTTTGTGAAGGTCGTTCTATTCTATGTTGAGATTCACGTATGATATCCGAGCGTCTAATTTGGATTTCACGATCATTAAGTCGTCTGGATATTTCATGACGTTCTATACGTCCTTCTTCATTTTGATCACGGCGCCGCAAAGCGTCCTGTCGTTCTTCACGTTTGTCTTCTAAATGTCTACTATTATCACTTTGTATTTCACGATTTTCAAATAGTGGTTCAAGTCTATTTTCACGTCGTATTGATTCATGTTCTCTTTTTGACGGTCGTTCAATTCTATGTTGAGATTCACGTATGATATCTGAGCGTCTAATTTGGATTTCACGATCATTAAGTCTTCGGGATATTTCTTGACGTTCCATACGAACTTCTTCATTTTGACCATGGTGCCACATAGCGTCTTGACGTTCTTCACGTTTATCTTCTGAACGTCTACTATCATCGTTTTGCATTTCACGATTTTCAAATCGTGGTTCATTTTCACGTCCTTGTATTGAATCATGTTCTCTTTGTGAAGGTCGTTCTATTCTATTTTGAGATTCACGTATGATATCTGAGCGTCTAATTTGGATTTCACGATCATTAAGTCGTCTGGATATTTCATGACGTTCTATACGCCGTTGCATTGATTTCCGTTCCGTATCGTCTAGATATAGTTTACGGCTGCGTTTTGATGGTGTTACGAGATGTAGTTCTGATTCTTGGTCATAAAGTACTTTCAAACCATTTTGACGTTCTTTACGACTATCTTCAGAACGTCTGCTAATATCTCGTAGTTGTTTATTTGTATCCCGACGTTCATTTGGTTCATATTCCTTTCGGGAAAGTCGTCGACGAGATTCCCGAGCAACATTTGAACGTCTGCTTAAATCACGTTCATCTATTTGATTGAAACTTTCATGGTGTTCTTTCCGATTATCTTCTAAACGCCTTTCAACATCTCTATTATCCAAACGCCATGAAGTTTCATCGCGATTTGACCGTCTCCTAAAATCACGTTCATCTATTTGCCTTAAACTTTCATGGTGTTCTTCTCGGTTATCATCCGAACGCCTTTTAATATCTTTATTATCCAAACGTCTTAAAGTTTCATCGCGATTTGAGCGTCTGCTTAAATCACGTTCTTCTTTTTGACTTAAAATTTCATGGTTTTCTTCGCGATTATCCTCCGAATGTCTTTTAACATCTCTATTATCCAAACGTCTTGAAGTTTCATCGCGATTTGACCGTCTGCTAAAATCACGTTCATTTATTTGCCTTAAACTTTCATGGTGTTTTTCGCGATTATCATCCGAATGCCGTTTAACATCTCTATTATCCAAACGTCTTAAAGTTACATCGCGATTTGAGCGTCTGCTTAAATCACGTTCATCTATTTGCCTTAAACTTTCGTGGTATTCTTCTCGATTCTTTTCCAAACGTCTTTCAACATCCTTATTATCCAAACGCCTTAAAGTTTCATCGCTTTCTCGGTTAGTATCATCACGCTCGTTCACCCGTCTTAAGGTCCCATGTTGTCTAACAATATTTTGATCATTGAATTCTCTCAAAAAATCGAGCTTTTCATCAGTTCTTCCGGCCAAATGCCTGGTAACGTCAGTTCTAGTCTGACGCTCAACTCTGTCAGGATTTTCTCGATAAGTTTCTTCAGTCCATCGAGCACCATGACCTTCACGGCTTTCATGAAATTCATTAATTCGCATATTGGTGTAGTCTTGATGATTTTGACCCACTTTTAGTGGTGTTGATTCCTGTCTCTCAAGATTTTCATTACGAAAACGATTCCATTCTCTTAAAGTGTTTGGATCTGATGAACGGCGTTCGGCAGATCGTTCATAACAATAATCACGTTCACATACACGAACTTGTTCTTGTCCCGAACACGATACCAAGAAAAGGATATAGACAGTTGATTTAAACTGCCAAGAATCAAAAAACATTTTCACTTTTAACCGATTAATGATTACTTCCAGGTAAAAACTTAAAATGTTAATCAAGTTGAAAGTTGTTTTAATATGTATTCAATGCAGGATATTCTTAGCTTTATTTTTAATATGTAACTTTATTATATTGCGGTTGTATTACTTTTGTAATGTTTTCGTTCGAAGCCTTTGTATTGACTGTTGTCCTTAACTATTTTCCCAGTTCTTTTATACCAATTTTTAACTGCTTTGAATAGAAACTTGAAAATTTGTTCCTCTTCATTGAACTTAAATTTAATAAACGATTGATTTATTTTTTTCTTATCGCACATGTGCACCAATGCACAGGCCATGGTGTTAGGGAACCTAATTTTGTATTTGTCAATGAAGATTTTTATGAATGAAGTTCTTAATGCTTATGGAGAGCTATGACGTCATTTAAAAAGGTTTCAGTAGCTAAGGAAAAAAATACTATAGTTAGATAAATTTAAAAATTGTAAAAAATACAGGAATAGGAAAGAAGGAGTGTTTTTCAAGAAGGAGAATTAAAAGCATTATTCGTCGAAGTTAAGAAAAACTTATACATTCTGCATTCTGAAACAGCATCTTTGATTGTTTTTTGAGGAAATATTGAAGAAATTTCATCATCGTATTCTAAATAAGTATAAGAAATGGGTTCATTACGATAACCACAAATGCAATAAGAATGTTTTTTATGATTTCAATTCGATAACAAATGCGAATATTCACTGTTCCAAGATTATGCTGTGACTTTGGACGTACATGCTATACGAAGTGGGCAAACAGCCGCAATACAAACACGAATCTATATACATATATAAAAACGAGTTGTGTTTGTTCCAAGCTGTAGCAGTCTAATCCAGTGGATGGATATTTGTTAATAATTATCTCTAAAAAGCAATATATAGTTTTTAAAATACCACTATTTTTATACAAAGTAAATAAAAATCATCCATTAGCTAGAGGAATAAAAAGGGTTGGTACAGTCTTAATTTTGTTTAAGAATGCGGTGGATTGGATTAGTGGGGGTACCTCTCCCATACAGTAAAAGTAAATTATAATTATCGCGTATAATGTAGCTTAGCTAGGATCTTTTTACTTTGTGTGGACAACAGCGTTGCCATATGCTTTTCAACAAAAAACTGAGGATTTTAGAAAAACAACCTGATTTTCCGATTAAAAACTGAAATAATAAAAATAATTAATAAATCACAAAATCGAATATTCATATACATATTTATTAAAACATATTTTTTAATGGTGATACATATTTTTTAATGTCATAAAAAGTTTAAAATTTTTTAAACTTTGTCATCTTTGTCTGGCTTATCTCTTTTAGTTGGCCTATAAAATATTTTCTGATCGTCCTTCTGTTAGTATTTTTGGAATGGTGTAATTTTTACAAATAAGGTGGGAACACATTTTATTATATACAGAATGTAATGTATTTTCATTTTTTTAAATCGTAGGGCACTGCGCATACCCGTTTACCAAACAAAGTTTGGTTTGACAAAAAAATGCATTTATTTCATGTTTCCAATTTTCATAAAAATGTTATTCAATACCATAGAATCTATAGTAAACCAAAAATGTATGAACCTGAGCCTACTTAAGAATAATTAATTTGTATGTCAACAAATAGTTCGTTTAATGAATCTAAAGGAAAATATTTGCTTTTATTTATTTATTGATACAGATAACACTGGTCAACATAATTCTTGTTTCCCTCAATTTTTTTCTGTTATTGGATATTTTTATGGCCCTGACAGCAGTCATCAGCATTGTAATATCCTGATGAAATTTTTCATATTTTCAATTTCAGTCATTGATTTCACAAAATTATGACAATTTGTATTGCCAATTAAGCTTTCAACTTTTCTGTATTTAATCCTGGAAACATGCTCAAACAAAACTAAAACACTTTTGACAAGTGCCTTTACAAACTGTTTCATTATGCCGAGTTTAATATGAAGTGCTGAAATTATGATGTGGTCTCGGCTAACTAAAAGCATGTTTATAACATTTTTTGTACCAACTTTCAGCGCTTTTCTAAGATTTCTAGGGTTAATATCGAAGTTTTCGCCAAATCATGGGTATTACGAACATTGTTGTATTTTTCTTTCTACTGGACCATAATCGTAGCCATACCATTGTGTCCTGATTACACAATTTAATTTTAAAGTTCTACATATATAGATTTTCAATACTTTTCAAATATACACCTAATTCTGTTTTTACACGGTTTGAAAATAAAAAAATTTAATTGTTTAAACGATTTTATTCCATTTAGCACGATTCAAAATCTTTTGTTCATATCACAAATTTACTGGAATTTCCCTTTTTTGTGCATACAAGCAATTTTGCTTGTCAGAGCAATTAAACAAATTATCAATGCATCCCTTCACAGAAAAAAATATTTTTACCAATCAAAGAAGTCTTTTTATAAATTAAATACTTCTCCCAAGCAGCCTCAATATCCACCAAATGCACATTATTCTCAGATAGCTCAATCGACTACTCAACATGTATCATATGCAGATACATGAACTCGCACAAACGTGAACATCCAGTAACATGAAAATCCAGAAACATGAACGTTTATTTTCTTACATTAACTACTCTAATAACCGTGAATATATTTTTTAATTATTATTTAAATTATTGTATTATTTTTTAAGTTGTGGGCATCCCGATATAAGCATGGTAGCTTCCATGCGAAATTTAATATAAATTATTTCAAACAACAAAATCGACTTATTTAGAAAATCAAACAAAAAAAATGCTTAATTTCTTTTATTTTCCAATATAAACATTTTTTAACTATTATAAAACTAATATTTTTTATAAGAAATGTTCTAATAACATTAACCAAAAATAACCACAATTTGAAACGTCAACAAACTCGAAAACGTGAAAACGCTTCGTAAAAATTAGTTTAGTGCGAGTTCACTGTATGTTGAAAACCAATCGTACTCCATTACATAATGCTTCATCGACAACAAGTTCGAACACAATTTTGCAACTGGAGCATAAAGAACAAACATCTTCCGTTAACTACAAACGTATTGAAGCATTAGGGCAATCGTTAAATAGCTTTATGAGCTCTATGGGCAACATGATGCAGGAAATGGTTAAAATGCAATATATGCTATTGCAGGCCGTACTTAAGAAACCATGAACTGTTTAAAAATATGTTTCTGGAACGCAAACGGCTCCAACATAGAAATTAACTCGAGTACTTCCTTAAGAATCAACAAATTGATATCATGCTAATTTCGGAGATTCATTTTACAACAAATAGCTTTAAAAAAATGGGCACGTTTTTTATGATACTAAGGACTCTTATGGTAGAGAGTGTGGTGGTGTGGCAATTCTCTTCTCTTCGGACCGACTCAAAAACTATTTACTGAGTGTTATTTGTGAGGACTACATGCAAGCAACAAACATCTGCCTTGAAGACTTTTTCTTAAATTTATTCCCCTGTGCACGGATGTCAAGCTGAAAATCTTAATTACTAAGCTGAACCCATTTTTAAATGAAAAACGTTATATTAATCATCAGATTAATAAATGTAGTTAAAAAGGCTTTTGAGGAAGGAAAATATTATCATGCCCTTTCAATAGACGTGTCTCCAGCGAAGTTGAAGCAAAACATGCCCAAACATTTTTTTAAGTTGAATAAAGATAGAATAAAAATTAACGAACAAAAATGTTTATTATTCGAATAAATATCCAAACTATACCCAGAGGTCGAATACCTTGGCATATATGTATCTTGATCGACGCCTAACCTGGAAAAGTCACATGGAAGCAAAATTGAATCAAATAAAGTTGAAGTGGTGCAAATAAATTGGCAGAAACTCAACCCTATGCTTAGATTGCAAGAATCTATTTATAATTCGATCCTTAAATCAATATGGCGCTTAGGAATTCAGTTATGGGGTGCTGCCTCAACTTCAAAATAAGATTTAAGGAATGATTACAGTCGCACCCTGGTATATTAAAAACTCGAACATTAACAAATATCTAAATGTGCGATTAGCAAAAACAGGAATAGTAAAATATGCAGCAAATTATTTAAAGTAGCTTGAAACGCACGCAAATTCGCTGACCTATATTTTTTTATACACTACCTGGACTTAATTAAATATACTTTCAATTTGTTTTTAGGGTTCCGCACCCAAGGGTAAAACCGTAACCCTATTGTTTTCGCTACAATGTTTATCCGCCTGTCATCGACTTCTATCTCTTGAACCATAATAGGTAGACTCTTGAAATTTTCACAGAAGGTGCATAACTGTGGCCGCTATAAGAAACAAGTATACAAAATTAAAGGGTGTTCCGACAGTGACGTAAATTGCATGTATAAAGCCTAGTTTTTTAACCATAATAGGTAGACTCTTTAAATTTTTACAATAAGTGTATTACTATGACCTCTACAATAAATAGTGAAAATTAAAGGGTGTTCCTGCAGTGACATGTTTTTCAAGTATATTGCCTTATTTTTTTAATCGCAACAGGTAGACTCTTGATGTATTCATAGAAAGTGTATTACCAAGGCCGCTATAACAAATAATAAAATTAAAGGATTTTCCAACAGTAACAAGAATAGTCAATTTCCGATTTGACGATTTTTTCTTAAAAAGTAACGATTTTATACAATGCCAAAAATGAAATATAAAATTTTTGGTGTTGTTGAAAGTAGACCTTGGCATTGTGTTCTTTATACAAATATCTAAAATTTTCCTCTTCGATAGAAATATTAATTTAGTTTCCGAAATTTGACCTTCTCTACCATACGGTATTTAGTACTAGCTCTAGTATAAAAAATAAATTAAAAATAAATGGGTGCCCCATAATACGTACAAAAATTATTAAGATGTATTTTTAAAATTTTGCGGAACATTGTACGGAACCCTACGTGTTTGAGTCTAATTCGCACTTGACTGATTTATTTATTTTTATTTATTATTTTTTTTCTTTTCTATTAGTCTTTAGATATGTGTACTTATTGTTATAATAAATAATATGAAAAAAATCGAATTTTGGATAAAAAACCAAATAAAATATTGTATCCCATAAATCTTGTATTAAAAAAAGTTTTTTTAACCTAAGAATTTTTATATAGGAGCAATGACGTCAATTGTACATTAAAAAGTTCTTTCATCCCCCACTAAGAAGAATTTAATCAAGTATAAAATTTCTTTATAATATTAAATACAAATTATTCGATTTTATTAGTGACACAGTTGCATCAAATAATAGAAAAATAATTGAAAATGTGTAATATAATTTGCAACGAATTCAAGAGAAGTATTATAAAACCAAGTGTTCATTTGCGATTAAATATATTGAGTTTTTATCTAACAGCACACAAATCAAAGGAAATTAAAAGCATTAAGGCGTAAAATACAAATTCTTTATATCCCGACACTGCAAACTTAATAAATATCATAGAAAACAATTTTAGAACAACAAAAAAGGATACTAGAAGATTGAACAGATTGATAAGAAACGGGTATAAAAAGCAGGAATTTTTAAAACGCGTCAAACAGTATTAATTCGGAATATAAAGTGTAAAGTGTTATATGCTTAAAATTTGTATTTAAACGTCTGATTAAGTAATAAAACTTAATTAAATAATTATAAAAAATTAAAGCTTTAAGATGTAGTCAATAAGTGGTAAGAAATGTTTTTTTTTTTGCTGCCAACCAAAAATAATTTTGAACGAAAATTTTGAGTTTATAACGAAGACGTTTAGATCTGAGAATAGTTTTTTTATCATAGAGAATTAATTTTAATTGAAACAATACACAATTCTCAACAAAAGATGCGTTTAGTTAGTACAGAACAAGAAGTGAGTTCGAAATGAAAAGGAAATATTCTATACAAAATTTGTCTAGTGATTGCAAACTGGACAAATTTTGCAAACAAAAACTTATATAACATCATATCATCATTTTGTGAAAACCAATAATAAAATACATATTTTTTTGTTAAATTTAAATGTTATAACGCATTTGAACTTTCGCAAGACCTTTTGTAGCAAACAATGAATGCTGCTACTATGTTGTTGTTTTTGTTTAAAATTCTTACAACTACAACGTAAACGTATGACAAATTCTATGAGCCCCGGCTTTTACGCCATGCGTATGATTTCCTGTTAGATGATGTAATTCGCCCATTGGAAGGGTTGCCAATGAGAATTATTAGCCAATAACTTGACGTCATTTTAATTTTATATACGAGATCATTCTTAATAAAAATTTAATTTTTTTTTAGAAAATAGAGGTAGTTTGCAATTAAAAATGCCAATTGGGACTGGGTTTTGCAAATTGCGGGATTCGGGATTACACATGTAATTAGTATAAATATGGTTTATAATAAAACAAGTAAGAGTGCTATATTCGGAAGTGCCGAATCTTCTATACCCTTCACCGCGGTCATTTTATTTATACAGACATGTACAGCATTATCCATATTGTTGACTCTTTACTTAAATTAATATGTCATATGAGAAAAAAATCATTATTCATACTTTAAAGAAATATAAGACAGCAGCGACGCAGTTAAAAAAAAACAAATTTCGTTGGCTACAATTGTCGCCGTGTAATCAGCTATTGAAGAAGACAGCTACATCGTGAACTCTGACATTGTTGTAGAAATACATATTTTGCTTTTACAAAATAAATAACTTTAAAAAAAAATAACTATAAATATTTCCTCTAAAACTTTTTTTTTGTATATGAATTTGTAATTTATAATTTTGTGACATTTTCTTTTGTTGAATAAAATAGAAATAAGCCGTAGAGGACTACAGCCACTACGGTGGTCGTGTAGCTATACTGGCTTCAAAATAATCGTTTACCTATAAACGTGTGTATTTTATTTTTGACAGTTTGTAGTCGGTATCCTGATGATGTCCATGTGTTTCATGCATATAGGTTTTTAAAACAGAAATCTCATATATTTAAAAATCAAACGCATTTAAAAAAATATCTTACTCTTAATATTAAAAAAAAGTTATGTTACATGATTTCATGATTTTATTTTTCATAGAAATATTGAATTTTTTTTTTAATTTTTCAAAAATTGTTTGTAAAAATAATTTTTTTAAATTTTTTGGAAAATTTTTTAAAAAAATTTTTTCGAAAAATTTTCTGTAAAAATATCTTTTAAAAAATTTTTTTTGAATTTTTTTAAAATTTTAACATTTTTTTAATTTCATTGAATTTTTTAATTCAGGACCTTCCTGCAATCTATATTGAGTTAGAATGGTCAGACTAAAGCGAAAAAAACTCCTTAAAAAAATTTCCTCATATTGAACCCCCTATTTAACAGTGGTTACCCTGTGGGTCCATTGGGTACCTCTATGTCTATTGCTTTCTAGAAAGGTCTTTAATACAAATCAAAACAGAAAAATCCTACCAACCTAAAAAAGTCGCCCGTTGCAGGGGGTTATTGATCCCCCTAGATTTGTATTCACTCCTCGCGATCGATCTGTCGCGGTCTAATATTTATTTGACAAAAAAAAAGCAAAAGTGAATCATTAAAGCCGAAAAAAAATTAAAAAAAAGCATGAAAAAAATAGAGCTGGGCTTGGTTTTTGCCCCGCAGCCTCCAAAGGAATGATCCGATATTGCTGAATTGCAATCCCAAAATTTTCGAAACTATGCCTGATAGATTGGTGTGCTTAAATTGTTTATATCTCTTCTGGTGCCTTGGCAAATGACATTACTACCCGAACACGGACAGACGGACATCGCTTTATCAACTTCTCTATGTATAAGGAACCAGAATATATATACTTTATGGGATCGGAAATTAATATTGTAGAAATTACACACGGAATGACAAACTTATATATACCCTTTCCACCTGAGGTGAAGGGTATAAAAATGGGGCCCAAAGTTGTAAACATTGCAAAACATTTAAATGTTCCTAGTTTAAAAAAGTTGATAATCTCTATAGAAAATATTTTGGAAGGCGTAATTATTGCTAAAAGTTTGATATCTTCACTCATAAAATCTAATTTAAAGTAATTTAGATTAAGTAAATCAATACGAAGTTTGCACATTTCCGCTTTCGAACTAAAAAAATGTTTCAACATCTACAAATGTGATAATTTTTAATCTTTCAATAAATTTCAGTATTGCTACTGTTGACCAAATTCTATTTTATAAATTACGTAAACTAGGTTAAAATAGATTTTGTTTTTGAATATAAATAAGGTAAACATGAACTTTTAGACTGTAATTCTTTAGGGAGTTTATTTATGATAGGTATGTACTACCAATAACCATCTTTAGAAAATGCCACATTGTATGACAAACTCAGTTTTCCTAAGACAATAAAAAAAAAAAATAATTAAAAAATACTAAGTGCATTAAGTTACTAAATTGTTTAATTGGGTTTAGTCCATTGACATCACTAGAAAATTGACAAGGCATTTGAATAAAAACAAATTGTCCATTTAAATAATTCAAGCTTTTAAAGAACTAAAAATATAACTTTATTTTTTTGTATTTCTTTTTTCAGATATTTTCGCCTCTTTTGGGAAACATGTTTTAAGTTTAAAATCTTAATTTTGATAAAAATTAATCTAGCTCTTATTGTTAAACCTTTAAAAAAATAATTTCATATTATTGTGAATAAATTTTTTTAAAAAATATTTTGTAAAGTATTTTGTTCAAACCAAATTAAATTCAAATGATTATTATATACTCGTATTGACCACCCTACTAGATGAAAATGTGAATCACAACAATACTTATTTAAATGTAATTAAGAAAAGTTATATACATACAAATTAATAAAATATTTATCGAATGTTATAAAAAAAGCTTAAGAATATGTAATTCAGTATGATTATAAAAATATTTGTGAACACAAAATAACCACTAATTGCTTATCAAATCCATATATAAAAACATGTCTTTAAACAAATACATAATTAAATAATAGTTTAAAGTTTATATTTATTGTTCTCTGTTTGTTTAAATATATAAATTATATAAAATAAAAGTTATTAAACTAAATGAATATAAGAAAAACATGTTGCTGTTGTTTGGGATTCGAATTGTTTTTTACCCAAATTATTTAATCTATTTATGTAATTCAAAAATATTTAAGAAATTGAAATAATAAATATCACATGCTACAAAATGTTTGCAATGTTTTTTATTTATTAAAATGGTTTTTTGTTATGTATATAAAAATTACCCCTAAAATTAAAATTATATGTCAAGCGGTTTTTTTTTTGTTATGCAAACTTGAATTATTTGGAGATTTTGCTAATATAAAACACAAGTTTTAAAAGTTATAATTTTTTTTTGTCTAAAACAAAATCTGTTATATAAAATTCTTGTATGCATATCGAAAGAAGAAATAACTAAAACACAAAGTCTTAAAATTAACAAAGTCGAGTCCCTTCGATCTTTTGTGGGATCTACCGAATTGCTTTAAAATTTTTTTCAATATTTTATTTTTTGTATTTCACATCATAACTTGCTTTTTTAGTGCCAACCTCTGCTTTAAAATGCGCTTGTTACCAGTTTCAACGATATCTTTATTGTTTTATAATCCAACCCTACACACGTAGGGTTCCGTATTATGTCTAGGACGACTTTAAAAATTCAAGTTGTTAATTTTTTCATGTTTTATGGGACACCATTTAATTTTAAAATTAAAGTCATATTCGCGAAAATTTCATTATTGGTACACCCTTCACATTTTAGTAATTGTTATTATAGCGGCCATGGTAATACACTTTCTATAAAAATATCCGAAGCCTTCCCATTGTGGTTAAAAAAATAAGGTAATATTCGTGAAAAACATGTCACTAGTGGACACATTTAAATTTTTAGCAATTGTTATAGCGGCCGAAGTAACACATCTACTGTAAACATTTCAAGAGTCTATCTATTATGGTTTATAAAATAAGATTATTTAGGTAAAAATCATGTCACTGTCGGAACACCCTTTAATTTTATTATTTCTTATAGCGACCATGGCAATTCCCTTTCTATAAATATATCAAGAGTCTACATATTATAATTAAAAAAATAAGTCACTATACGTGAAAAACATGTCTCTGTTAGAATACTCTTTAATTTTTAGTAATTGGCACATCGGCAATGGCAATACATCTTCTGTATAAATTGGAAGAGTCTACCTATTACGGTTAAAAAATAAGGCGTTATATGTTCATAGAAATCACGTCACTGTCGGAAAACCCTTTAAATTTTACTGTTTTTTATATGGGTCATAGTAATACACCATTTGTGAAAATTTTCAGAGTCTATCTATAATGATTAAAAAATTAGGCCATTTTCATGTAAATCACCGGACTGTTGGCACACCCTTTGATTTTTACTATTTGTTATAGTGGCCATAGAAATACACCTTCTTGTAAAAACTTCAAGAGTCTATTTATTATTGTTCAAAACTTAGGCCATATACATGATAATCACGTCACTATCGGAACACCCTTTAATTTTTAGGTTTAATTTTGTATACTTGCTTAAAAAGCGAACATAGTTCTAGTTACTGTCTGCAAATTATAAGTGTTTGCTTCCTACAGCTTAAGAAATAAAGACATAAACTTAAATAAAATGTCACTTTTGAAACACCCTATAAGTTTTGGTATATTTTGCTATAGCGGCCACAGTTATACACCTTCTATGAAAATTTAAAGAGTCTATCTATTATATTTCATAACTTAGACCATATCACGTCACTATCGGATCACCCTTTAATTTTTAGGTTTATTTTTTTATACTTGTTTATATAGCGAATTAAGTTTTAATTACTATTTGTAAATTTTAAGTGTATGTCTCCTACAGTTCAAGAAATAAACCCATATACATGAATAACACGTCTCTATCGAAACACCCTATACGTTTTAGTATTTGTTGCTAAAGCAGAAACAGTTATACATCTTCTGTGAAAATTTCAAGAGTCTATCTATTACAGTTGCAGAGATAAAAGGCGCTTGTAGACTGACATACATTGTAGCGAAAATAATAGGGTTACGTTTTTACCATTTGGGTACGGAACCCTAAAAAGGCTACAAAATGGATAATTAATAAAAATATTTGGCTAAAAAGAAATAAAAAGGAAAAAATATAGCCAGAAAATAGATAAAATGCCAACGCTGACAGTTTAGCAAAAAAAACTTACTGGATCGGAACAGTGGGCGTGGTACCTAGCATATCATGTACCTACAACACTAAAATATGTAGTGCATGGAAATTTTGTATAAGTGATCGTTTTTTCAAAAAACTAGCTAGATTGGAACATTGGGTAAATATTTATCATAGCATAACCTAAAACCAACATATTAGTAGATGTGATCGTCCCATAAAAAATAAATATTTATCATTATGTTATTTTGTTAACTATAATAGGTAGAATTTTTAAAATATATACGAGTAACCCCCGTATTATTTTGCATAGTGCATATTTCAATTTTCTTTGTATCAGATACCTTCATTTAATTGTGAAAATTTGTGCATCGATTTTGATGAAATATTTGGGGGTGTTGTAGCTTATGTAGTTAGCACGCTGACTACCAAAGAATGATCACAAGATAGGTCCCCAGCCGTGTCAACATCGATTTTTTTATATGTATACAGTAGTACATATCACAACGCCCTCTTTGCCGGTATTACCATATAGCACTACATCGCTGGCGAAGTAAAAAAGTAAATTCAAAATAATACGCCTATATTGCATTAGAGGCGTTGCAACACTTTTCTAAAAATAAACATAACGGGCTATTTAAGTTTTATTGTATCTACTCCTAACCCTTTTAGGCCCATTATTATAACTTGCCTTTAGCTAAAGTTAGGATTTTGTAAGCTAGAAACCACTTTTGACTATCATAAGGACAAGTTATAGCAATGAGCATTATCCTCATTATTATAACGAAAAACTACTTATGACTCCAACAAAATCCTAACTTTAGCTAAAGGCAAGTTTTAATAATGGGCCTTAGTAACATTAATATGGGCATTAATTGGCAGAGTTTTATTAAAAAAAAAATACATACATATATGGCTTATTTTATAACTAACTGTGCCCACACACGTTGTGTGCGCCCTGACAATATTTTGTTTGATTTTGCTTTGACTTGGCAGTAGGTAATATTTTATAATTATTTTAAAACAGCGCCATCTATTGCAGAACCGTGTTTAAAATATCCCGCTTTCAAAAAACGGGATAAAAAATCGGACTACATTCACTGCTTTTTGTCCGCTTTCTTTTGGAAATAAGTTATTTTGGAGAAAAAAAAGTTTAATCAGGATAGTAAGTAGGTTTTACGTGATGCGAACACAAAAAAGAAAGACAGACAGACTTGAAATGAGTTACTATGTTATTATATGTATAGATGAAACTGTTACAGAAGGGTGTCTTCTGTAGGTACATTGAGCATTTTTTGGTTTGAAGAAAAAATATTGAACTCAAAAACCGTCGTCACCTCAAAAACCGTCGTCACCATCATGCACGATTTGGTTGAACTTGCATCATCGTCACCATGGTCAACATAACGTTGGTTTTTATTACTTTATATGTCTCATTTTGTTTAAAGGTTATGTGACTTTACGTGAAAGTAATAGAACTTGACACTTTTTTTACCGTTTTGAATTTTTTATGAATTAAAAATAAAAAAATTCCATTTTTTAGGCAAAACACAGTTTTTTTCTTCATACATTTATTTATAACTGCGAAACTGTTGCAGATTACAGATTAAACAGATTAAAGGAATTGTAATTCCTATTTTCAGCAAAATCGGACTAGTGGTTCTCGAGTTATGTCAAAAAAGAAAGACCACCAAAGGTGACTAACTTCAAATCGATATATCTCGATTCCTAGACGTGACCCAGCGAAACGCCGGGACCAGTATAACTTCTTTTTTACCGATATAACTTACCCGTTGGTTTCATCCCATCCCGATCACTGACCCCTAGCATTTGTCTCACAGTGTTATTTACGTAAAATGTTTTGGCGAAAAAGTAGAATCTGTTTTGATTCTTTTATACTAGTAAATATTTCTAGTTATAAATATGCAAGTTACTAATATGAGTTGAAATATATGTACTTTTGTATAATTATTGTTAATATTGTAAAATTGTAGAATTAGACGCCGCAGGCAAATTGCAGCTAACGTGGCTACGGTTATGCAGAGATCCTTTGGCAACATCACCACGAGCAGCAGGCTGCTTTCGTGGATTTTTATCAAAGATTACATACAGAAGTTGCAAGCTAAAAGCTTGCTCGATGAATTAAACCAATATCAATGCCCTTACTCAATAGTTTGACATTTTGTACTTTTTTTTTATAATAGGGAAACTATAAATAAATTTAGACGATAATTCATTTATATTTGGATATTTTTCACAATTTTTGGGCCAAATATCCATTTTTTAATTTTTTTTAGGGTGATTATTCATTCGGCAATTTTTCCTTTTTGTTTTTGAGCGATTTTTCATAAGGTCAAAAACAAATTTTTTTTGATAATTTAACATTAGAACCAAGTGCAGTGAAATTTTGCTGTTTAACAAACCTGAAACAAAAAAAAATGTCGTTAAAAACCCGAAAGTAACAAATACCTGAAGGTTTGTAACTCCTTTACATTCCAGTACCCTCTTGATGATAATTCTGTGTTAACTAAAAGAGAATGTTGGAAGTAAAACAAATAAACAAAAAGTAACTTTCGTTGCTAACCGAAGGTTGGCTGAAGGAACAACAACAAATATAAGGTGGTAAATATTAAAAAAGTAAAAATATTCAACAAGAGGGAATCTTAAGATAGTGCTAGACTTCGTTCTCGCCAACTGACGATTGATAATTGAATACAAGTTTTCTCGTATTCCTTTATCTGGGTTTGGTTGGTTAAATAGATGATGCTTACAACTAAACACTACCCTAAGTAGATTAGATACAAGAGTGCTGAAGACGGACGTGGCTGTCTAGAAAATGTGCGTTCTAGAAAATGTGCATTCCAGAAAATGTGCACTCCTGCTGGTGTCTAAAAATTAAATTTTCCCAATTTTTCTTTAATATTATCACCTAATTTGTAATTTAATTAATTCTTTCTTAGAGAGAATAAAAACGAACTTAAGCTTGATTATAAATTTCATTGTATGTAAAACATAAACAGTTCGACTAATAATAATTAAAATTTTCAATTCTGAAAATGTTTAATATCAACTGTAATAAAGAGATCAACTGTTGCTTTGTTGACTTCTGAATCCTGAAAAACAAACATTCAAAAATTTTCTAAACTTAAGTCACAAAATACTTCTCTTTGCTTAAGTGTTTTGCCGGAAATTAAACTAAACGTTGCACTGCTTTCCATATGGCTGTAAAAAAAATCTTAGGTTTTTGGACCACCCTTATGTACATCCATATATTATATTTGTTTATATCAAACCAAATCTTACCTCTACAGTTGCCTTCATGATAAAATTTAACAGAAAGGACTTTTGAAATAAAATTTCCAATTTTTTAACTTTTAAAAAGTTTATGTTATTTTGTATTTTTATTTAAATTACTCAATAACTTTTTTTAATATTAATACATAAAACTTCTTTCTTCCTTAAATACTAGATTACTTATAATACGGGAAACTTGTTATAATTTATAACAAAATGATGAAAGAGCATTTTGAGCTTTAGCTGTAAACTATTATTAGTTACTCTTTGAGGGTTTCTGATTTTGTAATTAAAGAAGATAAAACAACTTTAGAAGATTTACTTAATAATAAAGATTTTATATGAAATACTAAAAGAACTAGAATATTTAAATAACATAAAATACAAATAACTTAATTAAATATTTGTAAGGCTTTAAAACCAAACGGTATTAGGTGTTTTAAAATTTTTAATAGATTTTTGTTACTAATACATACTTAGTTCTAGTATTCTAATTAAACTGTATCGAAATGTTATTTATTTAAAGAGAAAAATAATAATAAATACTACTTCTAAGCTATTTTTTGATAAATTTTTAAGTAGAACTGTATTAGGGGTACACATTTGCTTCTGTCGCATTTATCAGCCTTAAGTAGTGGTAAACATATTTTTGCCATACATTTTGTGGGTAGAGTTTCATTTTCTAATATAATATGTGAAATCTACGACTGAAGGTTAGTTTGATAGGTAGTCTTCAGTGAGAAGGTAAGATATATCATCTAAGGTCCGCATAATGAACTTAAAAGTAGTTACAGTAAAAAAATGTACCCTAATTATAATATGTAATGTATGCTTACGGTGAAAATTGTTTTCATGAAAAAATAGTGTACACATATAATGGATATGATAAAATTGCAAAATTCATTAATAAAAACAATTAACCCTTTTCGAATGTCGTTGTCACACATAGACAAAGACAGCCGTAATAAGCCTGAATATTTTGCAAAGAGTATTAAAAATATACATGTAGCTTCTAATACTCACATGAGTTAATACATATTTATTGCATCTGATATTTTCTTTATTGAAGACATTTTTTATTTTAAACATCATGCTTTAAATTTCGAATACTGCATTTCAAAATTGCATTTTATCATTAAGAAAAAGTTTTCAATCTCATTTGCGATTTTTCGGAACACCAAACAATGCACCTACATTTAACCACATAAAATAATCAAAATATAAAAGAACAGGGTTTTAATCACCGCATTCGATATCGAGTAAAATCTTTCGTAATTTTTCATTTTGGTATCATGGCACTCGATATCGAATAAAAAGTATCGTAATTTCATTCGAAAGGAAATGTTTTTAAACCGTGTTTTCTTGTTTACTTATTGACTTAGTATTAATCTATTACAATTTGATGTAAATAACGATTTGATACAAGTCGAATGAAAAAATTAGCTTACTCGACTCGTATCGATTTTGTTATTCGATACGATAGTTTACTCGAATCGAATGCGGTAATTAGGCCCCTGGACTAAATTTACATATGAACAATTTTAAATCAAGTATTTATTTTCCCTACAGAAAACAGCAAACAGATATTTTTATGGATATATTACAAAAAGAATAAAAGATCAAAAAATATTCGAATCAAAAAAAAAAATCATTATTTTCGGTTTGGCGTTTCAAGTAAACTACCCCTTGCCCCCTCTCGATTATGCATAAAAACTATGCAGTTCTTTATCTTCATATACCAAAGGCACATACTGAATTTCATTTTGATATGTCAAACGGTATGACCTGTAGAGCGTTCACACATATAGTGACACACGCCACAGTCATAATAGATTCAGGAGACCTCAAAATGTATAAATCTGTTAAAATCCCGTCATCGATTTTTTCATGATTACTATACTTCACCTACATTACGTACGTTTTGTAGATAATAATGAAATGAAAATATTTTTAATAAATCGCAAAAAATAAATTTAATCGAAGTCGCTAAAATTCGCAAAACATAGAAAAAAGTTGCCAATATATTAGTGAACATGAGAAAGCTGCAGTTTTTACTTAAAATTTAAAAATAGTTTGGTGAATAAAATAAATAAGAACTGAAGTTATAGTTGTGTTATATAACGAATATGCTGTACAGCCCATACATATTTGTCATCGTCTTCTTGGAAGACGATGGAATATAATTGATAAGAATTGAATTTATTCAACATTACCTTAACCAACTACAGATTTATAGCAGGGACACATAAAATTATAAGATAAACGGCAAAAAAGGATTTTTAACCATTTGTTTTGATTTGAATTGATGATTTTATAAAATGGTTATAATTAGCCATTTCTATAAGATATATTTTATTTTTTATCGCAGCTAATTTTAGTACGAGTTTTGTTTCCGACTTCAAAAAAAAAGGAGGTTATCAATTCGTCTGAATGTCGATTTTTTTATATATCTGCCCACAAAACTCAGCCATTTGTGAACCGATTTTAAAATTTTCTTTATTTGAAAGGTTATGCTTACAGTTTGGTCCAGTTTTAAAAACAGTTCATTATTTTAACAATTTAATGATAATGTTTTTTACGTGTATTAAGAACCGTAAAGGGCACCAATTTCAAATTTAAAAAAATTGCTCCTAACAACAGAAAGTAATAAAAAAATAAATTAAAAATTTACAGGGTGTCCCCATAAGTGACGAAATTTGACCTATATGGGCCTATTTTTTGAACCGTTAAAGACAAATCCTTGAAAGTTTGCCAGAATGTCGATTTCTATGACCATTATAATAAAAAGTATAAATATTCAAAATTATAAATTAAAGGGTGCTCCAATAGTTCATTTAATTTGATATATATGGCTATACATTTGAACAGTTGTACACAGACCGTTGAAATTTACAAAGAACCTGTATTGGTAAGTCCGCTATAACAAAAAGTATAAAATTTGAATTTGGAAATAAAAGGGTGTCCCAATAAGTGGCCAAACTTTTGAACTGTTATAGACAGACAGCTGACATTTACAAGGAACCTGTATTGCAAAGTCCACTATAACAAGTATACAATGGTGTCCCCGTAAAAGACAGATGCTGGTGAAAATTGCTTAACTTTTGAACAGTAATAGGGAGACATTCACAGTTTTTTTTTTTGCAAGAATCAACCGAAAATATATTTTTGTTAGAAATAACCATTACAAAAAGAATATTTTTCTAGGTTATTAGGGATGAAATCGCTTAAATGATATCATTGCTCCAATTCTTTCATCGCTGTGTTCGGGTTTTTAATTAAGTAGGATTAGCCTCACTCCAGAGAAATCCGCCCAACAAAGCTAGGAAGTAACCAGACGGTCTGGTATCCAACTTTTGATAAGATTCCTTTCGTTTAAAAAAGAAAATTATAAATATGAAAGAATCTTGAGAGTATGGCGTGGAGATATCCCATGGGGTGGCCTGCCATCATATCCCCACTGTCAGTATTCCAGTATTCCTATAACCAGTAACATCTTTTGATGATTTATGTAGTCTTAAGATATCGTAGGTAGGTTTAGAGTTGAATTCGTGTCCACACCTTGAAATTTTTGTTTTTGACTAGACTAGTAGAAACAACATATTTTCCTTCTTATCCTTCTTATTATGACAATTATGGCAATAGTCAGGCTGATAGTATGGTTCCACAGAATTAATCGATTCCCGAGTACGGTAAAAGTGCTCCAATCTATTCATTTGAAGGCATTAATAAACTTCAAATTCAATTTTATAAACTTTAAATACAATTTTATAAATTTTAACTTTGTTCGAGGAGTAACTTAAAATTGAAACAAACAAACAAACAAAATAAATTTTAAATTCAATTTCCTAAACATCAAATTCAAATTCTATTTCAAGGTTAGAAAATTCTGTAATAGTTTTCCCTTCTTCATCACATTTAACTAAAAATGTTAACTGCTCAGCAAAGACTTTTTATATGGTGGTCTACGGTATCCTCTTCTAGAAATAAATAAATATCTTTCCGTATCTGGCGCAGATTCGCTTAAAGAGCTACTGTCCCTATTGTATAGAGAAGTTAGTGATTGAAATTGAATTTAATGTTTACAAAATTGAATTTATATTCAATTACTAATTACGTTTTTTGGAGTTTAATGTAATGTGTTTTGTAATCGAGCAACCAAAATTGAATTGGCAACCACAATAGTAAGCCAAATTTTTTTCTGAATAGTTTTTTTTTTAATCCTTAAACTTCGAAAAATTACGTCAAAAGCAAAAATGTACACCACCTTATAATTTATTTAGATATACATACATAATATGTAATACAATAATTATTATTAATAATTCAATTCTAAACGAACACAAACACTTTAAATTTTAAACTTATTAACTTCCTAATAGTACAAGTATATTTCTAGATTAAACTTTAATAAAGGGTCTTGATTTGTTATTATTTTGAAACACGATTTGATAAGAAATAACTACATATTTATTTATTTCCCAGTTACTGAACTACTTTCAGTTAATTAATTTGAACTCAAAAATACATATCTCTAATTTCTAAAGAAATTTTTATTTTTAATTTGCTATTTTTAATTTCTTAATTAATTAATGTAATTTTCTTTTAAAAACCTTTGGAAGGAAACTGAACGGTTTCGTTTCTATTATTTTAATATTTTTTTTTAAATTAATTTGACTTTGTTTTTCGTAATAGTTATGCATTTACGAATATGTTTGTAATTCCTTTGAATTTATAATACTGGTTAAAATTCTGTATCAATGATTAAAGTTTAGTTTATGCATTAAATTTCAGTCCATTTTTTATTATCTGGTAATATTTGTTATTTGTTTAATTAAACATTTTTGGTTCAATATAAAATGTAAATGTTACAATTAAAATTTGGTTTAAACTAGATATGAAAGTGTGTTATGATGTCAGCAATTTTTGGATGAATTATTTTTATTGCAATCTTAAATGCTAGAAATATTCCAGCTTATTAATTTAAATGAATTATAAAAGTAATATTTTCTTTAATCATTCGCGTAATTATGTATTCTATTATTCAATAACCTTAATTATTATAAATAATTTATTTAAACAAAAAAACAAAAACATGACTAAGTTTCAATTTAATACTAACACTGATTTACAGCGAAAATGTTTAAAGTTTGTATTGAATTTTTTTGGATTAATTATTGGATGCCGATCACGAAAAAATTTATATATTTTTATTTCATAATTCATTTCATATAGATAAAACGTACCGTTATCTGTAAATAGCCGAACAGTGTTTAGCACCCTCCAAAATTAATCTAAAAAAATACAATACAAAGTTTAAACAGGGTAATTGTGTCACAAATTAACGTAGTGTTTCTTGTTGATTTTCTAATGAATTTCATTCATTGTTGTTATCGCCCAAAAGGTCATCCAAAGCACCATTAAGACGTCCCTTACTCAGGGCCTCGACTAACAGGTGCAAACGTTCTTCACGTTCGGTGTGGCGTCTTTCCAAAGATGATACCTAGAAAAATAAAAAATACAGGTTTAGACACTGCATTTATGTTTAAAGTAAAGATATAAATCAGTGTTTAAAAGCAGCATTCAGAAACTATTATTTTTTTATTTTATACTAGCTATGTCCACACACGTTCTGTGCGTCCTGACAATATTTTATTCGATTTTGCTTCGAAAGTAATTCACACCAAACTTAAAGACTCTTACGTATTTACTTTACAAAAAGGTACCCATCCCTGGATAAAATTTTAAAATTTATATAAAAAACAATGTAATTCTTCAAAGTAAAAATATAAATGGAAAACAAATTTTATTCAATTGGCTATTTGACAGTAAGTAATTCATATTTTGTCATTATTTTAAAACAGCGCCATATGATGCGCAACCGTGTTTAAAATATCCCGCTTTCAATTAATGTTTCGTCACTATATTAAAACAGCGCCACCTGTTGCACAACCGTGTTTAAAATATCCCGCTTTCAAAAATAAAAGATGCTTTCTTTTGGAAATAAATATTCTACATTGGAACAGGGATACTAAGGAACCTCCTCAAAAAATTTTGTTAAAATCCATTCAGTAGTTTTTACGTGATGCGAACACAGACAGACGGACAGAAAAACAGACAGACAGGAAATAAGTTACTGTTTTATTATTTATTATTATTATTATCTAGATATAGATAGATTTACATAGAGAATAATACCAGTTTTTTCCTGCCATGCCTATTTAGAAAAATCGACATGGGACTAGTAGCCACTCAAGAACTACTGACCAAATATTTGAAAAGGCAAATCATAAATCGAAAAACTTAAAAACAATAAATAAATAAATCAAGTGCGAGGCAGACTCACGCACGTAGAATTTCGTACTTTGTAGAGTAAACTATTTTAAAAGTACATACTTCATTTGAATTTTGTTGTCACATCTTTTATGAGGCACTCTTTAATTTTCAATTTTACTTTATTTAAATAATCTAGAGTGGCTCCACTTTACCATACCCAATGGAAACAGATATTTTTATGAATATATTACATAAAGAATATAAGTTTAAAGTATATTCGAATCAAAAAATTGATTATTTTCGTTATGGGGTGTTAAGTAAGCTACCCCTTGCCCCTTCCAAATTATACAGCTTTTCATCTTCCTAAACCAAAGGCACATACTGAATTTTATTTTGATATGTCATACGGTATGACCTGTAGAGCGTTTACAAAGTTTGGGAGTAAGTAAACTCCCCTTGCAGCTTCCCGATTATGCATAAATTTATACAGCTCTTCATCTCCATAAACCAAAGGCATATACTAAATTTCGTTTTAATATGTCATACGGTATGACCTGTAGAGCGTTCACAAAATTTGCGGGTAAGGAAACTACCCATTCAAGTTTATGCCTCTCACGTTTTCCAGAAAATGGTTAAATTCCTCCAAATCACGATTTGCAGGGAACACCTTTTCAATTTTATTAATTAAAACTGATAAAAGTGTGATAAAGTTGAGGAAAGTTAAAATATTAAATATACAACAAAATCTTTATAACTTACATGATTGTGATTCGAATGAAGTATTTTGTGGAAAATCAATTGATTAAAATTTTAAACATTAAAGTGAAGAAAATCCCAAATTTCCAAAATAAAAAAAAAGAGTGTAAATAAATTGACGTTAACATAACAAAATTATTCATTTAATTGTTGCTGATATTGTTCAAATGATATTAGTTACTACTTATTGTATTATTTATGATAACACAAAATGGTAGTTCTTTTCATAGTTGACATCACTAGCAAGTTTAATAAAATGTAATGGCGGCAAACATATGCAAAATTTTCTAATAACTTATTACAGGAGTCCCAATAAAATTATTATTATTATTAGTTTTATTATATAGTCCAATAATTTAAAAAGATAATCTTAATATTTTAACCACACTTTAAAGACGAGCTGTTTTAGGTATTTTATTTTTGTTTTCAACAACAGGAGGTTATGTCATATGTACGTGTGAACATGAAAATTATAAACCGTATGTTAAAAACTAATTTTGACATACACATTGAATTCCATATGACTTGTACACGCAATCTAAACACACCTTAAGTAATAATTACTATTCGTATTAATTAGTAATTTGATTACTTTTTTTTGAAAGGTGAAGTAATGATTAAATTACGATTATATTCAGTTTTGCATGATTACTAATTAATTACGATTACTAATAATGGAAAAGTGATAATAATTTAAAAGTGAATTATATAATCAGTACAATTCTTTTTAAAATGCCAAATATTTAACAGCTCTGGTTTATATTGTAAAAAACTGTATTTTTTTAGATTGATCTTAAATAAGAAGAAGCTAAATAGTTTACTTTAAACTGTAGAAGTGATAACATTAAAAATTTATAAAAACTAAAAATTGAAAAATTAAATTATGAGTATGTTAGTGGTAAAAAGTTGATAGCAAATTCATTTATATAACAAATGAAAAAATGTTATTTAAAAGAAAATCTAAGTGGGACAAAAATTTGTTACATTTGTTATACCAATAATTGCATATATCGATTAGAATTTTTAACTGATGGCAAATCGGTTGTAAAACCGAAAATATATGTCGAGATTGTATTAATAACGCTGGTCTATGTAGTTGGGCAACCAATGCAATAAGCTGCGCCAGGTCACCGTTTAACCCAGATACTTCAATATAAGTTTATATAATTTTTTTTGTTTAAAATTTTTTATCATTGAGTTTGATATTATTATATACAGATAGCAAGGTGCAACACTGAATTTGAATTATGCAAAAATAGAACGTGATTTGCAAAATTTGATTTGCAAACACGCCATACTACATTTTTATGTCATGTAGAAAAACATGAACGAAATTTCTGTATTTTCCTTTTTCGAAAAAAGCTAAATTGATTGTAGAAAATATATTGTCTTGCCAAAGATGATTTTTAAGGGACGGCACATTTAAAGTTGAACCTATCGGATTCTTTAAACAGCATGTGATTATTTACGTAGATTACTTTGGCAAAAACGATAGAAGCTAAAACTATACCTGCATCATTTTTAATTTTAAAGCGCTGGAGATACACTCTTTCGTTAAAGACCACAAATTCCTGCCTTTATTGATTATTTTAAAAAACAATGAATAGAAAAAGTTAATTTATAGCAACTAAATCTACCCGGTGAGCTTCGCTACCCCATTCCTAAAAAAAAAAAAATAAACACATGGACGTTTCGCCATGCTTTATATCGAAAACGCACCTTTTTCTCAGAGAAGTCCATGTCAAATTTAGAGTGTGTCACTTTTGCGTTATATAGATATAAAAAAGTAATTATAAAATTTCAACACACAACATATTAACGCTAGATACACGACATTAATTTTTACTTTCTATGTCAGGTACAACGTGCACTGTTCCAACCCAGCCAGTTTTTTTTTGGTCCACTGTTGCCATCCCATTGTTACCATCCAGTCTGTTTTTTGGTGGCATTTTAATGTATCGTTTACTTGTGCAATTTTTAAAGACTCTACCTATTATAGTTCTCTAAGTAGACGATAATAATTATTCGCTTTGTATACTAAGGTACTAAGCCCACTGTTTCAATCCAGTCTGTTTTTTGTTGAACTACGAACATTAGTATACTTGCACAAAATTTCTCAACTCAAGCTATTACCTAGGAACGCGAAAATAATTTATCACTTTATATGGGAGCTATCATGCTCACTATTCCTATCTAGTCAAATTTTTTACTAAACTAGGCACGCTAATAAGAGAGTTGTATATACGAAATTTCAGGCTTCTTCCTATAACAGCTTCCAATTATCCAATTATCACGAAGATAAATATTTACTTAAAATATCCAGAAATATATACATACATATCCTCTATTATATCCACCGCATATCTGGTAATAAAGGTAAGATTGGTCTACTGGTATAGGTCCACTGTTTGCAGGAAAGCTATAGCTTGAAAGAATAAGTTTCTTTTCATTTCTTTATTTTACAGGTATAACCAGAAGAGCTACTCCAGCGACTGAGATTTATAACGAAGTTTATGCCGCCTTTTGCCTAAACGTGGAAACTTCTTAAGTTTGTTGAGATTCTTCGCGGTGAAGAGTATTCAAAAAGTAGAGACTTTAAATTGCTCTAAGATAGTGGTGGTTACTTCGGTGCAAAAAGAGTAAGACGTCCATATGTGGAAAAGGCTCCTAAAATTGCAAAAGTGACTGCAGCTTTGAAATCAGGATCTATTACATCTATTACTTTTTTAAATCGTATGGTGTTTTCGAAAAATATTAGTTGCACAGATTGGGAGCCATATGTCAATTCTCTCAATGAAAGCTATTTGGGTATAGATCAAGAAAAATCATCTGAATGCATTATATGTACGAAAAAATCCAAGCGTTGCTTTCTTGTCATGCTGCGGAGATTGTATACATAAGTTGCAAACTCAAAGTTAGTTGGATGGATCTAACTAATAGCAAATCCCTTATTGCCATTTAAGCCCGTTTCACACTATAATACTGAGTATTAAGACTTTCATTGGATTTTGTAAGATAGTGTGATTGTCAAAAAAATCTAACGTAACATAACATTTCGTTTTCACACTATCACACTTTAAATAAAATCAAAAATTTCAGCAAAGGAATAAGCCAAGACGAGACACTGAACGGCGGCGGCTGAGCAATTTCATGTGGACAGCAGTGGTGCCGGATCTTAAGTTTCTTTGTCCGTTCAAGTTTTCTTTTAATAAAAAAAAACAAAACAAAAAATAATACGTACATTCAATAATTTCAGAAACAAAGTACATACGTAGGCAATAAGACTGATGGCAATTCAAGGCAGGTGCAGGACAAAGAAAAAATATCATCGACGGCGGCGTACTATCATCTGCGACGCACTCAGCTTGGTTCTTTGCTAAATAAAACACAACCCTGATAAAATCAAAAATCAAATTTTCTGAAATGGTTTGGTATTATGGGATGTCAAATTTCTTTCGGAATTATTTCACATTTTGATAACATATTGCTTTCACACTATCACACTTTCTCATTGGATTTAAGTTTTACAAGTCTTAATACTCAGTATAAAAGTGTGGAAATGGCTTTAGTAGTGACAGACACTATTGAACTTTTTATATAAGATTTATTGTACTTTTTAAGAAATATATAAATAAAAACTGAACGATATTAAATCTGGGTATTATTTCAAAATTTCTAGGGAAAATTTCCATTCAATTTCTTCTAGTCAATTTTTATCTTTTTAAATTTATTTTTCATTTCACGATGTTTAATTTTTTTTTGCATGCAGCCTTTTATTTTAGCCGTAGAAAGCCAACATTTCAGTGCTTTTGTTAACTACTAATAGCCTTTAAAACCGTATTTTTAATAAAAGAGCGTAAAATTTAACACCATTTGTACTATAGATTTTCAAAATTTAGGGTTAGTAAAACGATAAAAGATTAAATTTATATTACAAGGAATTTCTAATAACGAAAAATAGTCATAGGTCACTTTATTGCCTACCTTTAACTAACACGTACATAAATACGCGTGCGTAAAAATGGCGTGAGTGTAGAAAAGGCCAGTCGTGCGTAAGCCTCCCCTGCGAACTTCGTCAGAAGGCTGGGCAAGGTATGATACCGAAAAAGGTATGTTATTGAAAAAGGTTTTTACTCCAAATATATCGACTGATATGGTTTAATAGCTACCTGTCGAGGATAGTGCTGCAGTACCCTTAAGATTGATTTTAGTGATACTGAAAGTTTAAAAGCGGATATAAACAAAAAGAAAGCCCCTGCCTTTTATAAAACTAGTAACAAGATGTTATTTGAGTTATCCCTTATTATTTTCATTTTTAATGATATTTTGCGCTTTGAGTACTTTCCTGCAGATTGGAAGGTTTCTTTGATAACTATGATTCCTCAACCAGGAAACGACCACACAAAAGTAGAATCAAAAAGACCTCCAAACCTTTTATCAAATTTGTTGAAGCTGTTTGAAAAGACATTAATAACTAAGTTCTAAGCGTTTCGGCTACCGACTTACAGATAAGTAAATGTATTTAAAAAGACCTTCGAAGAAAGAAAATACTGTTCAGCGATAATTATCGACGTTTCGCAAGCATTCAACAAGGTATGGCATGAAGGCCTAATATATATGTAAGTTAAAACTGAATTTGCCCGTAAACTTGTATATAAACTGTTAGATAGTTATTTAACCGATTGAGTTATTAATCCAATTGAAGCCGGAGTTCCCCAAGGTAATATATTTATATATTATATACTTCACACATGCCAACTAGTAACCTAGTCCAAACATAGACATTTGCTGACGAAACAGCTTTTTTAAGCATTCACGAAATTCCCGAAGTAGCATCGCGATATTTACAAGGCCACGTATGCAATTTAGAAAAATGGTTGAAGAAATGGAGAATAAGGTGAATGCACAAAAATGTACTCACTTAACTTTCACACCGCGTAAGAACTCATGGCCCTCTATTTTTTTTATTTTATTTTTTTAGAATTATACAATACAGTACTTGATATCATATAAAGAAAGAGAGTACGAGCAATTATGATGAGATGGGTCAGCAAGTAAAGAACTGTCCCTCTATTATTTTACTTAATATCTTAAAACAACTAACTTTAAAAAAAATGTTTTAATCTCTTATTAGAGAAGGTTTCACACTATAATACAAGTATTAATAATTTTGAATAAAATGCAACTCTGATCTGATCGCTGTTTGAAATTTTTCTAAAAACAATAACAAAAGTATTAATACTTGTATTATAGTGTGAAACGCCCTTACGAGGTTACTGTTTTGTGTTTTCTACGTGACACATAAACAAGAACCGTTAGTTTTCTTTAACAAAGCAATACAAAAATAATGGGCCTTATAAATGTAAATAATGAAAGTTTATTAACAAATTTGTTAAAAGGAATATTTGTGTATATGTAATTATTCAGTTACTTTAGAAATATTTAAAATTTAAATAGTTGGTGGTAACACCACGGCTTACATCTTAATCGGCGCCTTACTTGGAAAACTGATATAGAATCAAAGTTAACACAAATGAAATTAAAAGCAGTCCGACTAAACTGGCTTATTGGCAGAAATTCTACTCTCGGTTTACATAGCAAACTTATATTGTGCATGTCAATTCTAAAACCAATTTAATGTTATGGCATTCAGTTATCAGGCACTGCCTAGCTGGCAATTTAGAAAAAATCCAAAGACGCTAAAATAAGATTATAACTACATACAATGAAATTTATAATCAAGCATAAGTTCGTTTAGAAAACACTACCCTAAGTAGATTAGATACAAGAGTGCTGATGACGGACGTGGCTGTCTAGAAAATGGGCATTCCGCTCCTGCTGGTGTCTAAAAATTAAATTTTCCCAATTTTTCCTTAATATTATCACCTAATTTGTAATTTAATTAATTCTTTCTTAGAGAGAATAAAAACGAACTTATGCTTGATTATAAATTTCATTGTATTTAATACATAAACAGTTCGACTAATAATAATTAAAATTTTCAAAATTATAAGATTATTACTTACATACATATATAATATTTCAGAAATTTGGAAAAAAGGTTTCCTGGTGATCTGGCCTAAGTAAACAGTGAAATACATATATAAACTAGCTTTTCCCCCAGCAAATAAATTGCATTTTCGTTATAAAAAATTATGGGTAATTAGCATGATATTAAATAATTAATATTTAAATTTCTAAAATTTTAAAAATAATGAAATGGTTTTAAGTTAAACTATAATCTCAAGTTTTAAAAGCATTAAATAATAAAAACATTTTTTATAAACATAAAAATGTTAACTGACTTTCATTACATAATTTAGAAGATAATTAAATGTATGTATGCATGTATGTATGTATGTATGTATGTATGTATGTATGTATGTATGTATGTATGTATGTATGTATGTATGTATGTATGTATGTATGTATGTATGTATGTATGTATGTATGTATGCATGTGTAAAAACATTAACCCTATTTTTAACACCAATTAATTACATTTCACACATGCCTTTCGCCACTCACTCATTCATTCATTATTAATTCATACATAAAATTTCTTTCGTTACTCTTTCTTTTAAAGAAAATAAAAAAAAAAAAAAATGTAAACAAATCATTAAAAATAAAAAAATATATCATGAGACGTTTGATGACAGTGACTGAAACAATAACGATGGTAATTTTAATTATGCAATGCGCATTTTAAATTTGTAATTTAAAATCATAAAAAAAATTGTTACAATTATTGCATAAAAGACGACAGTCAGTTAGACAGTCCTATAAAAGCGTTATAAAAAGAAATGTACGAAATTATACAACGAAATTAAAATATTTAATATTAAACAGCACGAGTAACGGAAGTCTACTTCACGCATAATATGTGAGTGAGTGGCTTATCAACGATTGATATGTGTGTATGTACACTCGAAATAAATCTGCTCCATAACTAATAGACTTAGTTTTGGCATGAATCCATTCATTTGTAAGTTAATACTTACCTTGGCTTTTAAGGCGTAATAGTCAACGGGAACTTTACGACGTTTTTGCAACGCAAATTGCTCATCACGTTCATTAAGACGCTGTTGTAAAATACGCACGGTTTCGTGACAAGTGGCCAGTTCACGTTCATGGGCAGTCTGTAGTGTTTTTAGCTGTTTTATAAAGACAAATTAAGAAAAAAGATACAAATATTTAATTAAGTGAAATGGTTTGTTTGTAATATTTTGCTAAAATTGATATTCAATTGATTGAGCAACACAAAATGGTAAATTAAAATAAAAATCCACAGTTTTTATGCAGATAACAGGATTTTATTAAAACTTTAAATGGTTGGATTGATTGTGAGTTTATCTAAGCCTAGAATTGGGAACTAAACTTATAAGGGCCGGTACTACAAAATCTTGAAGTAGAGCAACTACTACTACTAACAAACTATATAAAATATTTAAACCGATATGAATTTATTATTTAACATCCGACTAAAAAACCGTGTTATGCAGAAGTCAATAATAGGGCAGGCGAGTGAGACCAGAAAATAATCTCTGTCACACGCTGAAATTCGAAATTTGACGATCTTTTGTTACTTCACTGTACTTTTCTAATCTTTCTTACTTGTAAAAGGTTTCCCTTCTGTCAATGACAGTAAAATCTCAGAAACCCATATGAATTTAGTATTTTTTTGTCCAACTAAAATCACAGAGTGGTTAAAAAAATTATTATCAAAATAATTCGCTAGCTAATGAACACCTAAACATTTTTCATTAAATTAAATTTTTCAGAGGCAAAGCTTTTGTTTTTGAGTGGAGCTACGAATGGCCGGCACCCTATTGACTCTGTAAAATTTCTTGAATATATTTTTAGTGGTTCATTAGCTAACGATTTTTTTCTAGAATAAAATCACTATGCAAAATTAGAAAGAAATCCGATTGTACGTTCGGCACCCTATTGACGCTGTAAAATTTCAGAAAGATATCTTTAGTAGTACATTCGCTAACATATTTTTTCTCAAATGAAATGTTTTTAAACCACTGTGCAACGTAAGGCAGCAGAAATCGGATAATAGGGCAAGTGACTCATAACAGAAAACAATGCTGTGACACACTGAAATTCGAATTTTTACGATCTTTTTATTGCCGCGAACTATCATTTTTAAAAAATACAATTTTTTCCAATGCCAGCAAAATTATTACAACTATTTTTTTTTACTAACTGAACCTAACTATCACCCTATTCTGGCTTTACGTTAATTATTCCATAGATCACCCTAAAGTCTAACAATGAAAAATATGAAAATACTAATGACAAAATTATGATATTTAATAGTTATCAAACCCAACATCTTATTGCGCATCGATTTATTTTTAATTGTTGTTTTTGAATTACCAACAAAATTATAATAGAAAAAAACGGAACTGTGATTTCGACATAATCTACTATATATATTTATACGATAATATTTTAAACTATTTTGCTCTCTATCGTACATTCGAACCGGCGTAAGAAACCTTGTAATCTTTATATTTTAGCCATAGGATGTGAAAAAGTACCCTTAAAACAGGGAAATTATGGTTAAAATGTCCCACAAAAATATTCTTCATAAAATTCTAGTATAATCCCTGTCAACTTAAAAAAGAAACCATTGGGGCTAATAAATCTTTTTCACTGAAAACTGTCATCAAATAGGTAGCACTATGACTTATTTTAATGATTTGCGGCCAACTTCAGTTAAAATAAAAATGAATTAGAAATCAAAACGCTTTATTATTTAAAATTTCTTGTCATAACAGGAGAAAGAGAGAAAGGTAATTTTAGAAAGTGTTTTTTTGTTTTGCATTTATTATTCAAAGATACACTCAAAATATAAATTAGTGTAAAAACTTATTTAATTTGAACTGGCACTAATCATCAGCAAAGGAACCCAACCAGATAATTTTTTAAAATCATGTATTGTTGCTTTTGCACTAAAAAAATATATCTATGCATTGTATATGGTAAAATTTCTTATTTTATAGCCTAATTACATATATTTAAGAATAAATGTGAGACATATTGAATAAAAATATAATTATGTGTAATTGAATTCATAAATAATTTAACGACTAAATGTAAATTAATACGTAAAGAAGAGCATGAATGACTTCATGTTTAAAATGTATTTTTTTAATTAGAAATTATTTATTTATTTATTTCCATTTCCTGTACAACAAGATTACTCTTATATTTAAAGTACAGGAATACATTACGCATTGTTACATATAACAATTGTTACATATAAAAATTTAATTTTTGTTGCATAAAGCCTGATACTCTATTCAGTTTTTCATGCGGAATGCTGTCAACCTTAAAAAATTTGTATAAAAAAGTCATGAAAAATGTTTCAGAAGTAGTACTCTGTTTTTACTGTGGAAAAATATTGAAATATTTCTGGCAACATTTTATCAAAGCTGTGAAATAAAGCAAATGGGCATTATTTCATGTGCAATTTTTTGTAAAATTTTTGTGCAAAATTTTTTAAAACAATGTGGTATAATTAAAAGCAATAAAATCGTAATATTCGTCCAAATCGCGAGATAGACACTACATTTTAAATGTCAAATTTTCCTTGTGAAATAATAAATGTTGCTCAACATTTTCCACAAATTCGAACAGAGTACTAGGCTTTAGAATAATAAATGCTATCATAAAAAGAAACTAAATTAGTTGCCTAAATAAAATTCTTAATTTGTTGCTGAATATTAAGGGTGTACTATTTTTATAAAAAAAAAAAAACGTCACAACCTACTTTTTGAAAACTGGCATGCTACTGATTGAAAATTGTTATATGTTTTATTCTCTTTGTGGGAGTCTTGTTGAGACTGTGTGTGTGTTCACAGTCACTCAGGGGTTTCCGTGGGTGCCTTTGATCAGCTGAGAATATCGTGGGTGCCTTTAAACGTAGCACGTTGGGTTGAAATTCCCAATAATGGATCTTAATTGAAAATTGACAATTTATATTTTTAAAAAGTAATCTTTTTGAGATTATAGTAAACAAAATTATGCATCACTAATTATCTTTTTCATTTTCCTATGTTATCTACTTTTCGAGTTGTGCGTTTTCAAAGTTGAAGTTTTTTAAGTTTTTGAAAACAGTGGTAAAAACTGAATTTTTTTTTAAATTAAATTTTTGTATTTTCCTAGCGTAAAAGTAATATTTTATCAATGGAACCACCAACTTCAGGTATTTGGAAACTCAAATATGTATCTCAGTTAAATATTTTTGTTGTAGAAATATTTTTAATATTTTTATGAAAATTGGTGTAAAAAACAATTATTTTCCACTTTCAAGTAGAAATTTAAATCCGGTTTGGGGAAGCTTGGGTAAAAAAAAAAAATTTGGAATTACATATCTATGATATGTCTACTTACAAATCATATAAACACATTTTGCGGTTTTTTTGCGATAAGAAGGAAAAAAATTGTTTTCTATTTCAACATCAAAGAAAAATTCGTGTATGCTTAGCAACGCACTCACTGCATTAATCATATACATGTATGTATGTATGTAAAAAAAGTAGTGAATGAAACCAGATCAAAAATACAGATCGAGTTCTGACAAAAAAACGGACTCATAGTTGACCAACCAAAACCAGGATTTTAAAACTCAAATGACGGGAATGCAGCCAGACGTTTTTTGAAAAATCCCGAAGTTTCTGCGGAAATTACAAAAATCGACGTTGAACTAATCAAAAAGTTACATAGTATTTTAGTTGCTGTATCATGCGGTCATCAGAATAACGTTGAAAAATTCAGAAAATTTTCTTTATCGACTGCAAAATACTTTGTTGAAAAATACCCATGGTATAACATGTCTCCCACTTTACATAAATTTTTAATACATGGTCCGCAGATTATTACTCATGCACTGTTACCTATTGGCCAGTTATCGAAGGAAGCACAGGAAGCTCATAAAAAAGATTTTAAATCATAAAGAGAACATTTTTCACGGAAATGCAGTCAAATGAAAATATTTTCAATAGATTTTTAATAAGCTCTGATCCTATAATTAGTACTATGAGCAAACATTACAAAAAGAAAATTAGCGTGTTACCAAAGCAGATATTTGACCTTCTATTATTACCTGAAATTTCTGAAGAAAATAATTCCGATGATATTAATTTTTGTGACAGCGAATATGAAGACTAATAGTATTAAACATAAAATGTAAATTTATATTAATTAAAACTTTTTAATAAATAAAGATTAGTTGATTTTTTGTATGTTGAGTTACTAACCTAAAAAAAACAAATTGCCCAAATTGCATTCATTTATCTTTAAAAATGAAGCTTCCAAAGCAATTTAAATATTCATACGAGCTGACAAACGAACACCCCTGGCGTGATTTTTTTTAGTAGTAATGACCCACTTACGAAACGAAAAAATAAGTGCTATCTCTAACGCTTGAATTAAGAGCGGTTTTTAACAATTTCCAATGTACGTCGCACTGTGGTCAATATTTTGTGATAGCGGCCAAAACTCCTTTTGGTTTTTGTTCTCCGATTTTAAAGTTATTAGACTCATATGAAAGTAGACAGTAGTAAACCTCAGGAGCCAAAAAATTAGAACTCTATTTCAACTATTTCACTGAGAACAGGGTGGTCCAAAATGAGCTTGTTCAGAATTTAGTAAATTTATGATATTTTTAGTTAATTTTTAAAGTTTAAATGATCATAACTTTTTTGTTTTTCAAGGTTTTTCGACGAAATAAATTTTGTGTTATAACTTAACTTATTTCCTATTACTGGTAAAAAAATAGAAGCTCTACTGTTTTCAGAACAATTTAAATATTTTTTTAAAAAACGTCAAATTTCTCGGAAATTTCCTACTTCATGGAGCACAACTCCTGTGAGTCAAGCTGAGTCAAAACACAAATTTACTATTTTGTAGTCCTAACTCTCCCCTACATTCCTATATATACATGTCCATGCATCGGGACTGCACTTTTTGAGCTACAGCAATTTTTCTGACCCAAGGTAAGATATTCAGTACAAATACACGTCATATTTTTTGAGAAGTTATTTGTATGTGAAAGTGGCTATTATGAATATATTTTGATGAAATTTTGTACAAGAGTTCTTATTGACCCAAAAAATAATTCTGTTGAAATTAGGAGAAGTTGGCCCATGTTTGGACCTAGTCCACATAGAAGGGTGTATCAAAATTTTGACAAAAATGACAATAGAACTCTCAAATTATGTGGTATCTGGCAATTCATTTGGAAAAGGTAAAAAATGATTTTATTGCCATCTAATATTACGTAACTTAAATACCTGAAAATTGCAAATAAATTTAAAATCAATGGAAATAACTGGTAAAACCAAGTACCTGTTATATTATGTTTCAAAGAGGTAAAAAAGATCATGTTGAATCTTCAAGCAATAGTATATTAATCCATGCATTCATTTTTTTTTCTTCATTATTGTTTAAACAATGGCTAAATTCAGTTATAGTGTTCTATCTGATATATATTTTGAACGGAAAGATGAAAACGACATTATTTTACATATAATGAATAATCCATTCTTCAAAATATTCGACAAACAAGAAATTAAAATTCATAACTTAAAAATAAAAAACTTTTTAAATGCTTTAAGAAAACGGTACAATCAATGTTCCAGAAACAAGAAATTGTTTTACTCACGCAACCAAGAATGGCTAAGAAATAAACTTATTTTTACGGAAACTGGAAAAGGTGGTCGACCTGCAAAGCCAATTGATAATTGTAGTGAAAGATCACGAAGACACAAGCTTAAACATATCAATGAAAAAAGATAGATGCAAAAAAATTTGGTCAGTATGCTAATGAGACAGCAACCCTTTATAACCAAAAATATTCTTGGAGACATATGCCAACCACAGTTCACAAAATTTTGTTCCATGGGGAACAAATAATTCAGCACAATATGCTTCCAATTGGAGATCTCTCAGAAGAAGCGCAAGAAAAAAGGAACAAAGACTACAGATTCTTTCGCGAGCACAATACAAGAAAATTTTCCAGATATTGTACTAACGAAGATCTTATTAATATTTTGTTGTGCACATCAGACCCATATATGACCAGTATTCGACAAAAATGGAAATCAACCTCATTAGAGTTAGATGAAGAAGCTAAACAACTACTGCAAAATGAAAATCAAAGTTTCTAATTTTAGTATAAATTTTTATTAATACATTTAAATAAAATATATGTGCACTTTAAATCAATAGTAAAAGTTTACTTAAAATTTTATCGATTTTGTGTTCTGTATATAATATATCCCAATGGTATTGATATTGTTGGGAATTTCAGTGTTATTTTTCAGTTTAATCCTCACAAGAATTAGCTTTCTTCCAAAAAAACCAACCTTTGGCCCCTGTGAATATTGAGACTAAATAAATGTCAGGGGCCAAATTTTGGCATTTTCTGACCAAAATTAAGTTTAGGAATAATAAATAAGTATTGGTTGTAAAATACGATTGAAGAAAGTAAGAAATTATAAAAAAAATACCTATTTAAAATGTCAAAATATTCAACTTTTACATGGAAACTCAACAAAAAATTAAAATGCATTTTTAACTCCACATTACTTACGTTCCTATCAGTCGATTTTTACGTTTGAACACGCAAATTGAAGCTTAAAGTCCCTCCTATTAAACAAAATAAATTGCGTAAAAAAATACCAATCCGGTCAAAAGTTATAGAGTTTTGACCGCTATCTCGCGAAATTGACCACTGTGCGTCGGGGGGAATTCTCGGCTGTGCAAAAAAATGTCCGTAGCAGCTTAAGGTGGGCTGAAGCCGAAAATATCCCAGGAATTTATATTTTCCCCAATTTATCGTAATAAAAAAAACAGGAAAAGCAAGATGATTTTGTATCAATATTGTGGACAAATCACAAGTGATTTAATACTTTTTTTCACGTACATATAATATTTTAAGATTTTTTACTAATTCTATTCGTCTTTTCAAAAGATCACCGTAATATAAAACATCACTAAAGATGGAACAATTATTTAATTTAAATATTGTTCTTTTATATCACAAGGTAGAAAATGTAAAAAGAAGGTGGGGGCTCTCAACCGACTTCGACCCAATTGAATTGGATCTATGCTAATCAGACTGTGCTTAAGGAAATAAATATTGCAACGCTGGAAGAGCTCAATGTTGCCCCAAAAATCGCATAAAACATATTTGCTTTAAGGATTGAAAGACATATAATAGATATTATGGAATAAATAAATCAATAACTTTCAAGAAAAACTAGTCACCCTTTTTTTGGAAAAAACACTTTTTTCATGTTATATAATACTTACATCTTGTAAGCGTTTCTCATGCAATGATTTATAATCAGCTTCCAAAAGTTTATATTTATTAAGGGCCTCCTTCAAAGCTTGAGATTCTGTGTTGGCTGGCACATGTTCCATATTATTTTTCGAAGAGCTACTTGAAGCGGCAGTGTTGTGGCTTCTTTCATATTTAAATGCTTAAGATAAGGAAAAAATGTGAAATAAAAGAATTAATTATACATATCTATGTATGCATATAAATTATAAAAGAAATATGTATGTAGGTATAAGGAACATTTCTAAAAGCTTTTTCTTTCAATAAATTAACTATGTAAAACAAAAATATAAAACACGATTTTTCATCACAACAATTTTTAGAATTTTTAAACGGATTTTTATAGAACTCATTAAAAAGTGATAAATTTAATTATAATTTTAATTTATAATTAATTTTTGTAGTGAAATGGTGTTGTGTTTTTGTTTTGTAGACAAAGAAATTAAAATAACTCTGAAAAAAAACAACTTTAAAACAGACAGACGGACATCACATCGAAACTACAAATTTAAATGGATGTAATCTGTAAGCATAACAAAAAATATAGAGAATTTTCGCCAAAACCACGTCTTGTATGGGGACACCCTTAATTTTCAATTTTATTTTTTACCAGCTGTGCCCATACATGTTGTGCGCGTCCTGACAATATTTTGTTCGATTTTGCTTTAAAAGTAATCCACACCAAATTTTAAGACATTTACTTTTAAAGTGCTTTATGTATTTACTTTACATAAAGGTACCCATCCCTGGATAAAATTCTAAAAATTCTTGTTAAAGGTGTTTAAAACATTTTAATAACAATGTAATTCCACAAAGTAAAAATACAAATCAAGTACAAACTTCATTCAATTGGCTATTTGGCAGTAAGTAATTCATATTTTGTCATTATTTTAAAACAGCGCCATCTGTTGCGCAACCGTGTTTAAAATATCCCGCTTTCAAAAATAAAAGATGCCTTTAAGTATACAGTACCTTTAAATCGGTAAAATTGCATACTTTCACTGTTTTTTCTCCACTTTCTCTTGGAAATAAGATAGTTTTGCGGAAAAAGGTATCCTTTATTTGATGATTAGGATACTAAGGTACCTAGTCACAAAATTTTGTTAAATTCCATCCAGTAGTTTTAACGTGGAAATCAGTTACTGTTTTATTACACACTGTGTAATTTTTTAAGTCATGGCAAAATAACCATATACGGACACCATTACGTCATAAAAGACCAAAAAAAGACCCCTGTCTCCCAGTTTTGCACAAAGTCCTCCAGGTTTTTTTTATGGGCCCTCAAAGATGTGGGGCCTCGATGTCATTTTTGCAAAAAAATGAACATTTACTCAAGCTCATATTTTGCAAACCGTTTGAAATTTTGATATACTCTCTGAGGCAAAGTTGTAGCTCTTGTCATAAAGAACAAAAATTGTTATATATCATCAAAAAAACTTCATCTTCAAGGTCAAAATAGCAAAAAACTTTTGAAAATTCAATTTTTTACCTTTTTCCCCTGTTCAGGTCCATAGGTAGCAAACCGTTCAAAATTCAAGGAAACAATCAACTACAAAAATGAATCTAAGATCTCAATAAACAACTTTCTAGAACATATGAAATTCCTAGGAATGATTCTTAACACCGTTTAGGTAGCGCTAAGGTAGCCGGGAAATTTTTCACTTTTGCGGCTTCCTAAGCGCTGCCTAAGATCTACCTTGAGATCTAAAATAATGATTAACTCATTTCCTGTCTGTCGTTTATATATATTTTAGATCTAAATTTTAGATCTTTATCCAGGGATAGATACCTTTATATAAAGTAAATACGTAAGAGTCTTAAAATTTGGTGTAGAATACATTCAAAGCAAAATCGAACAAAATATTGTCAGGACGCACACAATGTGTATGGGCACAGTTAGTATTTAATAATTTAATGAGTAAGCATAACCTTTTAACATAATCGGGAAGGGAGAAGGGGCATGGGGTAGCTTACCTACAGCCCAAACCGAAATAAAATAATTTGTTTTATTTAAATACACTTTAAACTTTCATTCTTTATGTGATATATCCATACAAATATTTGTTTCCATAAGGTATGGTAAAGTTAAGTGTTGGCCACTCCAAAGTTTTTATTTAGTTATTGTTTGTTTTTATTTAGTTACTAGCTGTGCCCGCCACTTCGCCACCGTCCTTGCAAAATTTTGTTCGATTATACTTTGAAAGCAATCCACACCAAAGAACCTTAAGTTTTTAGAACCGCCTTAAGATATGCTACATATCAGTTTATGTAATTTTTTATTTAGTTCAACTGCGCACTTTAACTGCTTTTTTTCTTGGAAATAAGATATTTTTTCGGAAAAAAAGTATCCTATATTGGGATCAGGATACTTAGGCTTTTCCTCACAAAATTTTGTTACAATCAATCCAGTATTTTTTACGTGATGCGAACGCAAAAGAAAAGCAGACAGACGAGAATGAGTTACTATTTTGTTATATGTATAGATGTATAGAAATATGTAAATTATTTGAGAGCTGTAAATCAAAATATTAAATAAATAGAAATATTGCTTTTGATCTTTTACATTGTTGTTTTTGCATCTAGAGGGGCGATCGTAACGAGTGTGTGAACGAATAAATGAGGCGCGTAAGTCAATCAGTGATTTGTTTATTGGCTTTCTCTGCATAAAGTGACGACACGTACATATTTAACACAAAACAGTAAATAAATAACAAAAATAGTTCATTATTTTGTAGTGTACGTATAAGCGGAAATAAATCATTGACAGTTTTGCTACGACAGAAAAGCCAAGTTTGTTTTTTATCTAGTACATACATACATTTCATTTTATTAAAAAAAGAAGGTGTAACGATAATTTTTTATTGTTGTTTTTACTGTAATGTATGTATAACACGATGGTGGTTGCAAAAATTATTTAACCTACAAGAAAAACACAGACTCTACATATTTTCTCTAGCGATATTCAATGGCTTCATTACCTTCTCTATCTATTTATGTAATAAAACTGTAACAGCACCGTGAGCATGAAATATTTTTGGAAATGTTATTGCTCATACAAATACATAGTAATCGAAATGGAGAACAAAAGACCAATTATTGGAATTTTTATCTGCCTGCCCGTCCGTCTATCTGTTTGTGTTCGCATCACGAAAAAACTGCTGGATAATTTTAAATAAAAAGTTGTTGAAAGGTACCTTAATACCTCGGTCCAAATATAGGATACTTTTTTCCAAACCACTGTTGGGATTTATGGTAAAATTGTATTAAATTTTGTATAATCGAAACATCATTGGTAGACTTCTATAGTTCATGTTTTTTGATACAATTTAACATAAAATTTATTCAAATAATTTTTTTATTCAATAAATACTTTTTACTTTTCTCTAGTAATAAACATTTGTAATTTTATTGTTTTTTAACCCTGTCTAATCGAGGCAACTATGTTGCCGATAAACTTGCCAAGAAGGGGACACTGCTGCATGGTGATGCCATAGACATCTATTGTGGCATCCCTCACTCGGCCTGTTTGCACCGCATTAACTTTGCCCTTTACGATATAGCTCAGGTCAGATGGTCCAATGAGTCGACTTGCTCAATTGCAAGGACGATCTGGCCCTCGCTGGTCCAAAAGAAAACGGTCTCGCTATTTCGGCTACAGAAAATGCAGCTACGCGATTTAAAAGCAATACTCACTGGTCATTGCTTATTCGGAACCCATGCAAGAAGGATGGGTATCCCTTATAATGACTTCTGTAGAAGTTGCCAAGATGAGGAAGAGGAGGAAACGGTTCAACACCTTCTCTGCCATTGCCCTGCACTTGAATATCGGCGCCTACAATAATTGGGACTATGATGTTTTGAGAGCCTTTCTGGTGTTTCATCTCTGGGACCAAGCAGGATTAATTCCTTTTTAAGGAACTGTGGCTGATTTTCTAACCCACTTCCAACTGGAGTTGCCCACCAATGCTTGTCGCGTCCAGTACCGCCTACACGGCTAACACTCTCTACTCCTTAGTCTATCCACTTTTTTCTGTACGATTTTTTCTCAGTCTATATAACTCTATATCTTTGCTCTTTTTCTTTTCTTCCTATCTCTTTTCTTATCTTGCAGGACCCAAGTGAGCTATTTTCTTATCCTTTTGCGATTATTTTCTTTTCTTCTTGAAGAAGCTGCCGGCTTAACCTATCCTAACCCTGAACTCTAACTCTGAACCCTCTATAACTAAATAAATTGCAACATTCTTGATTACAGGTAACAATTTTTTATGGACCTAAACCTTGTTTTAATTTCGGCTTAAAAATTTGTTTTGAGAGCATCGTACTCGGTTTTTTTTATATACATAAACAATCGTCCAACATTGTATTTATTCTTGTCAGTTAATATTACTTTGCTTTAATTAAAAAACTCATGTTTTTTATCCTTTTGTTCACCTCACTTATAAAATTTTTTTTTCTAAAATCTCGCCTATTGTAATAGTGTTACGGTTCAATTATCATTACATACATGTGTAAAAATTCCCTAGTACAAAACTTTAAGCGACTGTATGAATGGCTGTTTTTAGTTAATACTAAATTTTAGTACAATTGATGATAATTTGGTACAATTTCATCATTGCGGTGGTACAATAAAAAATTTGCAGATCCCAAGAGTGATACAAATGTAAATATACTCACTACATACTCTACAATGAAATAATTTTATATAAAACCTATATTACAACATCTTGAGTAATTATCCAGAGACGGATATCTCTCTACATAATAAATATATAAACTAAATTTGCAACACTATAACAGTCTATATGTGTTACTTTTAAAAGAAAATTCGAATAAAATATAAATAAATAACTTCATCAGAGTTCCGTACCATATTGAAAATTAAACTTTAAAGGTTTAAGATTTTAATTTTTACACATCTTTTGTACTCATATCCGTCTAAATTTCAAGTGTCTGATTATAATGTTTACAAGGTGTTCTATGGAACACCTTTTCATTTTTATTAACTTTTTGATACTTGGTTTAATAACGTAAAATCGCATCATTATTGAAACTCCTTTTAATTTTTAGTTTTATTATATTTGTTATAGCAGAAACAATAATATATATTCTGTATAAATTTAAAATATCTGTCCAAACTGTTAAAAAACTAGGCCATATACGTGAAAATCAAGTCATTATCGAAACACCAATACATTTTTAGTAATTGTTGATTTAATGGTAATACCATATCAAGTTACTATTGGGACCGCCTTTAACTTTTAGCTGTACCCGCCACTTCGACAGCGTTCTTACAATATTTTGTTGAATAGGAAAATGTCAAGTTCCAATAGCATTATTTTCACCTCTACATTGCTAGAAAATCTTTAGCCCTTTATTCTTGAATAAAAAACTCTTTTTTCACTAAATATGACGTTTTTATATTGATTTTCGTAATAATAAATTCGCGTAATATTTGTCTTTGATTGTCCCTACTTTTTGAAGATAATAAAATAAAATAGTATTCCACATATCTTAAAATACCTAAAAGCTTGTTTGCAGTCTATTGTTGTGATTGTGTCTTTGTCACATGTGTTAACTACGTACATAAATACCCTTATTTGATTAATGTTCATGAATCGAGGCAAATAATCTGGTTAATTGCTGTGAAAGTTTCCAAAATTTCGGACATAAATATTTAGTTAACAAGAACACCGCACTTATTGTTCAATATACATATGTACATACATATGTATATGTAACCTCGTTCACGTAATTTAATTCGGCATTTATTTTAAAAGTTTTATTATATATTCTTTGCTATTTCTGACGTGACCAAATAAGTAGCAGGCTAAAAAAGGAATCAACTTGAAAAAGGCATTTTTTAACAGATATTAACTAGGTGTTGCCTCGTAACTATTGCCGACAAACAAAATCAAAATAATTTGCTTGTCCTAAACGTTATACTTAATCATTTAGTCAATTTTCACAACTGTCAGTTTTAAAGGGCGCCACTATACATCAGTACAACCAGTCCCAAGTTCGCTTTCGTGGCTTTTGTTATACTGCAATAATAACAAATTTGTTTTTAAAATGTACTTTAAAGGCATTTACAATTTTAGCGCTCACGCTAAACATATTTATGACAAAAGAATATTAAGTATTTATTGTGGCAACAGCTTACTTTTGATTGTGCCTTTTACTTAAAAATTAACACGTACGAGCTTATGATAAAAATTTTAATATAATTATTGCAAAAAATGGCAAAAGCAAATGGCAGTGGCAAATATCTAAATTTCAAACTTAAATGGGAGCAATCTGTAAGCATAATTAAAAAAATCATTGTGTGATACATATTTTTTTTTAATTTTAGACTTGTTTTGATAGCGATAAGGTAATACGGTACAAAATCATGACACTCTGGGTCACCCTTTAGTGTTTCTTGTTATTAAAGTAGCCATAGTAATACAACCTCTGTGCAGAGACCTGCGCCGAGGGGTTGTAGTCGGCGGCGGCGGCTAACCAAAAAATGTTTGGCGGCGGCTGTAAGCCGGCTATTAGCCGATGTTTAATCAGCTAGCCTTTTTTTGCCCGGCTCATACAAAAATTCGGCTTGAACGCAATTTTAATTTTTTTTTTTGAACTTAACACATTAGCGGAGTTCAGTGTTCAATGCAAATGGTCTTGCATAAGTGCATAATATCATAGCTTTTTAGTGAAATCCAACAACAAAATACCTGTTGTTTTTGTTAAATTTGAATGATATAACGCATTTAAACTTTCGCCAAGACCATTTGCATCAAGCACTGAATACCGCTACTATAAATAAATGAATTCGATTAACAAGCTTGTGACAGAAAATGTTTTATTTTAGCATTCGTTGTAATAGTGTCCACCGTTAAACACCTTCTGTGAAAGTATCAAGATATTGCGGTTCCAGTGATAGAAGGCGCTGAGGGACATTGTAGCGAGAAAAATATAGATACGTTTTTTCCCTTTTGGGTACAATTAAATAAAAAATCTACCTAAAAGTAAGAATATCGTTCATGGCAAGCGGTTCAAAAGATGATATTCGTTAGCTTTGAAGACACTCTTTTAATTATATTCTTAAATTGGATATTTCATTTTATGGTACGCATAGTAATTCACATTCTGTGTAATTTTCAAATGTCTGTTTATATCGGTTTAAAAGATGGCTATAAACGTCAAATTACTTAACCTATGGAACTCCCCATAATTTGTTATTACTCTTTGTTATTTTGTAGTGGTTATAATCAAATTAAATGTCTGCTCCACATTAATATAGAAAAATTCATTAATAAAAACAATAGCGGAGTTCAGTGTTCGATGCAAATGGTCTTGCAAAAGTGCAATTGCGTAATATAATAGCTTTTTTGTAAAATTCAATAACAAAATACCTATTGTTTTTGAAATAGATAACGCATTTGCACTTTCGCAAGACAATTTGCATCAACCAATGAATACCGCTTATATTTTACAAATATTAAAAATAATATGTATAATAATATTTACACAAGTTATTTAATAAGTTAACACATATTTATTCAGTTTTAAAGATTTGGCTGATTGGTAAAGAATGTATTAAATTTAGAAAACTCCATTTCAAGATTGATTTATGATTAAGAGATTTTCTAAAGTTTCCATTTAATTATTTAAAATGTTTAAAATAAACTTAAAGGAGAGGACCATGACATATGAACACTCTTAAATTAAGTATTTCTTTTCCTAAAATAACACAAAAATGTACAGCTTCCAACAGTTTTTTTTTTTCTTCTAAATATTGTAAAAATAATGATAAAGTGAACAATTGTGAGAAAAACTACTGAACAAAAGGGGCATGTATTAAAAAAACGTACAAATAGCGTACTAAAAAACTACTGTACACTATAATAGGGAACGGTTTGACACCGTAATTATATAACAAACATAAAAAAGTAGTAACGAATTGGTCACATTCTGCATTTTTTCTGTCTGTTAAAAAGTTTAACTAACGTATCGGCGCTAAGTTTTAGCCAAATTTTAGCTGAAAAAATGTCAGCGGCGGCGGCTATCAAAACTCGTCAACGGCGGCTGTAAGCCGGCTATTAGCCGTTCGGCGCAGGTCTCTGCCTCTGTGTATATTTAAGGTGTCTGTCTTGTATAGGGAACATCATATACATACATACATAAGTAAATATAGCATTTCGAACATATTAAATCTATCTATCTACTACGTCTTGTATAGGAAACATCATATACATAAGTAAATATAGCATTTCGAACATATTAAATCTATCTATAAACCTTTGTCTGCAAAAAATATGATAGCGTCTGCTAACTTTCTTTTCAAGTTTCAATGCTACAATGTTGATGGGGAAGTATATCTCAGTTTACCAGGTATAATTACTTGGGTTGCTCCATGCGTTGGATTACCTGCATGAAATAAAGCTTCTCATAGCACTTTACAACCAGTCAGTCATAAAACGCATGAGGCAAGTGAACGTGTACTCTTATCTTGTGCTGGAATATGATTTAAAACTTAAAAGATGTAGGTCGGTTAATGAGGTAACTTTCATGTGGCTTAACGAACACATAGGCACAGCTGGGAATGAAACAGCAGACCAAATAGCAAAAAAGGGAATTAGCTGTGAATTTTTGTGGGCTAGAACAAAGAGTAGCACAGGAAAATGGCCATTAGGCGAAGCGAAGGTCCTCCAGTGGGGGAACTCACTAAACCAGGGTACGTATTTTTTCACCATGAATAGTACATTTTTGTTCACTCTCTTACCATTTTCAATGAATGAAATTTTGTTTTGCGTTTGTTTTTTTACTGCACACAAATAAGTTTCACATACACATTTTTCATCTTCATAGGTGTTTGGTTTTCAAACTGTTCACATCGCTTTGTCCTTGAAGTAATTTTTGTCCAGCTTCTTTCTTTTTCATCGTCAATGAAAGAAGCAAAAATTTTTTCAAAAATTGAACACCACCATTCGTATGAAATATTCATGACGCATATTTCTTTCGTTTGTACGAAGTGTGAAACGAATATGAAAGAAAATAAATAAATGTGTCGTCCATTTCAAAGAATATATTTTAAAGCATTAGTAAATGTTCTATTGAAAAAGAAGAATAGTGGTGAACAATTTTTGAAACAAATTTTTGCTTCTTTCATGGCCGATGAAAAAGAAAGCAGCTAAACAAAAATTACTTCATGGACAAAGAGATGTGAACAGTTTGAAAAGCAAACATCCATGAATATGAAAAATGTGTGTGTGAAACTTATTTGTGTGCAGTGAATAAGCAAACGCAATACAAAAATTTTTTCGGTGACAGTAAAGAAAACAAAAAGGAAATCAACAGTTTCTTCATGAATATGGAAAATGAAAGAAGAGAGAAATACCTACCCTGCACTAAACCTTAAAAGGTGGAGCCCCTTGGCAGGACGGCCAGTAAGGTGCTCAAATATAAAAGAAGTACCCTAAGCTGGATAACTGCGTTAGTGAGAGGTCATGAAAACTTCAAGTATCATCTAGCCAAAGATAAAAATTAAAGAAGATGATACAGACATACAGATAATTGCAGACTATGCCTGGAAGACGCTGAATTCGTAGCGTACATTGTATGTGAACATCCAGCACTGGCTAGTAAAGACTTAGCACGACTGGCAGAAACTTTTCGAATGTGAGTACCTTGGTCAAATGCTAGCAATTACTAGAATCTCCGTGATGAAAAATAAGGCCCAAAGTTACCAGTCGACATTTTGAAATCACTACAGTCAAAAGTAAAAGCTCGTAATAGAACGTGACCCGAAGCTGGTTTTTTTCCTTCCTCACACAAACAATAATACCGTTTTATGTTGTGCCAGAAGGAGTTTCTTCCTCTTGAGACTACAAAAACCTTTCCATGGGAGCGTAAATATAAAAGTCTTTAGATGACCCAAAATATCCCTTGTAACTTCTTACTTAAGTTGAGGGAAGTAAGAAGTTACAAGGGATATTTTGAGTCATCTAAGTTTTTGGTATTGTCTTAAGACGATATTTTAAATAAAAAAACCGTCAAAATCGTTTTAATATTGTAAATTTTACTTTAGATTTACAATAATATAAGATTTATGTAAGATTTGGTATTGAAAAAATTATTAAAAATTTATAATATTTTATATTTTGGGTATTAAAACATTTATTATTTTAATTTAGTTAACTATAGGGTGATTTTTTTGAGGTTAGGATTTTCATGCATTAGTATTTGACAGATCACGTGAGATTTCAGACATGGTGCCAAAGAGAAAGATGCTCAGTATGCTTTGACATTTCATCATGAATAGACTTACTAACGAGCAACGCTTGCAAATCATTGAATTTTATTACCAAAATCAGTGTTCGGTTCGAAATGTTCAAATGTGACAAATTTTGTTCAGCGATGAGGCTCATTTCTGGTTGAATGGCTACGTAAATAAGCAAAATTGCCGCATTTGGAGTGAAGAGCAACCAGAAGCCGTTCAAGAACTGCCCATGCATCCCGAAAAATGCACTGTTTGGTGTGGTTTGTACGCTGGTGGAATCATTGGACCGTATTTTTCCAAAGATGCTGTTGGACGCAACGTTACGGTGAATGGCGATCGCTATCGTTCGATGCTAACAAACTTTTTGTTGCCAAAAATGGAACAACTGAACTTGGTTGACATGTGGTTTCAACAAGATGGCGCTACATGCCACACAGCTCGCGATTCTATGGCCATTTTGAGGGAAAACTTCGGAGAACAATTCATCTCAAGAAATGGACCGGTAAGTTGGCCACCAAGATCATGCGATTTGACGCCTTTAGAATATTTTTTGTGGGGCTACGTCAAGTCTAAAGTCTACAGAAATAAGCCAGCAACTATTCCAGCTTTGGAAGACAACATTTCCGAAGAAATTCGGGCTATTCCGGCCGAAATGCTCGAAAAAGTTGCCCAAAATTGGACTTTCCGAATGGACCACCTAAGACGCAGAAGCGGTCAACATTTAAATGAAATTATCTTCAAAAAGTAAATGTCATGGACCAATCTAACGTTTCAAATAAAGAACCGATGAGATTTTGCAAATTTTATGCGTTTTTTTAAAAAAAAAAGTTCTCAAGCTCTTAAAAAATCACTCGTTAATAGCCTGATTTTAACCAAAATAATATATTCACTGAAATGGATTACTAAAAAATTTATATTTCTATATATAGGGTGCGCTTCGCTACACCCAAGCACAAAAATAACAATAAGCACTTGGAAGAAAAACATGTCCAACCTATAACTCGAAAACGCACGCTATTCTCACCACAAAACTGTTACAGTTTATATGCATGATACGACGCCCACTGTTCCCATCATATCTGTTTTATGCTAGACTATGCAAATTAGTATGAGGCAGATCTCCAGGTAGACAACAATAATTGTTCACTTTGTATAGGATGTTCCACGCCCACTATTCCAATCCAGCCTGTGCTTCGCTAAACTATGTGAAATAAGGAGGTTATAGTGCAAAATTTTAAAGATCTTCTTGGGTAATTCCACGTCAAATCAACAAGGCACTCAAAATGACTACTGCAGATTTTATTGAAACTTTTGTTATTTATATTTCTTGACTCTCTGAATCCAAATATAATTTAAAAAAAATTTAATCTCTTATAGTTTTTAAGCTATACAGCTATAAAATTCGGAAAATATCGCTTTTTTGCATATTCGCTCGAGGATTAAATATATTCTAATTCCAGTTTTATAAGCCCTAGGAAGTTGAGTAATAGCTTAAAGTAATATTTTAAAGGGGATTTCATACGCTTTAATTTGATATTAATCATGAAAAAAACTAATTTTTTTCTTATATTTAAACAAAAAAAAGTTTTATAAAAATCTTTTTTTACATATGTTTTTAAATGTGGCTTAGTGAGTACACCATAAATTTCAGAGTGGGACCATGGTGGCATCAGAAGTTGTGTTAAAAAACTACATATTTTTCAGTTTTAAGGAATATTTCTTACCTTTATTACCCAGTTTATTGAAAAATTTCAATTTTTTCAGTTTGTAATGAGTCAATATAACTTCTGATCCCACCATGGTCCCACTCTGAAATTTTTATGGTGTACTCACTAAGCCAACTACTAAAAAAAAGTTAGAAGACACTATCTCAAATATTTTTATAAATTTTTTTTTTTTTAAATATAAGAAAAAAAATTATTAAAAATTTGTTATTTCCATGATTGATATCAAATTAAAGCGTATGAAATCCCCTTTAAAATGAGATATTATTAAACTTCCTAGGCGCTAGGGCTTATAGAACTGGAGTAAGAATATATTTAATCCTCGAGCTTATATGCAAAAAATCGATATTTTTCTATTTTGATAACTGTATAGCTAAAAAATTGTAAGAGATAGATTTTTTTAAATGATATTTGGCTTCAGAAAGTCAAAGAATATAAACAACAAAAGTTTCAATAAAATTGGAAGTGGTAAATTTGAAAACAATTTTTTTTCTGGTAGATTTGACATGGAATTACCCTGTAGCTACTTAAAAAACATGCGAGTACAATTTTTTTTCCATAAAAACAAACGACATTTTATTTATATAGAAGAAGATTAGTAAAAAATCGTAACAAAAGCTATGTTTTACAAAATTAAATATTCATATTAAATCTCTATCTAAATTATTTTCCTATTTTTAGTACCTCGTTTCTGTAGCTAAAGTGAGCTACTTTTCACATGAAAATATAACAGTTATTTTGTTTTTCCAGTTTGTCCATAGCGAATCCTAAAATTTTTAAAATAATGTAATAAACAAGTTTGTCATTATCTCTAGCTCACCCTGTGTAAAACAAGATGACTATAATAATTTTATGAAAGGTTTCTCACATAAGTTACAGAAACAAGGCACAGGTCTCTTATGCTTCTTCTTCTTCATTTTAGGTAGTTCTTCGATCACACAAAAAATAGCGGCACTGCCGTTTAAATTTAAAATTATTTTAAGAGGAAAGAAAATTTTGCTATCAAGCTTCATAAAAAAATCAGCCCTTAATATCATTACTCCGCCTTGCGGTGCCACCTTGTTTAATTAATATGGCTTGCTTGGGAAGCTAACATGGCTCCGTCACCGTTTTTCAATTACTTTTTCAGCAGTTGAGACTTATGCATTCCTTTTTTGTGCCTAACCTTCTTCTTCTTTCTATCTAGCATTCGACAACACGTAACATCCTAACAGCTGTGGTGCTATTAGTCTTATTTGAAAATTAGGCGAATTAAATGATGAAAGTTATTTCATGAAGGTAGACTTCGTTGTCACCAACTGATGATAGATGATTGAATACAATTTTCTCGTATTCCTTTGTCTGAGTTTGCATTACATTCTGCTAGTATCTAAATAAATTTTTCCAATTTTTCTTTAAAATTAATCACCTAATTTGTAAAAAATAATCTTTTAAGCTTTACCAAAATTTTAGATAAGCTAAAGATACCTTTTGTGTTAAAAATTTCCTTGACAAAATGAGAGTTAAGTCAAAGAAATTAAAAACAAAGTATTAAAGCTTAGACAAAACAATAATAACTAACAGTGCATTTTAATTTTCTTACTTTATTGCTACACTTGCTGGTTTTAGTCCAACTCTATTTATTGTTGTGAGAAGAAAAATAATTTTAAACAAAGCAACAACACAATATATTTGGTTTTCATAAGAAAACCAAAAAAATACAGAGCACATGCTTATTATTTATAACAATTTATATTTTGGATATTGAAATTCTCATTTAATTTTAATTTAATTTAACAGCGTATTAACCCAAATTATAAATTCATCAAAAATTATTACGGAGCAAGCTAGAAAAGTTTGTTTTTCTTATTTTGGAAAGTTGTACAATTTTTAAAGCCTCACATGTTTCTGGCTTATTTTCCCGTTATTTATGAAATAAGGGGTTTGGTTATATACTCGTATGTATATGGTAAAGTAGTTTTATTTTCAAATATTCTTACCTTCCTTTTCTTTATGTATTTTTCTTATTGTTTTTTTGCACTCGTCTAGTTCACGAGTCAAACGTTGTAAGGCCTTATTTTTTATAGCCAAATCAACACGCATTCCCCGAATAGTGGCTAAAAGATGAGCATCCTCTTTTGCACTGGCAGCTGCTTGTGCTGCCGATAGAGAAATCGTTAAATCGGAATGTGAAATTGGCAATTTGGAGGCAACCACTGAGGTCAATGAACTAACTGTCGCCATGGGTTTCCTTATACCACTCTGTTTAGAATTCGGTCTAGAATTATTTGGCGTAGAGTTAGCGGTACTACTAGCACTGGAGTTTGCCGAATGTTGACTAGAAGTTCCAATAGTATTAGTACCACTTTCTTTTGTAGACCATAAAGTTTGCGTACTAATCGTTTTACGATTGTGTGTATATCTAGAAGGCTTAGGTTCTGCCGTTATAACTATAGGCAGGTGTGCAGGGGCTGGCGTAGGCGCAGGCATTAAGCAAGATTCTTCGGTTTGTGTGCAGTTGTTGTAGAAACGTTCAGCTTTCTTGGAAACAAAATAGTCTAAAGTTCGCACTTGAGATTCAATTTTTTCATTTAATTTTGCATTGATTTCTTGAAGGCTGTAAACAATGATGACAAATTGAAAAGATGGTAAATGTAAATTATAAGTTAACTACATTACCTTAAAACTTGTGTTTCCAAATCAGCAATATGTGTCTCATATTTGGCTTGTACCGAATTGAAACGTGCTTGTACATTGGCAAGTATTTTTTGTGCTTTTAAGTCTTGTTCTTTGGCATCAGATTCCAATTGTGCTATCCGTTGTTCCAATAACCTACGACTGTTATGATTTTCCTGATCGTTGTGTAAACCCCCGCTGGCACTCTTGGAAGCAACTGAAAATTAAAATATATTTGTTAAAACTAGTAAAAATGTTTTGCAAGTTTCAGTATACATAAGGAAGTCCCCTTGCCTTTACAAGAAAATTGTTTGCAGCAATTTCTTCTTTTATTGCTTAAAAATTGTTTTTGGTTAAAACCTCTCTTCTTATGTATACCTTAAAATTAGACCAGCAAGAAAACTTGCGTAAGTGTTTAAGCTTTTAGAAATATTTGCATTAATACACATCATTTAATAGTATAAAATAGATTTACAGTACAATCCAACAACAAAAAGTGAATGAGCTATTTTTTAATGTGTCAAAAGAAGATTGATCACTTCACAAGGAAAACTAATTTGCTCGATTTTTCGAATATCGGTTCTTTAATCGATAAAATTCAAAATTCGGTGATATCCTGGATCGGAAAATAAAGTGGTATCTTTTCTTTATGAAGTGCTGTCACTTCGGTTTTCGATCCAGGATATCACCTAAAAAGGCTTATGTATGCTGGTCACTGCGTAAAAGAGCCATTAAATAAAAAAGCTGCCTCAGTTAACACTGAAACACTGGCTTTTCAGAAGTATAATAAGCCCGACACAATCACCTATGTAGCGGTAGCCAGGTGGACGAGAAGTTCATCATAAAAGTCTTGCAGAAATTTCATAAGATTATCATAAGACCTACACCGATACACAGAAATTTCATAAGATTATCATAAGACCTACACCGATAAGGGCGTTGACGTTCCAAAACAGTCTTATAAGTTTATGGTTAAAATGATGCAAGAAATCGTAGAAATGCAGTCAGTACTTAACACATCATAAACTTTCTAATGTCATGTTATTTTCATATACTCACATAACAATAAATATATTTTTATATAAATGGCTATATATTTTATAATACTAAAAGGCTTTTCACACTATAATACAAGTGTTAATAATTTTAAGGAACATGAAACCCTGACATGATAAGTTGTTATTGTTTTTTGGAACATTTCAAACAACAATTAGATCAGAGTTGCATTTTATAGTATTAAGTATTAATACAGGTATATTAACACGCAAATGTATATAGTAGATATTAAAAAAGCATATACATTTATACATATAAGTAATAAAAAATTTGATGGCAAAGTGAAGTTAGAATTTTCGAAATAATATTTGAAAAAATCAGGCAATCATTTAATAAAATTTAATATTTTGACTGTTATTTTAGTTGCCGAATCATATATCTTTTCACTTAAATGAAAGATTTTGGTCAGGTTTGAATAGGTACAAAGAATCCTGAAGATGACTGCAGAGTCCAAAAACCTATGTATTTTCTGGATCGCTGCATCCGGCTATCTTTCAACTAATATGTTCCTGATATTTTTTTTTTTTTTTCAAAAATAATCACGTTATTTGAAATATTACTCTTTGCTAAAAACTAATTAAAAAACTCAAGTCTGATAAAAATTGTCCATTAATTCATAATTAAATAATTGAAAAAAAAATATTAAAATTAAATGTGTTTTAAAATATCTTTTCATTTTGTTCCGTTATTGCTCAATAACACAATTTCAAAAACTTACCTATCAAAGCTGAAACCGAATCTGGGTGTTTACGCATTAAAATCCTCTCCATTTCCCTACATTGTCTCTGCAAGTCTTGTATGGTTTTCGCATCACGTTCCTTTTGCTCCTGGACACGTTTCTTTTCCGCTCTCGCTTCGTCCAATTCATTTTGGAGAACCTTTTGCAAATCTAGAGCTTCGTTACGATCATGACGAGCAGATTGCAGTTCACTTCTCAAAACATTTGCACATTCATTTAGATGTTGGACATCTAGTTTCAACATTTCTGATTCTTCTTGCAACTGTGTATTATTCTCACGTAATTTACGATGCAATAGCGAGACCGTATCATGTTGTATGCGAAATGATTCCAAACGTTCTTCAGTATCTTTTAAACGTTCTTGCAACTGATCAATTTCTTGCTTAAGAGCATGTTCACGTGTAATAGACATCATAGAATTATGTGTATCAATGGGTGAGGAGAGTGTAGAGACAACATGAATGGGTGATGAATTGACTGATTTGTTACAGTAGGTACGTGGTATTGTACCTATGCCAATTGATTTTACTTGAGGGGAGGTGGGACAGGGTGTTAAAGCGGAATGAGTGGAGGTATTTGTGCAGGCGATAGTATTTTGGCTACTAACACCACTATCGGGTGTAGTCATCGAGGATCGGCGCCCAAGATTACTACCGGAATTACAGCGTTCAGGCGGTATATTTGTTGCCAAGCGTAATAGTGGACTTGCCAAAAGATTAGGTGATGAGACAGTTGTGTTTTGTTGTTGCTGTAAATGTGCCATTGACGAGGTATTTGAGTTGTTTGTAGTAACATCACAACTGGGCCGTCTACCAAGTGTAAATTCATTGAACGTAGTTTGATCATTTTGTTGATTTTGTAACAAATTTGAACGTGACGAGATTAGTGATGATGGTGTTGTGCATGAGGGATTTTTTAAACTAATTGAATCTTTAGCTAACGCCGATGTTAACACTTCATTTGAACGTTTGTTTATTATTTCTGCATTGAAAGCACACCCATCATCATCGTCATCGAAACCAGCACCATCCTCATCATCTTCCTCATCATTATCATGTACAATTAATTCAATTGTTTCCATAGCTTCAGTAATTTCTTCAATCTGTAAAAAATAAGAAACAGAAACATATGTACATCATGAAAATATAAATTAAACACTAACAGCATTATTTTCAGTAACTATAAAAAAGGTTATTTATTAATTTGAATGCACTGCATGTACCACACACAATTTAAATGAAAGCGTGTTTTGTTCGTTAGAGAATTTCACGCCTTTAAACTCTATTTGTTCTATTATTTCATTCATTTTCTTACTCTTATTGAATTCACTAATAGAAATTTAAGTTGTTACATTGTTTATACTAATGTCAACAAATTGCTGTTTAAACTGTTTGTATGTTGTATGTTTATATCGTTATATTCACAGCTTCGCCGTTGTGTCTTTTTGAATAAAATCATTATGATTCTGTATATATACTTTCGCTTTTGTATTCATATTTGCATTCTGTATTAAAGATAAATTCGAGGGCAGTTTGATAAAACTTCCAATGCAAGACAGCTCCCTTTAGATGTTATATATTAATAAATTACTGTCAAGCAAAAATTTTTAATTTTTTATGTGGATTTTCACTGTTAATCTTACAATTTTCCCTTTAATGGAAAAAGTTTAATTTTCGCCTTAATATTTCCCCTTCGTAGTGAGGATACCTAATGAATGTGCGTTGCAGGCAACCTTGACTTTACACCAAATCTGGAAAAAAGAAAGGCCGCTTCACACCAGTAATAGTCGATAAAATCTATGGAATGATCGTAAAATTAAAGTGTGTGAGGCCGCTGCGGATATAAGCATATCAAACGACTGGGTGCAACAAATGTTGCATGAATATTTGAATATGAAAAGGCGCAATGTGTGAAGCGATTGATTACTCGTATCAAAGAGTGTTTGATGATGTTATTGCTCCGCACGGAGGTGCCATAGCGGTAAAATTTGATTTTCGAAAGCGCTGCTACAGAAGTAGCTTCCTCCAAAATCTGCAACGCGACCCATACCTTCGAATAGGAAGTCAGACTCCAAATTCAGCTAGATAAAAAAAAAACATGAGTTTAATGGTGCTCCTTCAGAAAAAACTTGAGTTTAATGGTACTCCTCCAGTGAGTTAAAAATGGTGAAACAACTCGAAGGCCCAGCATCAAGGGCAGACTGATTGGCTATAAGCGATAATGGCAATGACGCACGCACGCAACCTCAATCCAGAGCTACTTTACGACAGGAATATAATGTTCAAGTACAGAACAAATATCAAAAAAAGAGATCATGGCTGATATCATATCTCCCAGCGTTGCATTTTTTAGGCTAACAACTGTATTTTCATTTTTCATAACTAACTAAATATTGAATACATTTTAATTTATTACTGTGAAAGAAGTCATTAAGTTCAAAGTAGAAAGTATTCCATTTCAATATTAACTTAAGATTTTAGTTTCAGAAGAAAAGTCGAATATAATAAAATTTCAGTTAATTGTTTATTTTTATTATATTTCATTAAAAAAATATTAAAATTAGCAATCATTCATTAAGTTTTAGAAACTTTCCATTTTACGGGTACAAATTTATATCTTTAAAAGTGCAAAATAAAATTGTCCTTAACACAATTTGAATGTGATTTTTTTTAACTTTTTGTTTTATTTTAACCCATTAAATACTTTCAATTTTGTTAGCTAAAAATATAATAAGAAAATACATGCAAAATAATGAGATGAAGTTCAATTAGTCGTCTTTTTTATAGGCGCTAATAAAAAAATTTATTTGAAAATACTTGTAACCGCAAAATACACTTACATATATTTATTTTAACAATTCTTTAACATAAATTTTCAATATACAAAAACAAAACCATTGGTCAGGTTAATTATGATTGGGTGAAAGCGACTTAAAATTGCTTTAAATTTAAGCCTTAAGTTTGACATGGTTTTAGCCACTTTGTATTACACTTATACTGAATTTGAATTGAAAAAAAAAAAAAATAAAAAATTATATTAAATTAAAAATAAATACAACAAAGCAAAATTAATAATAAATAATGTAAAAAACAAAAATAAAACCTAAAATTTTAATATGCTAGGATTTTCTCAGAACTACACTTTAACAATTATAGTTTGAGAATTGAGAATTCAAGGGTCTTACTACAATCAACATAAAATAATATTCTGTGTTTAAAAATCATAGTTGAGGGTAGTGCACTAATTTTGCAATCTTCACTCACACTGATACTGATCATCACTGATCTCTCACAGTAATATTGCAAAATTATTGCATTAATTTTATTGATTTCGAGTGATGATTTAAAAATTTCAGGCCGCAATCCACATTAGTGATAGTGAGTTAAAAAATGTTTGCACTAAAATATAATTATTTGATTTTAAGAAAGCAATCTGCAATACATTGCACCTTTTTTTCTTCACTAATTGCGCTAAAATTAGAATTTTGCTCTAAATTTAAAGTTTGCACTAACTAATTGAGTGAGTAAAAAATGTTTGCACTACATCTGCGTTTAGTGATAGTGATAATATTTGCACTACGACTAAATTCTTTTGAGCGTTAGTGAAGACTAAAAGTTTATCAGTAAGCCGGAAAAAGAAAAATAGTGCAATTAATTTTTTTGAATAATTATTAGCCCTTTTCACACTATAATACTGAGTATAAGGATTTCCGTTGGATTTTGTAAGAAATAAATCAAATGTGAATTGTTGTGATTGTCAAAAAATCTAACGTTACATAACATTCCGTTTTCACACTATCACACTTTAAATAAAATAAAAAATATCGGGTGGTTACATTTTAAGGGCCGATGTTGAATGTGAACCACACGTCAAGTTTTTTCTGCATTTAATTTGACATTTCTCAAATTCAGACTAACTCAATTTGTTATCTCACGTCGCACAGTGGCTGAAAATCGTTTTTCGTTGGCCAAAAGTAAATTTTTTTTTGTCACCGATTTTTAAAATTTTTACGTCATTTTGTAGTTAATATATCCAAATTAAGGTAGCCAAAAAATTATGTGTAAATATTGATAATTGTGGGCGTGGCATGCTGTCAAACTCAACTTTTTTTTTAATTTCAGAAAAAGGTGTTTTTCTTTGGTTTTTTATCAAAATTAAATGGTTACTACTCGCAAGCTATCATCGATAATGGTCTTCGGTTTTTTTTTATAATGTTGGTAGGATTATTGTCTTTAGTTGTTGTAAGTAGACACAGCTCTAGCGTTTAATATTAGGGGCGTTATGAAATATTTATGAAACTACTATATTTTCCTCAAATTTAAACTTTAGTGGAATAGAACTTCTAGGGAACAAAAGGGAACAAGAAACGTATACAACCACGAGAAAGGTGAAAGTGTCCTCTTTAAGGCTATATATACTTTTGTACCCGCCACGAGAACACTTTTTTCATTTTAATGAAATTACTCGAACAAAATTCATATACAATGGTGTATTAAATTTTCACTTTTTTGCCTAAAAGTTTATTTTTTTTTAGTTTAGGCTACGTATAACTAAAAAAAATAAATATAATACCTTCGAAAGGGTTTTATGGCTTTGTTTTGATCAGCAAAAAATAAGTAATAAAATTATCACAATGGGCTCTACAGGAAGCATATGATTTCTTTCTAAATTTTCCTGTTATCAAATGTTAGGGTCAACCAAAGTCATAAACAATTTTATAACAATAATTGCGACATTAAACCACTAAAGTTAAAAAACAACCCCATATTGACGCATGAGTGCAGTTTTGTTCAATTTAAGCGCAACCTGCTATGAAATTAAAGATCAGTGTGTGAAGAACATGTATCTAAAAATTTATAAAAGTACGGATTCGTTAAGGGATTACTCAGTAATAACTTAATCCTTTAAGTGTACGGATAAAACATAACAAATGCAAATAAAAATATTCAAAAGAAAATGGAGAGCTTCAGTTATAAAGAACTGGCCGAAGTGTATTTTAGAAACAAAAATCAGGAAGATGTTCCTAGTTACGTTAAAATAAAATTAAACTTAAATTCGTGTAGCACCGAAATGCTAGAGCAATTATATAATTTCGTCAATGCACTAAAAAAACGTTACAAAGAAGTTATGTACAGTAAACAAAAATTTTATATAAAAAGTGCAAAGTGGTTAGAAGGTCAACTTACTGTCGCTGCAGAAACAGCAAAGCAAGATAAGGCTGGAAGACCACGCAAATCATTAGTGGACAATTGCAGCGATAGATCTAAGAGGCGGAAGCTTAAAGATATTAACGATGCCTTTGGTTCTACAAATATAAAAGAATCTTTCCTACATCAATTACGATCACAGAACCAATTTACAAAAGTGAATATCATTGAAAAAGTTGTTAAAGCTAGTCCACCGAGAACAAAACGGATTCTTAAAAGTATACCAACTCCGAATGATGCAATACAGTACACAAATGAGGAGGCATTAGCATTATTTCTGGATTTGAAATTAACAAAAAATATATTAAACTCAGACAGCGTGCGATTGAAAAAGGCTCAAATATATATCAAGCATATCATCACATAACCGCTGCTAAAATGGACTGTTTGCCATCAAAGGACACTATTACAATCACACCAATTTCGGCAGAGGTACAACTACAATCTCTACTTGATCACACAGCCGCACGCTTGCTGCAATCAATAACAGGAAATGAGTTGAAGAAATACGGAAACACAAAGTTAATTCTTTTTTGTAAATGGGGATGTGATGGTTCTTCGGGACAAAAACAATATAAACAAGCTGTATGTGAAAATATTTCTGACTCAGATATGTTCATGGTATCATTTGTACCATTGCGATTGAAAAAGATTTTGGAAGATTCAGAGCCTTCGACTAGTACAACGCAAACAATGGATATTTGGAAAAATGAGACACCATCTTCTACGAAATACTACAGGCCAATCAAATTTCAATTCAAAAAAGAAACAAATGATGTTATTAATAAAGAAATTAGTGATATCAAGGCCCAAATTACAGCACTACAGCCATTACAATTACAGTTAGATGGGCAGCAAATTGAAGTAAGCTACCAGTTAGTCCTGACAATGATAGATGGAAAAGTGGGTCAGGCTTTGACTAACACGAAGGCTGCATCCAGCTGCATTATATGCTAAGCAACATCAACCCAATTAAACCAAGTCCCAGCAAAATCATTAGATAATACCGATGCATATGAATTTGGATTATCACCACTACACGCAAGAATACGACTTATGGAACACATACTAAAAATCAGTTATGATTTGGAATTCGGATCTTCAGAATCAATAAGAAACAACGTGACCAACAAAGAGTTAAGAAGTTCAAAAAAGAAACATGTTCAAGATGAATATCGCAAACGTGGACTGATTATAGATCAGCCAAAACAAGGGTCAGGCAATACAAATGATGGCAATACCGCAAGAAGATTCTTTTCAGATCCAGAAACAGCATCTGAAATAACAGGAGTGGATTTCAACCTTATTTTCAGATTTAAAATAAGGTGAAGGTAGCGCAGAAGATCCGAGTACATTTTCCATTCGTCATGATAGCTTAAAAATTAATTTTTTATGCAATCTAGGCTTAGGTAATACAATTTGTTAATTATTGACACTATTTTTCATATAATGTGCTATATAAACGCCCACAAAAAGGGGGCTGGGTCCAAAAATAAATTTTTATGATTTTCTGGCTCCAGGATAAAGACCTTGAACCTTCTTTGACATAAAAATGTTTCATTTGCTTAACAAATTTACAAAAAAAACTTGTAAAAATGTGTAGTTTTTCAGGGGTTGGTTTAGTTCTTCTTAGGGGAATTTTTCCCCCTGGTCCGATTTGGCCCATTTACGAACTTAGCCTGCCCTATCCTTCAAGATATATACATATGTACCAAATTTCAAGGGTCTAGCTCTTTTCGTTTAGAATGAATCGTGTTCATACAGACAGGCGAATGGATGGACGGCCGGATGGACAGACGGACGTATGGACAGACGGACATAGCTATATCGTCTTAGATTTCATCACTGATCAAGAATATATATACTTTTTTGGATCTTAGAGGGATATTTTACTATGTTGCACACAGAATAAACCCATATTTCACTCTAAAAGTTAAAAAAATTAAAATGTTCAACTTTGACCTCGAATTCCTTGAAAAGTCCTCAATCAATTTTAATGTAATTAAAACTGAATCAAGCTGAGCTAAATATCTTTCCATTAAAAAAAAATTATTTCAATATTTTGAGCGGTTCAAAAGTTACAGAATTTTGGCCAACGAAAAACGATTTTCAGCCACTGTGCGTCGTGGCGATGTCAATTGGCCGTCAAGATCATGTGTTGACACCGTTGGACTTCTTTCTTTGGATTATATGAAAGAAAATGTGTTCGTCGATAAGCCAGCAACAGTTCAAGAGCTAAAGGATGAGATAATTTGGAATATTAACGGCATAGAATCTCAATTATGCCTCAGCGGCATTGGATAGAGGTGTGCCGCCGAGGTCGCGGTGGCCAATATTTTGTTCCAAAAATATTATCAAAATAAAATGAAATGACAATAATTTCCCAAATAATTTGTGTGATAATCAAAATCGGCCCTTAACCACCCATTATGAGAAAGAAAGGTGCCGGATCTTACGTCTGTATGGTCGTTCAAACAAAAAAATAATACGTACATTCAACAATTTCCAGACATAACAGAAACATACGTAGGAAATAAGACTAAATATATTTTTGAGCAGGGCCAGGACAAAGAAAAAATAACATCGACGGCTGGAACTCACTCAGTTTGGTCCTTCGCTTAAAAAAATCCTGATAAAATTAAAAATGTTGTAGTTTAGAAAATTTTCTAAAAATAGTTTTGTTTTATGGGATGTCAAATTTTTATCCGTATTATATTACATTTTCATAACATATTGCTTTCACACTATTACGGTTTATTTACATAATTTTTTTTGTGGATAGACTTAAACGGGGGCCCCTTAATACCAGTTAAATAGCATAGAATGCACTTTCCACGCTTCCCTGGGTTGCAGGAACAAACTGTTGACTTTTTTTTTTGCCAATTTATGGATAATGCATTTTTTCCTCCCAGAGAAAAAATTATAAATTTTCAAGAACACTTTTTTGCAACCTCAATTATTTTATTCGCTTTTTTGTTCTGCTCTAAAGCGATGTATGGCAAAAATCTGGTGAAAATGGATAAACATCTGGTGAAGATGTTGTTGTTGTTGACAAATTTTCATGAAATGAGTTTTATCTTTTCACGAAAAAAACAAAACTCCTCAAAAAAGTTTTATTTTATGACGGCAAAATAAAATTCTTTCTTTTAAACTTTCAATGGAGTTTTTATTTTTACGTTAAAAAATAATGTTTTAGATGAATTTATTTTATTTAATTCTCAAAATAACTGATATAAAATATTTTTTTTAACGATAACTGTTATTTACGGTCCCTGCAATGAATTCTTAAATAAATATTTCAAAGTGTATGTATCATCACTTGAACATATTGATGGATGAACAAATTGGATGAAAGTAAACCCAATTTGTTTGTCATACTTTTATACCACAAAGTCACTTGCAATTTATTTTTATTACTTGTTTATTATTGGCAAGTGATATCTGTTTTTTTTTTTTTTTAATTTTTTATTTTTTTTCGCTACAGTAAAGCCTCTGGCTGTAGAGATAATGGATAAACACGCTACAATTTTAGTTGAATTAGCTTTTTTATACTTTTGCTTTCTTGCTACAATAAGCAATTGCCAATGTTAAAGTTTACCAATTACCCTCCATAGATAGAATCAGTGGATTTTTACTACTTTTTGTATAGGTATTTACCAGAGCTGTAAAAGATTCATCCTATATGAATGTAACGAAAAACAATGTATTCAATGATTTTTTTTTTTTGTAAAGTGAATACATTCAAGAATATTTAACTCATTATGACTTCATTAAAATTTTAATACAAGTAATTTTTTTGTGAACTTGCTATATTCATGATGAATTCATTCATATTTTGGGTCAAAATGAATTCATTCGAATTTCTGAATTAATGATGAATTTAAAAAAAAACAAATATAAATGATCGTCTACAGCTCTGGTATTTACTCCTAATATATGTAGTATTTTTAAAACAAAAATGCAGGCATAAAATAATATTAGTAACAACAACAAATACAATAAAAAATCACAACCTGCTTTTGGTAGTTTATTACAATCCTTATCAGGAATAAAGACTTGATCAGCTTTAGTGTATTTCGTTTGCTAAATTGCAAATCGACCTAACTAACATTTTATTAGTTTTTCAACACAATCAAAAAAATATGTGAAGCTAAAAAAATATATGAAATGATACATTTCAGATCCATAATATTTTTTTTATTAAATGTTACAATAAAATAACAAATATTCTAACTTAACTTATCGAGTATAGTAACGAATACCTTCACCCGTTGTAGTGGAAACACCCAGACTAGCACTACCTACTTACTTACAATAAAGATTGTAATTGTTTTGGAGATCTTTTGATTTATAGTTAAGGGATCGTAGCGCTTATAAGTTTTATTAAAAAAAATACTTTTTAATAATTATTTTTAAATTTTTAATTTTTGCTTAGAAAATAAGAGCTATTTTTTGAGTTTTTTTTTGCTTGGAGAATAACAGTTACTATTCAAGTTTTATTGGAAATTATTGATTATTAATTAAGTTAAATTTTTTGCTTAAAAAATAAATCAGTTAATACGAGTTCTAGGCGTAAAATGATCTTTTTACAATATTTTACATAAACGTTATGCAAAACATTTGGATAAATAAATTTTATTTTTTAAGCAAAAAATAAAACTAAAAAATAACTATTATTTTATAAGCACAAAATTAAACTTAAATAAACTAGTCAAGTGCGAGTTAGACTCACACACTTAGGGTTCCGTACTATGTTTAGTACAACTTTAAAAATTCAAGTTGTTAATTTTTTCATGTCTTATGAGTCACCCTTTAATTTTAAAATTAAAGTCATAATTGCATCACTGTTGGAACACCCTTTAAATTTTTAGCAATTTCTTTTATAGTGGCCAGGGTAATACACTATCTATAGAAATATACATGAGCGGTTCAAAAAATAAGGTAATATACCTGAAAAACATGTCACTGATGGAACACCCTTTAGATATTAGTAATTGTTACAGCAGCCGAAGTACAACATCTACTGTAAACATTTAAAGAGTCTATCTATTACGGTTCAAAAAATAAGGCTATTTACGTACAAATCATGTCTCTGTTGGAACACCCTTTAATTTTGTTATATGCTATGGCGGCCATGGCAATTCTCTTTCTATGAATATATCAAGAGTCTACCTATTACCATTAAAAAAATAAGTTACTATACGCGAAAAACATGTCACTGTCAGAACACCCTTCAATTTTTAGTAATTGTCATAACGGCCGTGGCATTACATCTTCTATACAAACTGGAAGAGTCTACTTATTACGGTCCAAAAAATATGTCGTTATACATGCAAAACACGTCACTGTCGACGAAACCCTTTAAATTTTTATTGTTTTTATAGGGGTCATAGTAATACACCATTTGTGAAAATTTCAAGAGTCTATCTATTATGGTTAAAAAATTAGTCAATGGGCATGTAAATTACGTCACTGTCGGCACCCTTTAATTTTTATTAATTGTTATAGTGGCCATAGTAATACTCATCCTGTAAAAACTTCAAGAGTCTACCTATTATCGTTCAAAACCTATGCCATAACACCCGTTAATTTTTAGGTTTAATATGTATACTTGCTTATAACGCAAACATGGTTTAAATCACTGCAAATTTTAAGTGGTTGCTTCCTATAGCTCAAGAAATAAAGATATACAGGCAAATAACACGTCACTTTCGAAACACCCTATAAGTTTTATTATTTGTTGCTATAGTGGCCACAGTTATACGCCTTCTGTGAAAATTTCAAGAGTCTACCTATTATGGTTCAAAACTTAGGCCTTATACATGCAAATACACCACTATCGGAACGCCCTTTAATTTTTAGGTTTATTTTTTTAGACTTGTTTATAAAGCGAACTAAGTTTTAATTACTGTTTGTGAATTTTTTGTATATGCCTCCTACAGATCAAGATATAAACACATATTCGTGAATAACACCTCTATATCGGAACACCCTATAAATTTTAATTTTTGTTGATATAGCGGCCTCAGCTATACACCTTCTGTGAAAATTTCAAGAGTCTACCTATTATGAATTAAAACTTAGGCCTTATACATGCAAATCACAGCACTATCGGAACACCCTTTAATTTTATTTTTTATTTTTTGATGGTTGTTTATATATTCAATTAAGTTTTAATTACTCTTTGTAAATTTCAAGTGTATCCCACCTACAGTTCACGAAATATGCACATATTCGTGAATAACACATCTGTATCGGAACACCCTATAAAATTTAGTATTTGCTACTATAGCGGCCACAGCTATACATCTTCTGTGAAAATTTCAAGAATCTACCTATTATAGTTCAAAACTTAGGCCTTATACATGCAAATCACACCACTATCGGAACACCCTTTAATTTTTAGGTTTATTTTTTTATAGTTGTTTATATAGTGAACTAAGTTTTAATTACTGTTTGTAAATTTCACGTGTATCCCAACTACAGTTCACGAAATATGCACATATTCGTGAATAACACCTCTCTATTGGAACACCCTATAAGTTTTAGTATTTGTTGCTATAGCGGCAACAGCTATACATCATCTGTGAAAATTTCAAGTGTCTAGCTATTACGGTTCCAGAGAGAAAAGGCGCTGACAGACGGACAGGCGGTCAGACATTGTAGCGAAAACAATAGGGTTACGTTTTTACACTTTGTGTACGGAACCCTAAAAATAACTTATTTTTCAATCAAAATATAAAACTTGAAAAATAACTTTTATACAGCTCTTCATCTCCATAAACCAAAGGCACATACTGAATTTCATTTTGATGTGTCATACGGTATGACCTGTAGAGCGTTTACAAAATTTAGGAGTAAGTAAACTACCCCTTGTCCCTTCCCGATTATGCCCAAAATTTACACAACTCTTCATATCTATATACTAAAGGCACACACTAAATTTCGTTTTAATATGTCATACGGTATTACCTGTAGAGCGTTCAGAAAATTTGGGGGTAACGAAACTATCCCCTGCCCCCTTCCGATTATGCCCAAAAACTATACAGCTCTTCATCTCTATATACCAAAGGCACATACTAAATTTCATTTTGATATGTTAAACGGTATGACCTGTACAAACTCTACAAAAATAGTGGCATACACACCCACCCATAGACGTCATCGTCGAAATCCCGACCTCGATTTTTTTTTATGATTACTATACATACTTTACCTTATACTTAGTATGGTAAAGGTAGGCCTCCTAATAACAATTATGTTGGTGTACTTCTTCATCGTGTAGTATTTCTCCTTCATTATAAAATAATAATTATTTGGATTCCTTGATTTTCGGTTTTTAAGGCAACAACATTAGGCACTTGTTTTGTTTCCCCATTGCCCGATAGCAAAATATCAAAAACTATTTCTTATAGAAAAGTTTATACTAAAAATTTCCACAAAGTTCTTCTATAAAGTTCTTCAAAATAAATGTTTTATGGAGTTACAGTTATAGAATTTATAAATTGAGTAACAAACTCTCTCTGACATTAAGAACAAATAGATTAAAAAAATATTTGCATTAAAAATCCTTCAAATCGGTATTTTCCTGAAAGTCTAATTTTTATTGTGTAAAGTTTTTGGTCTAGAGCTGTACGTACTCCTAATAACAGCAAGAGAATGAAAGGAAATAATCATTTTTAAAATTATATATTGCAATTTTGAGCCATTGTAGTGTTCCCTTCCGGTCCTACTGCTTTATGCCAACATATTCTGGACTTTTAAAAGCAATGAGATTTTCTTCATTAGATCTGAAAGCAAAGACACTGCTTGTACCTAAAGAAAATATTTAATGATCACAAATGTACATGACTTTGAGTAACAGGTCGGAATTTTCAATTTAAATCAAATAAAAACTGCAATAAATTGCATATTAGATAGTTTTTAAACTTTAGTAATGCATAATGCAAGTAAATAAAGAAAGAAAAAAACCCAGTAGTAAAAAGCAAAAACAACAGACAAATTGTAAAACACAAACGTCAAAATCAGCAACCAATTAACCCACAAGCCAGAATAACCAACGATCATAAGACGGTTTTAACATGAGAGACAGAGAGAGAAAGTAAAAGAGTTGGGCAAGGTGAAGGCTAATATTGTTGTTGTTACAAAAATTTGTATTGTTATGTGGACTTTTAGGTATTTGTACCAAAGTACACCGTACAGGGTAATATAAGATTATGTGTTAGGGCAAGTGGAAACTTAATTTAATAGCGTTATATTTTCTACATAAGCGATCAGGTCCCGTCCAGTGCCTGCATTGCCATACTAGGGCATACTGTAAGTTGTTACCGGTTTGCGTAGTGTGTGGCGAGCTACATTGTTCCGCTCAATGCGATAAACCTAAGAATGACACTAATGTTAAAAAATGTAGCAGTTGCGGTGGAAACCACTCTGCTAATTACAGAAGCTGTCCAGTTTTTTCTATGGTAAGGAAGTCAACACAAAAATTAAATACTCCTGCTAAGCAGCCACAATATCGAACAAATGCGCATTACCCCCAGTTACATCAACCAACAACCCAACATGTTTCATACGCGGATATGTTAAAATCCAACCATATTTCAGTGCACAAAGCGACGCCGACAACTAATTCTACTTCAAATTTGCAATCGCATCCTAAAGAACAAACACCATCTGGTAATTTTAATCGTCTCGAAGCAAGCATCGAGATTAGTGCATTCGTTAAACAGTTTTATGAGCTCTATGAGCAGCATGATGCAAGAAATGGTACGCATGCAATCTACTATGTTGCAGGCGTTACTTAACAAACCATGAACTGTTTAAAAATATGTTTCTGGAACGCAAACGGCTTGCGCCAACACAAAAATAAACTCGAGTACCTTAAGACGGAACAAATTCATGTCATGCTGGTTGCAGAGACTCACTAAACAACAAATAGCTTTTTTAAAATAAATGGCTATATCTATATCAGGCGACTACAACGCTAAATATAGGTTTTAGGGATCAAGACTAATTACTCCAAAGGTCGTGTTTTGTTTGACACAATTTCAAAAATTAGTCTAAACGTTATATCGAGTGGACAAACCACTTATTGGCCTACTGATCAGCAAAAAATACCTGATGTTATTGATTTTGGCGTAACTAAAGGTATTTCAAAAGAAATGATTGAAGTTGAAGCGTCACACATATGGAACCACCAAAATTTCGTGTCACCAAGAATTAGCACAAGTATAAATTGGTTGAAATATAAAAAATATCTCAGTACTCATTGTTCGGAAAATATCCCGCTAAGAACTCCAGAAGACGTAGAGCAAAGTCTTACTGATTTTGATCAAAACCTTAAATTAGCTGCCGAACACGCAACAGTAACCCGACAACTAATAAGACACAATCACATCTATTCTGTTGACGTCGAAAGGCTCTTGGCTGAGAAAAGAAAAATTCGCAGAGAGTGGCAATCGCACAGATCTCCTCAACTTAAAAGCAGACTTAAAGAATGCAACAACAAATTATTTGTTGAACATTTGAAAAAGGTCTTTACTCCAAATGTATTGACTGATGCAGTTGATTTGCCAACTGTCGAAGCTAGTGCTGCAGTACCATTAAGATTTCATTTTAGTGACATTGAAAGGGTAATATCAGATTTAAACACCAAGAAAACTTTGATAAAACCAGTAACAAGATGTTATTTGAGTTGCCCCATATAGCTCGCAAAATTATAATTTTTATTTTTAACGCCATTTTACGCCTTGAGTACTTTCCTTCAGGTTGGAAGGTTTCCACACAAAAGTCGTTTATCAAATAGGTCAAAGCTGTTTGAGAGGATGTTAATAAATAAGCTGAACCCCATTCTAAGCGACAAAGGATGTATTCCGAACCATCAATTTGGCTTCAGAAAAAAACATAGTACAATCGAACAAACTCACAGGATAGATAACGTAATTAAGAAGACATTTAAAGAAAAAAAATACTGTTCTGAGCTTTTTATCGACGTTTCCCAAGCATTCGATAAGGTATGGCACGATGGCCTAAAATATAAGTTAAAACTGAATTTGCCCGCAAACTTATATAAGCTGTTAGATAGTTATTTAACTGATCGGAAATTCATTGAGCAATTTTTTAAGCTCACCTGAGCCAATTGAAGCCGGAGTTCCCCAGAGTAGTATATTAGGGCCGATTTTATACTTGTTGTATACTTCTGATATGCCAACTAGTCACCGAGTCCACACATCGACATTTGCGACACAGCTTTTTTAAGCATTCACGAAAGTCCCGAAGTAGCATCATGATATTTACAAGACCAAATATTAATTTGAGAAAAGTGGTTGAAGAAATGGAAAATTAAGGTCAATGAACAAAAATGTACTCACATAACTTTTACACTGCTTAGCCTGTGCCTCCTATTCACATAAATAACCAAATGATACCTCAGCTTTCAGACGTGAAATATCTTGGCATACATCTTGACCGTCGCCTTACTTGGAAACGTCACATAGAATCAAAGTTAACACAAATGAAGTTAAAAGCAGTCCAACTAAACTGGCTTATCGGCAGAAATTCTACTCTCGCTTTAGATTGCAAACTTTTATTATACAAGTCAATTTTAAAACCAATTTGGTTCTATGGCATTCAATTATGGGGCACTGCCTCAGCTAGCAATATAGAAAAAATCCAAAGGCGCCAAAATAAGATTCAAAGCATGACCACAGTTGCTCCCTGGTACATAGGAAACTCGAACATACACAAAGATCTAAACGTGCCATCAGTTAAATATGCAGAAATAGCGAAATATGCAGTAAAGTATTTGAAAAAGCTTGAAACACATCCAAATCCGCTGGCTCGCAACATGGTAAATGAACGTGGTTGCATTCGTCTAAGAAGGAGGAACATTTCTTCTCTCACCCGAACATCAGAGGGATGACCCGCAACGGTGAAACATACATATTTTTATGTCTAGCACTGGCTGGACATAACAAGTATATTTATTTTTATTTTAGGCTTAAGATATGAGTAATTATTTTTAGTTCAAACAAATATATTTGAAGATTCAATAAATAAAGTATGAAAAAAAAAAATATTTTCTGATCAAAATATTGCATATACATACATACATATGTATATATTTTACACCTAGTGAATTTTTGAGTCAAGAGTCAAGGCGATTTGATTTTGTTGGTTCATGGATTGAATTTACTTGGGTTGTTGCATGCGTTGGATCACTTGCTGGAAAGTCGGGAGCATGGAGGAATGGTTCTCACTCGGTTATAAAACGGATGAGGCAAATGAACGTATACTTTAATCTAGTTTTAAAACTTAACAGATATGCCTCGGTTAATGAGGTCACGTTGGTGTGGGTTAACGGGCACACACACAGCTGGGAATGAAGCAGCAGACAGCAAAAGGAACCACCTGTGGACCATAATCCAAAGTAGCGCTGCGAAATGACATAATGCGAGCGAAGATTATATAATGGCTAAACTCACTAAATCTGAAAAAGGTGGAGGGATGGATGAGATGGTAGAGTAAATTGTGTGTGAATGTCCAGCACTGGCTAGCATAAATGTGCATGCCATGGGCGAACAAAGCCTTGAAAAAATGCTAGCAATTACTAGAGACTCCGCGATGATAAAGAAGTCCGACAGTTACCAGTCCACAGTCTGAAATCACTAAAGTCAAGAATAAAGGCTCGATGAAAGTAAGGTTGCCGTAAATTACAAGTCGGTTGCCTATAATCATTGAGGATGGAAGTCGAAAGGGACCCATTAAGGATCGGCTTTGATATTTCCTCTACATTTCAAATAATAAGAACGGGTAACAGAGCAATATGCCAGCCAAGAGATATTGACTTAGGTGAATTTGATAGAGTTGAATCGCCATTCAGCGCTAATGAGTTTTATGATATTGTCATATTTAGGTTCAATGGATTACATTGTGATAAAGTAAAGTTTAGCAAAAAACAGAGCCGTAGACTATTGTCCAATGAATCATATCTAATTTATCAAATCAGTTCAACGTTTTGGAACATGAGTTAGTTGATGAAGTTATGGCGGCCATTTCCCATATTGGGAGTTAAATATCAATTTTATAGTTTCATGGATTAGTTTTTTTGTCGTTTGTATCGTTTTAAGCAGAGACGCCAGCTAATTGTTGCGAATTCCCGGAAAACAGGAGTCCTCTCCAAACAAAATACAAATTTTAAAATTAGTCCAGATTTTCAAGATAACGCCAATAATCCGACTGAAGATTTCATACGTTACTTCCGCAGATTTCGTTATTATAAAAGCAGATTGCCGAGGTGGGGAGGTGGACCATTACCACCAGGAGTGTCCAAAGCGTAATCATTTTGCAGCAGCTACAGTTAATTAGTGAATTAGTGACCGTTTTCTAGATACGGCATAATTAACTCTTGTTGTTTTTTCGCATTCACCGGTTATTGAATTCGTCTTTATAAATATGTCAAAGTAACAGGACAATTGTAAATTTTTTTTATGTAATTTTAATTTAGGGTGATTTAGGGTAATTTTGATTTGCTGATACAAGCAAGATTTTTATTTTCAACTAGCTATTTCCGGTGTGCTTCGCTACCCCCATCCTCAAAAATAAAATGTACATTTTCAAGTAAATGCTAAGCTTAAACTTGAAAACGCACGTATTTCTCAGAGAAGCCAATGTTAAATTTAGAGAGTGTCATAATTGCAGTTAGCTAGATATGGAGGATACCCGGCCCTTCCGTCTCAATCACCAAATGTTCTTGAAATTTAATGTTCAAAATTTCAACACTATCTATTATAGTTCGATAGGTTCACGGCAATAATTTTTGACTTTTCATGTGTGGTACAACGCCCACTATTCCAACCCAGCTAGGCTTTCGTTCGACGGAGGTTAGTCCTATATAATTTCAAAACCTTAACTTTTATAGTATGGGAGTTACAATACCTAGACTTTCAATCCAGCACATTTTTTGTACGGCAATGCACAAAATTTCAAGTCTCTACCTCTGATAGTTTTCTAATTACACCATAATAACTTTTTCTTTGTATGGAAATTACCACGCCCATTGTTCCAATTAAGCCTGTTTAATACTAACCTATGCACATTAATATAAGGGTTTCTTGTGCAAAATTTCAATACTCTGCCTATTGTAGTTCCCTAGGTACACGATAATAATTTTTCATTTGCATTTTAGCAAATGCCACGCCCACTGTTGCAATAAATCCATTCTTTTTCTAGACCATTCACGTGAATAACGGGATTACTTTATTACTTTATTTATTACTTTATTTGGTTGTGGTCAATTTTTATCCGTAAAAACCTAAGTGCGGTTATGATGATTATTTAAAAAAGAAATTAGCCAAATCTTTGCAGCCGTTCTTAAGTGATGCGATTACCAACAAACGGAATTTGAGTTTATTTATATAAAATCAAGAAGTTAAAAATATGAACATAGAAGACAATATTTTCTTATTTGCGTTGCGAAATAATCAATAGGTATCACTGCAAGCTTGTGGGTAATCTGTGAAAAGTGTTACTCATTAATAAGGCAGAATTTTTTTTTTCAAGAAAAGAGAAGAAAGCACTTTAAGACTCTTGATGTAAGACCCTTTTTTGCATAACATATGTATATATGTGTCGTAGCAGAAGATGCCGCCTTTTCGTAGTATTATTTTCCATTGAAAGTGACAGCAGCTTTCGGTATTTACATATTTTTTTTTTCTTTTATTTTGTTTTTAATGTTAAACTCAAAACAAAAACTACGCTTTTGAATTTTGTATAGCCTTAGTTTTTTATGACTAGTTTTTAGAAAAATGGAAAGTGGTTTTGTTTGGTAATTTAACAAGTTTACTACCAAATTATTTGTTGTTGGTTGTCTATTTGTTTAGCAGTTTTGTTAAATGCATGAGATGAGGTTTGTTATTGAGATAAGATCGACAGCTGAAAATAGTAGTTAATGGAAGTCAAATTTAATTTATATGAGAAGTTTTGTTATAATATTATCAATAAGTTGTTAAAAATTAAATTCAATTATCTTTTAAGTAATAAAATTAAATAAATTTTTAAGATATTTATTTTAATAAATATTTTTTAAGTATGGTTGTGTTTTAAAATATTAATGTAAACAATAGTTGCATGGAGTGCGATATGATGTTTGCATTTTAACAAGTGTGGATTTGAATATTCTAGAAATAACTTTAAATATTTAATCCAATTTAAAGCCAAGTCATTAAATAACAACCGGGTGCACATTGAGTTATATTTACATTGAGGTATTATGCAAAAATTAAGTAAAAAAGAAATTCATAATATTTCTAATTCAAAAATTCAAAACTATCTATACATCAGTGTTGGGATTTGTGGTACAATTGTACCAAATTTGGTACAACCGACATATCAGTGGTACACTTCATGCTTTTTGGTACAATTTCGTATAAAATTTATTAAACAAATTTTTTTATTAAAGCCCACTGTTCATTTTTTCACTCGGAAGCTGTCAAACTACATACATAAAAATTTTTACAAAAAGTCATGAAAAAATGTTGCAGAAGTAGTACTCTGGTTTTACTGTGGGAAACATTGAAATGTTCCTGGCAACATTTTACCAAAGCAAATGGGCATTATTTCATGTGGAATTTTTTGTGGAAAATTTTGTAAAATAATGTTGTATATTTAAAAGCAATAAAATCTTAAATTTCTTCCAAATCACGTGATAGACACCACATTTTAAATGTAAAATTTTCCTTGTGAAATGATAAATGTTGCTCAATATTTTTTACAAATTCCAACAGAGTACTAGGCTTTAATCAATACTTTTTTACCTTTTCCTTCAATAGTAAACATTTCTAATTTAATGGTTCTCCAACCTGTCTAGAACTCACTGAATTGCAACATTCTTGATTTATTTTCTAGACTTTTCTTGTTTACTTTGATGTATAAGTGTTAGGTAATTTAGTTGCAAGGCCTTTTTGCTGAACTACAGCATTTAAACGTTTTTGCGTCGCCTCAATCAGTTTCGGGCAGTATTCAGCTGATATATTTTTCATTCTTTCATAATACTTTTTAGTAATTAGCCAACTCTTTAATTTTTTTTCAAATGACTCGTGGCTTCCTCTGTCGGATTAAGATCTGGTGGCATTGGTCGCAAAATAATTGTTAGTAAATTAACATCACAAAAACCAAAATTCAAGGAAAGGTATTTGAACCCTAGAATACAAGTTTTGATTTGTCCTATTTTAATGTCGAGCTATTGTATGTACACATATTTTATTTGTTTTTTCACTTAATGCCAAAAGTTGGTACAATTGACGCTGATTTGATACAATTTCATCAATGGGGCGGTACAATTTAAACATGATCAGATCCCAAAACTGCTATACATATAATAAAAATTCTGAGATGAGGAACCCTAGTATCCTGATTCCATTATAGGATACTTTTTTCCGCAACAATATTTTATTTCCAAGAGAAAGTGGAGAAAAAGCAGTAAAAGTATGCCGATTTTTTTTACCGATTAAAAGGTACTGCATACTTTAAGGCATCTTTTATTTTTGAAAGCAGTATATTTTAAGCAATGTTGCGCAACAGATGGCGCTGTTTTTAAATAATGAGTAACTCATTTCCTGTCTGTCTTATACAGAGCTTTACAATAATTTTCAGAAATTTACATAAATTTTTGATTTTATCCAGGGATAGGTACCACTATATAAAGTAAATACGCCAGAGTCTTAGAATTTGGTGTGTTTTACTTTCAAAGCAAAATCAACCAAAATATTATTAGGACGCACCCAACGTGTGTGGGCACAACTAGTATTCAATATTTTAAAAGATTTTCAAGAATTAACAAGGAGTTGAAACCCTTTTTGTTGATGATAAATTTGATAACTCTGTATAGGCCTTGGTTTTGCATGATCTTTTTGACCTAATTTACGAACGTTAGAAACTAAATTCGATTTTCTAAACACGATAAAAATTTAGATTTTGTTATTCAGGGTTCCGTTCCCAAAGGCTAAAAACGTGACCCTATTGTTTTCGCTACTATGTCTGTCCGTATGTCAGCGCCTTCTCTCTTTGGAACCATCAAAGTAGACTCTTGAACTTTTTACACAAGTTTTATTAGTATGGCCGCTATAATAAATACTAAAACTTATAGGCTGTTTCGAAAGTTACGTGATATTCACGTTTATGTCCTTATTTCTTGAATCGTATGGGACAAAGACTTTAGTTTACACACAGTAATTAAAACTAAGTTAACTATATAAAAAAAATACAAAAAAACCTAAAAACTACAGGGTGTTCCGACAGTAACATGATTTGCACGTATATGGCCTTATTTGTTGTGCCTTAATAGGTAGACTCTTGAAATTTTTACAGAAGCCAGGCAGCTTGAGCAATTACTAAACATTATAGGGTGTTCCGATAGTAGACACTTGACATATTCATAGAAAGTGTATCACCATGGCTACAACAATAATTACGATAGTGACCCGATTTTCGCGAATATGAACTTATTTTTTAAGGTAAATGTCCGCTATAGCAAAAATTTAAAAAATAAAAATTAAAGAGTTTTGCAACAAGAAAAAAGGTGTTATAACAAGAATAAAACATAAAACCAAAAATTGTTGTTTCGATAGTGACTCGATTTCGCATATATGACCTTATATTTATACAGTAATAGGCTGGCACTTAAAATGTATACAGATTATATTTTACATTATCTACCTAACAACAAGTTATGAAAATAATAATTAATAGAAGTAAAACGGTGTTTCCTAGATGTCGCGAATTTTAGGAATTTAGCCTTCTTTTCTAAACGTTATAAGCTGTCACATGATATTTCCACAGGGTATTTAGTACAACTACTGTTATAAGATGCGAAAAAATTTACAGATTTATTTATATAATTTCCATACATCACGTAAAAGTTACTGGATAGATTTTAACAAAATTTTGTGAGCAGGTACCTTTGTATCCAGATTGAAATATAGGATACTTTCTTCCGCAACAATATTTTATTTTCAAGAGAAAGTGGAGAAAAGCTATGAAAGTACGCAATTTTACCATATGCATACTTTAAGGCGGAATATTTTAAACACCTTTTACACAGCTTTACAACAATTTTTAGAATTTTAGATATGCATACTGTTTTATTTTTAAAAGCTGGATATTTTAAACACCTTTAATAGAGCTTTTAGAATTTTATCTTCTATATATAAAAAATAAGTATTCGTGAAGCACTATAAATTAGAATTACAACAGTTGGAAATGAGAATAATCTGCATCTATGGAGCTATGAAAATGGTTAAATTGAACCAAATGCGTCATTGGTGGACCACAGTACAATTGTATCAACTTTAAATCCCTATTCGGAATACATTCTTTTTGCTCAAGTTTTGATAATAGACTTATAGGTCTATATAATTCTGCCTATGATATTCTTTTCATTGCTAAATCAGAGAAACTCTCCGTTCTGGAGGAAAGTACTGAAGGTACAATAAGGAATTCAAGATCAATACATGCAGGAGCTCAGCTTATAGTTTTACGACTTTTGTTTTTATCGTTTTATGTTCAAAATTTGTTTACATTTTTATAGCGTAATTTTTTTTAAGAAAATTCAAAGAAAATTTAAAAAGAACTTTAAACATGTTTTTTCACTTTTCTTTGATTATCAGTGGTGGTAAATTAAATTTTCAGATTGTACTTTTCTGGCTCAAATTTCACTTTTCTGGCGCAAGTTTTAGTTCATTTTGAATTAAATTATATTTAGCAGTATTGATATACATTTTTCTTATTACAAAAAAAAAAAAAAAAAAAAATACAATTGTACCTACTTTGCCATCCTTGAGTTATAGTCAGTTGCTTCTTGACACAATTAATGATTTTTATACAAACAATATGCCTGTTGTTTTTTTAATATTGTACTTGTTGTTGACTTGCAAGCAGGGGCCAAACATAATTGTTATTTTTTTATTTTAGATAAAAAGGTTACGAAAAAATTCATTTTATTAAATATTGGTTATTTTTAACCATTATCAATGCATATATATTATTTGGTTATCGTAACCAATTAAAGTAAGAAATTTTGTTTTTGGTTAAAAAAAGTTTTTTTTTTTAATAACCATTTTGTCAACAAAAATTTTTTTTGGTTGGAAATAACAATTTTAAAAATAATTTCTTTGTCTTGGTTATCATTGGCAATACAAAAATTAATATAAAAATTTACTGATGCTGAATTTGTTTCAAGAAAATCAGTAAATTCATAAAAAAATGTCTATACTAATGACAACAATTTATTCTTAAGTGTTGCGATTACCAACGAACGACATTTGATTTTATTTATATAGATATGATAACCAAAAAGAAAATAAAAACTTATGTAATGGTTATTTTTCACCAAAAAATCTTTTCGGTTGATATAATGGTTGTCTGCAACCAAAAAAAATTTTTGGTTGATATAATGGTTATTTATAACCAAAAAACAAAACTCCCATTAAAATTGGTTGCGATGACCAGAATAAAATATATCTTATAGAAATGGTTAATTATAACTATTTTATAAATTTATCAATATGAATGGTTAAAAATAACTTTTTTGTGATTTATCTTATAATTGTTACGTCCCTGCTTGCAAGTATTTTTTATAAATAGCTGTGCTGTGTTGATTTCGCTTTGAAAGTAAACCACACCATCTCTGGATAAAATTCTAAAATTTAAATGCAATTCTAAAGTTCTAAAAATTATTGTAAAGCTCTGTAAAAGACAGACAGGAAATTAGTTACTCAATATTTTAAACCAGCGCCATCTGTTGCGCAACATTGTTTAAAATATGCCGCTTTCAAAAATAAAAGATGCTTTAAAGTATGCAGTACCTTTAAATCGTTAAAAAAAAATTGGCTTTTTCCCCACTTTTTCTTGGAAATAAGATATTTTTGCGGAAAAAAGTATCCCATATTGAAATCAGGATACTAAGGTACCTCCTCCAAAATTATGTTACAATGCATCCATTAGTTTTAACGTGATGCGAAAACAAAGAGAAAGAAAGACAGGCAGGAAATATGAAGTTTTTTTTTCGAAATGTCGATTGGCTGCTTCGTTCAAATATGGAAAGCATTTGTCGAAACAAACGTAACCAATTTTTTCTAAGTGTTTTCACTCTTTTAAAACAAGTATGAAGATTGCATGCGGGGAACAGATTTATAAGAGTTAAAAATTAGGAAAATGTCCTTGGGGTCAATTGTAAGGCCCATCACCAGAGTGTCGTAACAGTGTTAACTGACGCCCGCCGAGAGCATTATTATGTTAAAGTGATAGGTCACTTTATTAGTAAGGGTAGAACTTAAGCCAGTCCCTTTCAATTAAGAAGTATTCACGAGGCAAGTGAATATATACATATATTATGATATATATATTGTGTATAGTCTTTTATAAGTTATTGAATATGTGCTAAGAACAAAACCATGTTCACTTTATATAGTGATAACGCCTATTTTGTCAAATATTTGCCTAGTCTGATCTAAGCTTTACTTTTATCACCTTGTTCCAGTATCACAAATTATTATCATACAATAAAAACAAATTAATAAATATTATTATTTAAATAGAAATGCATGTTCATGAGTTTATCACTTAAATCAATAAGAAAAGAAAATTTAATTTGAAACCAATACCGGCATACAACTTTAAACGAGTCATTAAAAGAATTGTATTGTAGAAAATATGTACATATATGAATGCAGGGTAAAAACGTATTTATACAAATGAAAGTCGAATAAATGTAAAAAATTATTTGCATAAACTAGATTAAATAGTTTAAAAAGTAAATACTCGAATAGATACACTAATACAAACTTGGAAGAAATTCAAAAGTTAAAAGCTAAAAGCGAAAATACCAATTATGCATTTAAATACAAAAAATTTATATGGAATGTAAATGAAAAATATTTGTATCCACCTTTTTTCCTAGGAGAAGAGAGTGTTTCTATTTAAATATTAGATAAAGTAGATTTGGTTATGTGGAATTTAAATGGTAAATATGCAGACATAATAATATGCAAGTTAGAAGACCAGCAGATGGGTAAATATTTATGGATATTAAAATAAGAAAACAAATACATATAAATACGAGCAGAATGGTGTGTGAATGAGTACACACATATGTATCTACATATTTTCAAATTTACTATTTATATTTCTTTCAGTGTTGTTTAAATTATGGTTATATCATCTTCTCAATTAATGATCGTTTTGCAAGTTTAATATTATGTCTTCTGTTAAGTCATGCGTATAGTTTCTTGATAGGTCTGAGATATTGTGTCCACTTGGCAAGAGATAAAGATTAGTAATAAGTTCATAACCATATGACGCCAAACAAGCTCTATATTATTTATTGAAATATTAGATGTTACAATAACTTTATTAAATTATTACAAATTATTTTTTAATTTACCGAGCATAGTAACGAAGACCTTTACTCGTTTTCTTTGATGGGTATCAAACCCACAACCCTCAGACTGATAGACTAGCATACTACATATTAGCCTACTACTATGATTTGCGTGCTGCTTAAGCTCTGAAACGAGTCCATTTACAATCAAGGGGTGTAATATCCCTCTTCCATGAGGAAGGTTCCCATTTTCACCTGTAGACTGTGGTTTTAAAAATATAAGATATGGAAGTTTCACTATATAACGTTAGTTATATAATATTTCACTATTCGTGCGTCAATCATGGCTAAACTATTTAAATTAAATTTGGATCTTTTAAAAATCCCTACGTAGAAGGTCCGGTAGCTTATATCTGCTATAAAAGTCGGTGTAGGGGAAAATAAGCGGCGACGGGTATTTTTATTAGGCTAAACCAAATCCAATGAAACTTGAAGCATAGTAAGTTCCTTGACGCTAATGCTTTTATGGCACTTGTCCCTGAGCCTTGCAGGGGACTAAATTGCAGGTAGGGCGATTTAGTCAGGTATGCTGTTGTACTTCAACAGAGTCAAAAATAGCGTGTCGGTAGTCCTGTCAGCCATATTGTAAAATTGCTTCTATTTGTGACGCTATAGGCAACAAGGACGCTGGTAAGACCAATGTCAAGTTAAGGCACCATACACTGACTTATACAGACCTATCACACATACTGTATGTGGATGCATTGGCTTTTCAATAACTTCGGTTCACGTCGCCTAGCTTCAGTTCGTGTGAATTTTCTTTCTTTTGGACGTCTGCAAATAGTTGCTGGATACTAATTTTGATAAAAAAAAGTGTTAAATCTTCATCTTTACACATTTTTGACTGACCGGGAAACTCCCTATCATAAACATCGAAATCGCCACTTTTGACTTATGTTCGGCTAAAACGTTCACAACATCACTAAAGTACGATGGCTTTCCATAGTGATTTTCTACAAAATAAATAGTAATGAAGTGAAACCTCCCTCAAAGGCTTATTTTGTGGTACCAAACTCTCCGTTTACATTCCAAAGTTTAAAAAAACTGTATTATTTACATTTCCAGAGAATGAGAGATGACCTAGTGACAGTACTTTCACATGACATAGTTGTAAAAGTAGGCGGGTTTAAGAAAATACTACTTATAAAATTACTACTATAGTGCAAACAATTTAAAAAGGTCTTTTTAAACTTTTGCCTCCATTAAAATTAAATTTTTTCCTTCCATTAACTTGAGCTATTTATAAATAATTTTAATGAAGTAAATGTTAATATTATATGACTGAAATAAATAAAGAAAAATATATTAAAGAATGTAAAACGATAGGATTTAAATCGTAAACCTAATGTAATAGGGGTCACAGAACGATTCTAAATAACGTAAATGATCCTAAACTCCAAGTACAACAGAAAGTGGCGTTTATGATGCTAGTATGCAAGAAAATCGCATAACCGATTGCAGGTCATTCAGGTTTGAAATAATCGAATGTTATTAAGTAAAATTCAAGACAATAAAAACAGGTTTTTTGAAAATTTAAGTTGCATTTCAATTAAATCGAATAATCGCGTAACCAAGATTTTAAAATATAAAAAGAGTTAATAAATGTGAAAATTATTAAAATATTTAATAGGTTAAATGCTTACAAGCCGCAAATTATATTATGTTGGTTTGTTTGGTAAAATAACATTTTTATGGCTATTTGAAAAAAAAAAACAAAACAAAAACAACGAAAAAGGCAATTACTCTAAAAATATACAAAATTTTCATAACTTAAAGAGTTTTGCTTTCGAATATTGTAAAGAGAAAATTATTTAAGAGAAATTTTTATAATATGCTCTTCAAACCCGAAACAGGTGAAATAATTAATAAACATTACATGAAAGTGAAACAAAATAAAATAAAAACGTAACCAGCTTCCTAAAACTTAACAAGAAAAAAACAAATTTCTTTGTCAAGCACACGACCAGCGTTGCCATTGAAAACAGTTTTTAAAAATCTACAAAAATCCTTTGATATCTAACAAAGTTTGTCAAGAAAATGTTTTGAAATAAATAGTGAAAAAAGTTTTGCTGTTGACTATTATAATAAAAAATGTTTTTTCTTTTTTTGATTTTATTATTTAGGTTTATTAAATTACTTTTTTCTACATACATATATATTTGCTCACAAATAACATTAAAAAAGAAAACCCAGAAAAATTAAGGTTAAAAACACAAGATTAAAAACAGAAAAACTTTCGGAATTTTGTTGACAAGAAAATGTTATTACATAATTCTACTATATTTCCACTACAACCTTCATTCGCAATTCGCTCTTTCATTCGTAATTCTATCCAAAATTACATACAAAACTTTGAGAGCGAATTACCCATTTATACGTAATTCAGTTTGAATTACGTTCTGAATTACGAATAACTCAGTGTCATCTCTAATTTTTATCGAAAAAAAGAGATAATTTGAAAGATTTCAAATTTTAATTAGTGCAAAATATCGTGTTTTACGTTCTACAAAATAAAATCTAACATAAAATTCCGATGTGATATTTCAAAATGCCGACACTTGTATATTTTTTTGTCTCCTTTACCAGAATCAATCGTCGAAACCACGTAATTTTTTTCCTCTTGAGCTGTGTTATCAATCACAATAACTGTTTGCCAACTAGAGCTGTGTAGTTCTAGTTGGCAGAAAATACCTACACATACATACTTGCAGTGAAATAAATATGGGTGTACTCAATACGTATAATAAACATTATTTATACACAACGAACTTAAAAATGTATAAGTAATGCATGTATGGGTACAACTGGTTGTAGGTAGATAATGTGATGGGTATCTGTCATACCCATACTTATAACTACCTAATACTTACAAGTATGGAAAAGTACTTATAATACTATAAGTATACTTATAAGTAAAACAACTACTTTTAGGAATTGTGAGTAAAAAAAGGTGGATGATGTTTGGCAATATTTTGTTTATAACCGAACATTGGTTAAGTATAGAGAACCAAAATAATTTTTATATTAGGATGAAGGAATGAATAAATGTATTTTTAAATTGTAAAATAATTAATACATATAGTTACATATATTTATAAAATGCTCTAAGTATACTTAGAGTATTTACATACTTGTACTTATTCCTACTCTGTATTTACAAGTTTGAGTATAGCCAATACTTTATCCAACTTTTACTGATACTTAGTTGTGTTGCGAAAAATAATCTACAAGTATACGAAAACTTATTCTCTGCTTATACTTGTAGTTATTTATGTAAGTTGAAATTGATATGAATATGTGTGTATGATGCTGTAGCTATACACATTTATACATGTTTCGACTCAAATACTTAATAAGTACTAAAAATGATACTTTTGTCATTCTCTGGTTCATATACGACGTAGCTAGTTATCTGTCCACCGCACTGAACTCATACCAGCTCCTTAGTTCAGTCTGGTCACTAGTTCAGTAAGCACACTAGTTCAGTAAGCACACTAGTTCAGTCAGCTCACTAGTTCAGTCAGCTCACTAGTTCAGTCAGCTCACTAGTTCAGTCAGCTCACTGGTTCAGACAGCTCACTACTTCAGTCAGATCACTAATTCAGTCAGCTCACTAGTTCATTCAGCCCGTTAGTTCAGTTTAGCTTATTAGTTCACATGACCATATTTTCGAACCATTATATGTAGACTTCTGAAATTTCCACAGAAGGTGTATTACTATGGCAACGCGATTTTATCGAATTTGGCCTTATCTTACATACAGTTAAAGTGTAGACAGAATATGTATTACTAGGTACGGTATAGTAAAAAGTGTTGAAAAACTTAAAAGTTAAAGGGTGTCCCCATTGTAGTTCTCATTAACAAGCAGAAGGTGTATTACTATGGCAACGCGATTTTATCGAATTTGGCCTTATCTTACATACAGTTAAAGTGTAGACAGAATATGTATTACTAGGTACGGTATAGTAAAAAGTGTTGAAAAAGTTAAAGGGTGTCCCCATTGTAGTTCTCATTAACAAGCATACAATTAAAATTTATTAAACAAAGTAATAACTACATAAAACTAAAAGACGTGAACAATTAAATTTTTTTTACTTTTAAAGTTGTATATTGAACATAGCATGGAACCCTATATAATCTGAGTACAAATCTGTAATATTTTATGTGAATATAATTTGCAAAATAGATTATTTAGTTATTTAGATTTTTATATTTATTTATTTAAAACAAAATAATTAAATTTCCTAAATAAAAACATAATAATAATCTTTAAATAGTTGTTTCTGCTAAATAATTCTTAAAAAAATTTAAACATAAAACTAATTTATTTTTTTTTTTTTAAATAAACAACTAATTGTTTCGTTATTTTAACTTAAAATGACATTAATAAAGAAATTATTTTACAAACGCGAATTTATTTTACATGGTAATGCCATTACAGAATCGATGCCAATTGACATTATAATTTTAATGTCAATATAATTTATTAATTGTCACATTCTAAAATTTTTATTTGCCTCATTATTCAACAAAAGTTTAAAGAAGCAAGCAAAACCACTTTTGCTGTATACTGATTCAACTCATACAGATTTGTTTTACAAAAATTGCACTGACCAAATGAACTAAAAGACCTACCTAATTCAGTGTTCAAAGTGATCTGAACTAAAATAATCGCTCACTTTAATGAACTAACGAGCACAACTCTATTGCAAACACTGATACCTATCGCTTTGTATATCTGGTAGTTATTACTTTAAAATTTAAAAAAAACATACATTTTCTCAAACCAACCAAATATATGTATGTACCTAACGGAAAAAACCTACCAAATTTAGTAGGAAATAGTCAACCATGGCAACGTTTAAGAGGCGGAAAAAAGAGCAGATTCCAATGTCAGCGCACACCTCATAAATTTAAGAGCGTGCTATGTAAATGAATGTCAAGAAAGAAAATTAATCATGACTAGCTTAACGATGATAGTCACATGCGCATATTTTATACACCTGTATTTACACACACAATAACTCTTTTCTCTTTTCTCTGTTGCCGTATTTTCTTTTTCTTTTTTTGCTAACACTAATTAATACATAACAAGCTTAAAGCGCAGACGTACTACGTATCGTTTGACTCTCCGTCCATGTGTAAGTATAATTATGTGGCTACTTTAAAGCTGGAGCTGCTGCTTCGACTGTCTTTTTTTGTATTTTACAGCAATAAAAAACAAAAACAACAGCAAATCATAGGCAAATGGGAATTAAATTTTTCCCCATCGAAGTATAAAAGCGCACAACTAGCAATGGGACAAGGCTCATTAGTGTTTAGTAACAGATCTTGCAAAGATGTTTGCCAGTAGGAGATCTTCTTTGTCATTTGATAAATTACCGTGTTTAAATATCGTGTTTCTAACGTGTTGCCTATTCGTTATTGGGCATGTATCGTCAATGTCTTTGGATCGCCTGGGACGACAATATCAACAACAAAATGATAAACAATTAGAATTTAGTGAATTAATAATGCCCGAAGCAGAAAGTGAACTCTTACAAAATGATATGGAATTCATACCAGCTCTCGATGGAAATAGTGATATGTATTTATTGGTACCTGCTTCGGCTGCTAGCCAAGAACAAAGTTTACAAGTCCTAACTGAACCTAATGAATCTCCGAATTCTGGCAATGTTGAAAGCAATTCCGATATGTTGATGTTGGAAAGTGAAGATACAGCAGCAATGCAAATTTTACAACTGCCAGAAGATGAGTTGCAAAAAAAATCTCATGGAGAGTTAGCAGCAGACAGTGAATTAGATGAAGAATCCTATTTAACTGCAGAAGGTACGATGCAAACGTTTAACGATGAGGAGAAAGTTTCAGATGGTACGCTGAATATTATAGCTGAAGCGGCTCAAGAAATTAAAAATGAAATTGAAACTGAGTTGGTACACAGTGAAGAAACTCTCGGAAATGAAGAGTTAGTGGAAGCAGAAAATGCTAACCGTGAAGATGAATTAACTCTAAGCAATGAGTTGCCCATGGAACATAAAGACACCAATGCTCAAGTTCCAGAAAACTCCGAACAGGAAATGATGGGTGTTGTCATGGAAGAATCTAATGAAGCACCAGCTGCTTCACTAGAAATTGAAAGCTTAAAGGAAACTGAAAAAATTGATGAAGATTTACAAGCTGAAGAGTCTGGTATGCAATTAATCAACCAGTCTGAAGAGCAAATGACCGAAAAAATTGCAAATAAAATTAAAGAATCTCATTTTGGTGAAAACGAAAAAGTTGAAGAACAGAAAGATGAAATGGAAATTCTTAATCATGAAGCCGATCAAGTTAACGTAGAAGTTGACAAACTCATCAAAAATGAGGAAAACTCAATGGCAGACGAAACACCGCTAATTGAAACAAATATAGCAACTCAAGGCGCTGACGAAACTCGAAAACCAGAAGAGTTGGAAATGCAAGCTGCTAATGAAATCCAATCGATGTCTCAGATAGTTGATGAAGACCCAGCTGTGGAAGAATCTGAAGCTGTAGAAGACACACGAGACGATGAAAAAACTAAAATCATTGAGGAACCTCAAGTTAATGAGGAAATTCAAACTTTGGCGGATGAGGAGACTCTACCAGCAACTGAAAAACAAGATGAAAAATCAACACTAGAGCAAGACAATAATATACAAGTAGAAAAAATTCAAGCTCAAGAAATTTATGAAGAAAATTATTCCACTGCTGGTGAAACTCAAGTAGCTGTAGATAATGCCGAAAGCGAACAAACTAAAGACGTACAACCCTTGGAAGCTGGATCATTAGAAGAATCGCAAGATATTGCAGCATCTCAAACGGAAGTGGATGCTATAGAAAATCTCGAAGAGCCTGCTAATTCTGCAGTTGCTGATGAAAAACAGCCCGGTGAAATTCAAAGTGTAGAATCCGATCATCCAACATTATTATTTATTGAACCCGAAAAACTTGAGCAAGATCAATTAACTTCCGAATCACAAATTGTTGCGGAATTCGATAAAGCTGATACAGATATAACACCGGCCGAAGAATCCAAAATTTCTGAATCAAACCAAGTGGATGAAATGCATTTACAATCAACTCCAGAAGATCAGCAAAGAGAGAATATAGATTCTAAAGAAGAAACTCAACATGTTGCTGAAACTGAGGTTCCAGAACAAGATCAGAAATTCGAAGATAAAGTGTTAAATATTGAAACTATCGAAGATATAAATCAGGAAGCTCAGCCTACGGATGAAGCTTTTGAGGAGACTCAAAATATTGAAGAACTTCAGCCTCTTAAAGAAACACAAGATATCGAAGAATCGCTTAAATTGGAAAGTACGCAACCTGAAAAAGCTGAAACGACTGATGAAGCCCAACATGTTGTACATGTTCAAAATTTGCAAACTTTTGAAGAAGCCCATGATAAAGAAACAGAAGGTGTTCTAGAAGTCCAACCTTCCAAGCCTGAATTAATTGAAGCTATTGAAGAATCTCAACCAAATGAATATTTGCAAACTATTGAAGAATTTAAACCTTTAGATGTAGAATCTCACTCTCCTCAAAATGCTGAAGAAGGTCAAAGTAATCAAGGTGAAAATATGCTATCCGGTGATAATTTACAAACGGCAGATGCTCAACATTCAGCTGATGAAGTTAGCCAACCTTTGTTGCTCTTACCAGAAAAGCAACAATCTGCGACTGAAGAACTTCCTGCCGAACAACAAGACACGGAACCAATTGTTTCTATGCCTGTATCAATTTCAGTAGACAAACTCTTAGGTGAGGAATCTAAGGAACAAGACCATAAAGAAACTTCTGTTCAACACATTATATTGACAGACGAAAATATTTTACAAGTTGAACACAACCAAAGCGACAAAGTACAACAAGAAACTGATGCAATTCAAAAACCCTTCAATGAAATCGACAGTGATAATATCACAAATAATAAAACGAATGAAAGTGAGCTTATTAAGGAAACCACATCCACGTTAACATCCAGTGTACAAGAACCCACAAAAGATGAACTGGCACAACAAGAACAACAACAAATAGAACATGAACAACCTGCAATTGTGGAAATTTCTAGTTCAACCACTTTAAAGCCATTAAATGTCTTGGATAGTGTACTCAACTATGTCAATGCCTCCTTCATGAATCAAATGAGCAATGACAACAACAACGACAAACAAGAAGCTATGAAAGAACATAAAGTATTTAATTCAAAATTAAGACGTTACGACGGTGCTCAAGTGTGGCGTATTGTGGTGCAAAATGAGAGGGAAAGAAAATTAGCCGATGAACTGCAACTTAAATTCGGTAAGTGCACAAACAGTTTTTTTTTTTCAAATAATACAAAACTAATTAAAATGTGGCTTAAAGGAGATCAGTATCATATGTCAAGACATTTAATAAACACATTTTTTCAAAGTTAAATACGGACAAAGGGTTTTTGCTAGAGACATTTTATTTTAATAATGAATTGTTTAATCTCAACATGAAATCAGTTTTTTCTTTGTTTTTAAAAACATCCGAAACTTGTTTTTGGCATCCAACCTGTAGTTTTTCTTTATTTTCTGAGATTTCTTTCGCTATGAAAACAAATTGTGATGTTCCGCATATTAAATAGATTTTCTCGTTTAGTTTTCTCAACAGCTATTTCTTTCTAATGAAACATCTAGACAATAAAATAAATTTAATTGCAACTAATACATTGCATTCGTAAGGGGCGTGTTTTAAAGAACAGTTACAAATTTTTTTTATAATTCTATTTTTTCTTTTTTAATTATAAATATAATATTATAAAACTATTTTTACTTCCTGACAATTCTAGCCAATGGTGGGTGTAGCGAAATATTGAAAATAATAAAACTACATTTTTATGAAAAATAACATAAAAATAGTTTTATAATATAATTTTATAATATTATAAAATTATTTTTATTTCCTTTTTTATAAAAATGTAGTTTTATTTTCATTTATAATATTATAAATATTATAATATTATAAAATTATAAATAAAATATTATAAAATTATTTTTATTTCCTTCTTTTATAAAAATGTAGTATTATTTTCATTTATAATATTATAATATTATAAAATTATAAATAAAATATTATAAAACTATTTTCATTTCCTGGCGATGCTACTCAAAATAAAAATAAAATTACATTTTTATAAAAAAGACCTAAAGCTAAAAAATAAAATTATAAAATTATAAAAAGGTCAAAAACAAGAAAAAATACAATAATTATGTAACAGTTATTTCTGTTTTATTTGAGACTAGCTGTACCCGCCACGTCGTGGGCGTCCTGACAATATTTTGCTCGATTTTGCTCGATTTTGTTTGGAAAGTATTCCACAACAATTGTAAGACTCTTACTTTTATAGTGCTTCAGTTATGGTTTATGTATTTACTTTATATAAAGGTACCCATCCCTGGATAAAATTCTAAAATTTATAAAAAATTATTGTAAAATTCTGTAAGAGGTGTTTAAAACAATGTAATTCCACAAAGTAGAAAAAAACAAATTTTATTTAAATGGCGCCATCTGTTGCGCAATTTTGTTTAAAACTTTTAAAAGCAAAAGGTGCGCAACCGAATATTTCAGTACCTTTAAACGGGAAACTGCGTAAAATATCACTGCTTTTTCCACTTTCTCTTGGAAATGAGATATTTTTGCGGAAAAAATTATAAAATTTTGTTAAAATCCATCCAGTAATTTTTACGTGATGCGAATGCAAAAGAAAAGCCGACAGACTTACAAAGTTACTTTTTTATTATATGTAATATAAAAATTATAAATAATATTTACCATGCAAATGATGCAACTGCTCGTGCAGTTTTATTTATGACTAGCCGTCAGCAGCGTCCTCGCAATATTTTGTTAAAATTTGCCTTTTGTTTCGAAAGTTTTTCACACCAAATTTTAAGACTCGTTACTTTTATAGTGCTGCAGATTTGGTTTGTATTGTATATTCACTTTGTATAGAGGTCACCGTCTCTGGGCAATTACTTAGGATGTTGCAACATAGGTTTTATATATAATTCTATTATTGTAGAATTTTATATAGTGTTTTAAAACTCCAGTTTACAAAAATAAAAGGTGCTGCCAAGTTTTCAGTATTATTAAATTGGTAAAATTTCGTACTTCCTCTACTGAGAATTCTTTACAAGGAAAATATTCTATATTTGAACCGAGATAGTAAGGTCCCCACAAAATTTTATTTAAATTCATATATTAGAACACCGATAGACAGACAGACAAAAATTCCATAAAAAATGGTGTTTTATTTCCATGTCGATTAATATTTGCACCAACAACAAAATTTTACAGTTTTATTATATATATACATCTTCATCAGGTTTTCATCATTTAAACCAATAAAATTAAAAGTCTTGTTGATGATGCACTGTGGTTCATGTAAGGAAAATCTATGGTTGTGATATTATCATAAGAACCGTATTATATTCCCTGTAACAAAGTATGGTTGAAATGAAAAAATTTTCAGAATAATATGGTTACATGCGAATAAACTAAACAAAATACGTTAAGTTTATTCGAGTATAACCAAAGAATTACTAAAAATAAACGAATAATAATTTTTTTTAATCTACTTTGTGTGGTCATTAGCAAAATAAATTGTAAAGAGTATACAACTTAAAATTTGGAACATTAATAGAGAATTAGCTGGACTTTCAGAAGGTGGCCAATTTTGACGGCCTCGTTGTTACTTCCAAACATATGAACCGATTGTTAAAGGTTTTTCTAATTTTAAAGGTCAACATTAAATTGTGGAAATATATCGTTTAAAATGCTTAATTCTATAGAAATAATCGCAACCTAATATTGTTACAGGAAACATAAGATGGTTAGTGTGACTATACCATAACCATGTTTTTTCTCTGTGTGTATGTGGATCTCATGCTTTTAAGGTAATTCGAAAGGAGTCACCTAGAAATGTAAATTTTTTGAATAGTGTTAAGACCTAATGGGCTTAATAATAACTCGAATATTTAGACAAATCTAACAGGCCTAAGTAAAATACACAAAAACATAGAACTTAATTTTAAGTGAAAAAACGGTGACAATATCAACTGAAAGAATAAAAATTTTCTCAAAATTAAGAAATTCTTATTCAAAATTAAGTAATTCTTGTTGACGAGTTTTGTTAGTACAGATTTACCCCTATCATGAAAATTTTTCATAAGGTTTACAAAACCAAAACATGTGGTTGTCAAAAAAAAAAAATTATCCACAACGACTTAAGCATTAAACACATACACGACAGCAGGATACCGACTACAACATATCAAAATTAAATTACACACGTTTATATGAAGACGATTATTTTGACGACATCATAGCTACATGGCTACACGACCACCGTTATGGCTGTAGTCAATAATTTCTATTTTTGTTGGCGACAATTTTATTTTATTCAACAAAAGTAAATGTCACAAAATTAAAAATACAAATTCATTTACAGTCAAGAAAGAGGTTTTGAGCAAATATATTTATTTGTTTTGATGTGATAAAAGTATTTTTTGAAAAAGTAAAAATATATATTTCTACAACATTTTCATAGTTTTGATGTCGTCTGTCTGTCAGTCTGTCGTCACCAATATAATTCAGTAGCTGACTACACGGCGACGATTGTAGCCAACGTCATTTGTAGTCGTGTACCTGTGTGGCCGCTGTTGTCTATATGTTTAATGCTTAACTATTTCGAATATTGCTACAGAAATTATTGGACTATAATTCTTCCAAAAATGATGTTGGTAAAACAGAAACAGTAACCGTTGTTTAATATCGCCATATTATTCCCTCTGCATAAAAAATATATTTCCTGATCGTGTACTCCATTGTTTCAAAGTTCATAATTGGAAATTCATCCACATTTACTCAAAACTGTCATGGAAATTTTCGTCAGCGCAGCCATAGCTGTCATTTGCCCGACGTGTATACATAACCTTTTCCTGTGTGTTTTATGATTCAATGATCAAAATTACAACCTAAAAGAACTATGTTTTTAAACACCCTTTAAAAATGTTTTTTATTTACCAATTTGTTTTTTTATAAATGTTATGACTTTTTATGTTTAGTAATGCATTAAAAACCCCTTAAAATAAGTAATTGCTTTTACAACAAAGAACAGCTTTCATTAAAAATAGTCCGACCTAAACTCTTCTTTGTTGCAATATTTATTTTTTATTACAACTCATAATTGTTGGTTTAAATATAATGTGCAACTATTCATTTGGTGGTACTGAGTGCATTCCAATTCAGACAATGATACTTTATTTTGCTTTCCTTGCGAAGGTGATCGTATATGTCTTTATAAAATAATATAAGAAGTACCAAGAACTAAACTCGATGTAGAAAATATTAGGTATAAAAATATGGATGGTATATTTTTAAGGAAAATCAAGGTGAACACTTACCCCCAGTCTACATTAGACATAAAATGATAAACATTAATACTAACATCATGTTAGTATTAAATATAAACAGGCCATGTTAATGTTATTTCCAAGCTTTAACATGGTTGTTAAAACATTAGTTATAAAAACTCTTTTATAACATGACAATGACGTTGTTGTTGTATTTTAGGTTGACTATTTAGTAGTATTTGCGAACAGCGCCATCTGTTGCTCAACGGTACTCCTACTATCTGCTGTGCAATAAGCATTCCAACAACATTTTTTGGAAAACAGAAAATTATGTTTAAACAGAAAATTACATAAACACGCAATTGGCACCTATAACAACATGCACAAATTAATTCCGTTGCTCTGCCGGCGTCATGTTTATGTTTTTTTCAAATTAACGACTAGTGAAGATGGCATCTTAGGGTAGAAAATTTTTATAGAATTAACTCAAAATAATGATTGACATTTACTCACAGTCGGGTAAAATCGTGTAACTGTTTCAAACAAACTACTGTTAAACTCCATATGTTTAGAATTAGTTTTAATGTTATGTACATATATGAAGTTTGGCAGTTGGTATGCATCTACATGACGATTAGTTGTTCTGCTGCGATTACCTTCACATATTGCATCGTTTTGTTTTTAAAGTGGGACCTTATCTTGCCAGTGTAAAATTTTCAGTAGGGGATATAACAAAATTTTGTGTTTTCTTTCAATGGTGTACTATTGCATTCTGTAAATAAGAAACGGCAAATTGAAAAAGTACAATAAAATCGTTATACGCGAGTGTAAAACTAATGAGTTAACATCATTGTAATATTTTAAGCTTAAAATGTAATTTTTAAGCTACAATTTTTTTTTACATTTTTGTAGTTTTTACACGTTTTATCCATAACACGCATATAAATTTTGACGTTTGGAGATTTTTTAAAATATTGCTAAGCTCTTCGCCCTTGGGAAAATGTTTGTACTGTTCTCCAAAATCTTAAAAAGACGAACAAATTGAGTGCCATTAACGCCTTTAACAACTGAAAACTTAAAGAAAGTAGTTGTCCATCTTTAAACTCGATTATCTCAAAACTACACTTTTGAGCTGAAAACTTCAGATCACAGCTATAACTTTGTCAATTTCTTAGAATTTTGCTTGATTTTTTTGCGTTCTGTCCTGAAATTTGTACTTTATCGAAAAATATCGAAAGCTCAATTTCGACCCCTGGCATTAGCTTGATTGGCTGATTTGTAAAGTATATTTTACAAAAATTACGATTTTTTAAAAAGAATTTTTTGGTGTGTTAAATTTTTCGAATACTTTGGTCTGAAGTAAAGATCATCAAGCTTAAAAATATCGGTAAATTTTTTTCAAAAAAAACAAAGACATTAAATCGACTTAAGGTCAATTCTTTTTATTTTCATCTCCTATGATTACTTGAAAAAAAAAGAAAAGCAAAGAATAAAGAGTTTCAATTACTGGAGAACCCAGTTTCGCTCAGAAACTTGATATGAAATTGAGTGTTAGTTGGAGTAAAGGCTAAACTTTAAAATATAAAAGGTAAACAATTATAAACATAATCTGGATGGGACAATGTAGGCTTCCTTGCTGGTGCTAACGCTCTCAGTTGGTAGCCCTACAAGAACAAAAAATTGATTTCAACTCCTCCCAATACTCCAAAACTTTTCACAATTCTGGAATTTCCCCCAATGATCTGGGTTGTTTCGGAATGTTCCCGAACGTTCCAGACTAATTCCATAGGGGGAATATCGAAGCGGACCATATGCATAAGCGAAGCAGATCATAATGGATCCCCTTTCGAACAACATACGAATACATATTGTATGTTTTGCACTGTTCTAAAAATTAATATACATAATAATTCAAAAGCACATCCATCAGTTAAAAACATTGTGCACTTAACGATTTTTTATTTATTATTGATGATTATTGATCCAATTAAGCTAAGAAATTAGGAAATAGCAAAAAATTACTAGTAAAACTGCATCCCTATTAAAAGAAAAGGGTCAGTGGCAAAATATCAAGTTGAATGTGGATATCAGGCAAAAAAAACTTTCTTTAAGAACCCTTTTGCTTCAAAGAGAGAGAGAGAGAGAGAGAGAGAAAGAGAGCTTCAAAAAGTTGGCTAAATGAAATAGATCTAGCTTAAAGAAAACTATATTTAAAAATATAAAAGAATCTACTTAAAATAATATGTTGTTTTTATGTTCCTTTTTACTCACTTCCCCTCGTATAATAAAAATTTTTAAAAACGTTTAACCTCAGTTACTGAAATGTGGCTGGAGCTTCCATTTTCATAATGAAAAATGAAGGATGAAATAAAAAAACATGAAATAGTTAATGTTGAGGTTTTATTGTTAATTTTTGTTTTTTATATGTAATTACTTCTTGGTTTTTGAGGTCAAGGCTAAGAAGTAAAATTTAACGTCAAATACTGCAAAAAGAAAATGTTTGCAGTTAAAAAATTATATCATTTGTTCCCTTTTGCAAAAAAAAACTTACAAGTTTAATAGCTATTCTCAGAATTAAATCTTTAGAATTAAAATTTTCTTTAATACTTAAGCAAACAATTTGCAAACAAGAGGAGTGTGATTACAAAACTTTGAATAATGAGGAAGAATTATACGTTGCTTAACAGAACTTAAACTTGTATATTCTTAAGGTAAAAAAGGTTTAAAGTAAAGCACTCAAATTTAGTAGAGTATGTTTTTTCTAATGGTAAAGTGTATTGAATGATTTTTTTAAAGATGATTTTATTAAATGTATTATAGTTGTGCTTGTTAGTTCATTAAAGTGAGCGATATTTTTAGTTCAGATCACTTTACTGAACTGGGTAGGTATTTTAGTTCATTTGCTCAGTAGGTAAGTGAAAATTTGGTTGAATCAGTAAACCGCACTTTTAAATATTTTTAAGATTTTTTATTATAGCGAGCATAGCACTGCATACCCTGTCAAAATTTTTAATGTTTGCCTATAATCAAAGTTCCCCACCAAAAAAGTGGTTAAAATGAAAATTCATTGGTTTGCTAAATATTTAGCAAAGTGACACAAACCTACCTTGTTGAAAGCTGGTATGCTAATGATTTAAAATTTTTACATGTTTTATTCTCTTTGTGAGATTCTGGTTGAGATTGTGTATGTGGTAACAGACCCTTAGGGGTTTGCGTGCCAATGAACTACTGAGCTAAACTGAACTAAGGATCTGAACCGAACTAAGGAGCTGACTGAACTAGTAAGATGACTGAACTAGTGAGCTGACTGCACTAGTGAGTTGACTAAACAAGTGAGGTGACTGTACTAGTGTGCTGACTGAACTAGTGAGCTGACTGTACTAGTGAGCTGACTCAACTAGTAAGCTGACTGAACTAAGGAGCTGATATCAGCTCAGTGTGGTGATCATCATTAGGTCTGTTAAGTGATTAGTTTAACAAAACTAGGTCGCTCATGAATTATAGGCGTGGCTTTCATTATTTGTCAATAAGTTTAATGCTAGCGCCCTTTTCTTAGGATTGCATTCTATTTCTGAACATTTTTAAATTTTAAAATATGTAAGAGCTTCAATCGTTTATGAACAATAAATATACAAGCCAATAATTAAATTATTTTAAAGCATTATTATTGGCCGTGTTTGCGGTCATCTTTGCAATAAAAAAGCGGACACTTTTCCACATTTTTGATTTTTCAAAGTCAAACTTCCATTCTCTGCTGTCCTATCAAAATAGAATATTTAAAAAAATCTCTTAAAATAAAATTTGTATGACAAATTTTTAACCCATTGAAAAATGCTTTTCTATTTATTTGTTTTCCTTCGATAATTCCAAATTATACGCTTAACTCCATATCAGTACAGATTTGTGGAAATGAAATTTTGATGTCCTTATTCCCGGTAAGCTCTTTTGTGATAAAAAAAAACCTGGTGGAATGAGTAGCTAACCTGGTTTAGTTTACTAACGACTTCAAACAGGAAAACGGTAAAAGGTGAGCCGGTAATCTTGGCCCAAATTTTAAACGGCTCATTCCCATATTCAAATACCCATTCAGAAGTGTACGTCATCCTAATCTCATCAAGGAAAAAGATGAAGAATATGCAAAATATATCTCATGTCGGTCAGCCAAGCTTCGGTAAAGGCATTCTAGCTAAGAGAGGGGGTAGTTATGGATTATGCGATATATCTAAATGATCTAGGCTCACCTAGGGTTATGTTGGAAATGAGAAGGAACTGTGAGCTGGACAACACAAAGACAGTAAAATCGGTTTGTTGATAAGGTTTTTGCGTGGCATATTACTTTCTTTGAAGAAAAACATTGAGGCCCAAATTCATACAAAATATGACTAAACAATTTGTAATAAAAATTTTCTTAAATAAACTTGAATAAATAAATCTGTTGCTAGTATTTGGCGAAAAAGTGAGCTTTCGTCAAGATAATGATCGGTTGCATACTTGTGCAGTTTCGATAGCAAAAATAAACAATTCCCATCGTCTTTTTAGTATTTTCCGAATTCCCATAACGGGGTAAATATGTTCCCAGAAATTTGGATTTTTTTTTATAAAAGTCCCTTTTTCCCTGTAATTTGGACATGCACTCTGGGGATGACCCCCACATATGCAATGCATTGTGCGAGAACGCAAAAAAATGTATAGAAAGGAGGAAAGAGGGAGTAATGATGTTTGCGGATATTCGACTTGAATTTTCCTACATTGAAAGGGAGAGTAAAAACCTTTACAGGGAGTTTATTCAACAATGAGTACTGTTCTGCTAAAAAACGAATTTTTTATAGTGCGTAGTGCAATTCACCACTCAATCGAACGCAAATAAATGGGCTCTTAACGAAAAGCGTGTTAAATGCAAAAACGTTTGAGTTCCCTAATTTCATTCTTGGCCCTCTCCTGTACGCGGTCCAGCAGATTCAAAATAGCCTTAGGGGCGCCGGCCTTTTCATGCGAATTTTATTCCATTTTTGCGATCGGTGCTTTGCACTCGTAGGAATTTTACAATCCGACGATAAATATACCGACGCCAAAAATACCAAATTAAGGTTGGCCACAAATTATAAAAAATATTACAAAGAACATTTTCTCCTAAAATACCAAAGATAACGGAGACATGTGTTCGTATATATTTTTTATATAAATAACTATATAAAAATTTTGTTCCCGAGTTAGCCAACTTTTCGGGTTTACCCACAAGCCCCCTACTGCAACGAGCAGCAGAAAGAGCAGTTCCAATAAAAAATACTCCTCACTTATCTCTAAAAATTTCATTACGATACGAACTACCGAATTAATTCGGCAGTTCAAGTTAGTTTAACGCATGCTTTTGATAACAGCGATTACGATTTTCTCTCCTCATAACTGTCATGGTAAAACACATTCAGTAATCGAAGCATTTCTTACCGATAAACGGACACATACTTCCCCTTTGAAAAAACACCTGCTCGCGATCTTCCGTCCATATACTGACTAGGACTGGTTTCTTTATAATAACTTTGGCGAAAGCTATTCTTGAAAACTAAGAGACATAATAAGGTCTTATTGTCAGTAATTTAGCTCACTCTAAATTACTTTTTACTAAAAGGGAATTGAACTTAAACAACGTTAACTACATTAATAAAAACCCAATATTTTTCAAACAACTTTCGAAACTAACTCGTTTAAGGGTTTAAGCATATTTCAGTATTCTAGTTAAGGCATTAAGCTATTTGCTGTTTATTTATTTGACGCAAGATGCTAGGTTTTCTTTATTTAAAAGAAACTTAGGCATGCATAACTTTATTAAAAATAAAAAAAATATATTACATATCCAGGTCACTTATACGTTCTAAAATAAATATCTTAACTGATACAGTTGAGTTTTTAGGTTGCTTATAACTGCATGTAGAAATAACCACTGCGACCTACTTTTTCTATTCATTATAAATAGAAAATTTCAATTAAAAACAAAAATAGAAAAGAAGCGTAATTTAATTCACGAAAATAAAGTTTAAACCTACGCCAACTGTCTTTTTTCAACTGCTGGAAAGACAAATGAATATATTTAACACCTTTGAATACCAAACAGACAAACAGTTTAGATGTGTTTTCAATAAACCAGAAAAAAGATAAAAATATAACTTTTACTTTCTTTTTTTCCAAACTCCAAAAGCTTAAAAAAAAACAAATAATAATGAAACAAGCAAAAACGCCTACATCCTCCATTAGCCAGCCACACCAAAATAGACTTTTACGTATAACAACCAATTTGAAAAAAATTATTTATTTATTTTTTTCCACACTTTTCTAGATGGACAACTATGGAAAGAGGTCAAACAAGAAGTTGACTACTTGTTGAAGCCACAAGTGTTGGTCGATGCTGAACATCATGTAAGAGCAGCAAACTTATCGCGCATTGTGCTCGTTGATAATTTGCAAAAAGTCATTGAAGTAGAAAATCCACCAGCTGAAGAAATTGCACTATTGCAAAATAGAAAGGGTAAGTTTTCTAAAAATAAAAATAAAAAAAAAACATTTCTACTCTTTTAAACCAGCGTAGTCAGGGTATGTGTGGTTGCTGTTTAGAAACCAACTAATATTATAGCAAAAAAGTTAAGACAATTTATATTTATGATTATAGTTTTTTCAACACCATAAAGTGAAAAACATTTGCCACAAACTTAAATTTGAGTTTGACATGTTCAAGACAACGTATTTTTATTGTTATTGCTATACAAGACTCCATGTCTTACATTGAGGGAGAACAAGAAGTATGAAGACTATAGGTTATGACGAATTTAATATACATTTCGATGAAAATATTAAAAAGAAGTTGTGAATAAGATAATAACAAAAGAACGCTACAGACTTCCTAGAACACTGCCCTTTATTCTATAGATGCATGATTTGCTAGATTTATAGCTTTCCAGGGTCCCATAATCCTTCCAATTTTGCTCAAAATTTAATTCATTCTATGGTTGGCTAATTTTTTTACAACCTGGACAATTTTTGGGCACTGTGGCACCTTGAAATATAACTGCGCACAACGGACTTGGCCAATTTGGAACCTACCTCGTGACCGAGAGATATATCAACTGATTGGATTCACACTTAGTTGCTGTAAAGCAACTTAATACCTCCTGGATTTTAAAGCTTTTAGCACCAGTATGATTGCAGCAAGGCTGCAAATCTGTTAGGAATTCCTCGAGGACAGATAGACGCACTTGTGGCTGTGCTAACCCGACAATGCGTATCATTTGGTTGTCCATGCAAGGAGATTAAATCTTTCGTTTAATAACTTCTGTAGAAGTTGTCAAGATTGGAAGGAAAGAAACCGGTAGGGACCTTTTCTGTCATTACTCTGATTTCTCCAATGACAGAGCGGTTCTTCTAGAATTCAAGACTTTGCAGAGCAATCGGGCTGTTTTTAAATTTGAACGGGATGGGGGAACTAATCCTTGGACAAATGCTAGCAATTGCTAGAGAGATGTAATGAGACAGGAGGCCGACAGTTACTAGTCGACAGTTTGAAATACGAAGTCAAGGCTGGCTGTACCATGAGTCTCAATGTAAGTAAGATTACCGTAAATTACAAGTCGGTTGCCTATAATTATTAAGGACGCAAGGGGGTCGACAATTGACACATTGAGGAAGTGGTGGAAGTGGAAGCTTCGATATTCTCCCTACATTAATGGGGATGAAGTCTTCATCGCTGGAATCCTAAGGAGAATTAAGGAAAAGCTGCAAAAAGACAGCAAAGTCATTTAAGCTGAAATATCTTCCAGAGCGTAAAGGTGCCTCAGGTTAAACGTCGATGATATCCAGATCAATACCGATAGGAAACTGCGATAAACTTCCTGTTGCGTGTCTACACAGACTTGTCTGAACGAAACGGCGAGACATTTTTTTTTTTTTGAGTTTCTGGGCAACCGAAAATATCCTTACATACAATTGTGGATAAATTTTCTAAATCCGGAACCGGAAGTGCCTAGGGACCGGAAGATAGATCAACTAGTCAACTAAGTTTTATAAAACGAATTTTTTGCTGGAATTATTGGAGCCGCGCATACCAAGTGATCTAACGAGGCTGTAGCTCAAGTGGTTAGCACGTTGACTACTAAAACATGCTCACGAGTTCAATACTTAGTTGAGGCAACATCAATTTTTCTAATATGTATGAATTTCTCTTTATAATAATATTCAATCCCGGCCGCCTTCGCCAATATTACCACATAGCACTAAATCGCCGTCGAAGTAAAATAATTATAAATTGGCTATGCCAGCTTCAAACTAATTCGTCTAAATAACACCAGAGGCGATGCAACACTGTTCTAAAAATAATCGTTACACAGCAATTGCGGTGTTGCCATACGGTTAAGCTTTACTATCACACTAAACATCTGTCTTATCTACTCTTAACACAATAACACAGTTAATATAGGCATTAATTGCCTGAAAAAAAAAACGAGGCAACCAGCATGATTTAATACTGGCCCCATATATTAAAAGATTACAAATCTGCTGAAAATACCTCATGGACAAATTGGCAGGCGCATTGGCGGCTCTGCTGATGCGTCATTGCAAGATGAGAAGGAGGAGGAAGCAACTACCCGGCATCTATTCCTGACCTCTTTGCCAACATGGCGGTTTTCATGGCAGTCCTAAAATGCAAGATTTCGCGCAATTAGCGGATAAATTAATTTATATGGGGTGGGATAAATTCAATTATTTGGGGTTCGGGATGGTTTTACCACTACATATAGTGAGCATTTTGCAGAAACTCTAGGTTCATCCTGCACATATCTCTTACGGGACCCAAGTGGGTCGGTTTCCAAATATACAACCCGAAGATCTGTGGAACCTAATTTAAAATGCAGTAAAACGAGCATAAATGTGCAACAACTAGTGAGGTGGCCTTTTGGCTGATATAATTTTTTCAACTTAATATTATCAATCTTCAAATAATATTATCAATCTACAACAATAATATATAATTTATGACATTACTTTTTCTCCATCTTCTTGAAATAGGTCGCAAACTTACTATCTGTGATAATGGGTATAAAAAGTATCTGCTTTAAAAATGGAAAAGTATTTTTTTAATCCGTTAATTTTTTTTTTTTTTTTGTTGGTTTTATTTGTTGTTTATTTTGTTTTAATAGGTGATTATTTGAAACTCTTGAGGCAAACACCAAAACAATTATTTGAAAATCAATTGAGCTGTAACCAAACAAACAACTGTAGAGGGATTAAATAATTTTACGAAAAGGCATTTGAAGCAATTATTAACATCACACTTTACCTTTGACTTGTAAAATGCAAGGGTGAATTTTATTTAATTAAGCAGAAAGCAAAACAACACTAAAAATAACTGGATTTCTTTTAAGGGTTTTTACGCTTTTTTCCAATAAAGTTATTTTTATTTTTCTAATAGGATTTGTATTTTTTAAATTTAAAATGTTCGCAAACTTAATCCAATAATTTGTATTTAAAAAAAATTAATTTTAAAATCGTTGGACAAAGTTCTGTTACAGCTACCTACACTAGTGTGTAAGACTGTCAACAAATAGGGCCATAGATTTTAAAGTGACCGTGCATCCAAAAATATATAACACTCGTTCACCACGTCTATATGATACGTAAACTCGTGAGCTGGTTGGTTTCAAGTAGAATCAAGTGAATCCGGTATGACAATACCCCACTTCGCCAGACAATGAAGCCGTTCTATATGTGGATTTTTGTGGATGGATAGTTAGACCCATCCTGGTCCCTTGAGATATCGAGTAACGTTACCTAGACTGATTCCTGATAACTCAAATAGGTCATATTTTATGTGTTATCCAAGAAATTTCCGTATTGAAGAATGGCGTGCCGGGCATTCGCACAGTTGGTGGTACATAGGGAATTTCTAGTCTACTAGCATGTATACCGAAGGCCGTGATGTGGTGTGATCAATATTAACGTCAGCACCTAGTCGTGTTGGCACTCATCTGACGGTGTTCTTACCATCGGGTACGAGTATAATTTAATGTGTAGACCAACATCCCCATTGCGTCATATGAATACAGCACACTACACAATACAAGCGCAATGAAGCGACAATAGCAGCACCTTTAGATGTCATTGTCCTATCATCGCACAATACCGTACAGTGCACAATAAGTACGCTAATGAGTAGCAATTTATAGAACGGAGAAGCCTGGACCCATATCCTTACCGCTTGTTTAGGGTTTAGAGACCATCCAACTCCTGTTGAAAGTGCAACAGCACACTTGATCAACCGTGCATGTATTGATCAAAACCCACAGCCACACCGTCCGGCCAAATAGAGGAGCGGCTCTGTGGGACTAACGGTTCCCTTGGTACCAGTCGTTTAGATATTGGTCGGGCCTCGAAAAGAACCCTTAATAAAATATACCTGTTCTTCCAGGTTCCAACAAACCCCATTTTCCCCGACAGCACTGCGTCAAGGTAGGGACATAACTACAATGACAATTAGTGCCCTCGGGTTGACCGAAGGCCATGTGAGCTTGAGAATTCCTTCCTATTTTTAATGCTCGGCAGCATACTTGTTTGCTTTTGATTGCAAAATCACACTTACTCTCCAAATTTGGCATCCAGCGAACCTTTCCTTTTTTTTTTTAATTGAAAACAATTGCTTGATGAAAAATGTAATTGAATAGGATGCGGAGATCATCAGTTAACAAAACCTAGTTTGAAAACCCTTCGAAAACTTATGTTGCTAAGGTCATTAAAATCGCTAGATAAAGTATATCGCTCTAAAAGGTTCGAAGAACATATTAGTGATGTAGTACTCCACAAATAATAAGGTCTAAACAAAATGGGTTACCCTCTCATCTTAAAATTTAACTACAGTAGTGTTTAACGAATGGTTTGTAGCTCTTTGTTTGCTCGAATGTTATTATAAAGAGAAAATAAAAATTATAAAATAAGAAAAGTGGACCGAAAGCAATTTATTAACACGTAAATAAACATTACGTCTACTCTTTGGATTGAATTCATTGATATGTATTCGTGTTGATGTAGCTATAAATAAGTTTTATCAATAATTGCTATTAACATAGACTAACACCACATAAGTAGAAACATATTACCTGCGTAGTTTAAATAAAACTTTTTAAATACCAAAAATAAAAGATGCATATTAGCAACGGCCATTACCATACCAAAGCTTAGTTCACACTTATTGGACGAAACAAGTGTAACCACTATTTTTGACAAAACATTAAATCTTGCATGACACGTATAATAACAAATTAAGATTTATTTTATAACTAGACATGCTTTGATACGTCTTTTGATGAAACTTAAATAAAAATACCGGCGATACCCATACGCCTTGTGAAATAAAATAAAGGTGAATAATATTATTTTAAATTAATATTGTTAAAAAAACAAAGTATTTTGAAACTTTGCAGAGAATAACGATTTTTCAAGTATGTTTGAACGAGGCCTGCAGTAGAAAATAGTCTCTTAGTCAAACAAAACAAGTTTAAAAACTAAACTTTAGGGTGTTAGACATGTTCAGATTGTATTGATATGTTCACAAAATTTGTTCAGTTTTACAGTGTGTACAATTTTCCTATATATTGTTAGTGAAAATTTAAGAGTCCCTGTAGTAAGTTATGCTGAAAAGGGTAAAAAAAAATATTTTTTTTTTTTTTTTAAAAAATCTTGCACTTTTTTAAAATTAAATTATTTAAATTATTTATTTGGCATAGGGTTTTACTACACTTTGATAGTAGAAACAAGCCTATATTATCAACTTCGTGTATTTTTCTTTTTTGCATTGTGTAACTAACTGATCAGCTGCTGTGCTGCTCATATTGTTTCACAATTGCAAAAAAATGTTTTTCAGTTTGATAAACATGCTGCAAGAAAGAATTCTTGATTTCAGAAAATGAATACAGTATTACTTCAATTACAAAGTACCATGCTTTTGAAAGCATTTTACCAGAAAAGAAGCACATTTAAATTCTAGCAGGGATGTCATATGTAGCGATTTCTAGCCAAACATAGAGAATTTGAAAGATATTTGGCGGCTTTTTGGTGATTAATAAAATAGTTGGCGATTATTAAAAAAATTTTTATGAACAAGAAGCTTTTCACTTCTATTTAAAAAAGTGAAATAGTACAATTAGAATGGATGATGAAAACATTCAAACTATAAGAAAAATTTATTCTTTATATTTAAGAATTTTTTTAAAGTAATTAAAAGATTTCCGAAAACTATGATCTTTTGTATATAAAGTTAACGAAGATTATCAGTCAGTATCATATCAAAATGTATCACTTTATGTTTGAACAACGTTTGACAAATAGCGCACAATAATTTCCAAAAAGATGTTTTAGCCTAAATTAAGCGTCCGCAGCGAGTACTGTATGTTATTTGCGCAAAATGTTCATGAGACTAGCTTGCTAGCGGACGACACATAACACGTACGCACCGTATACCGATATAGATACTAAAGAACGTCATTTGGTCTTACATAACACCCAATCGAATTTGGGCGAAAAATAACCTGTTGACAAGGAGATTTTTTATCTCGGCGACTATGTGAATAAAATAGCCGCAGCTGCATATCCCCATAGTGATCGACAAAGCAACACGTGAAGCAAATCAATCCACAGAGACTAAATTTTTTCTTTTTTTTTTGCAAAAGCTCCTGAAAACGCCATTTCAGTCAACGGCCAGCACTATTGTGCCATTGTTACTGATCTTTGAAATTGAATATATGAACTTTGATAGTCTTTGATTTCATCACGATCTTATTATCAACCGTCTTGGCAAAGTCTATTGGCCGCCCTAAAACTGCCCATTTGACTTTCTCATGTTGGGTGGAGTTTAAGGCCAATGCTATATTAAAGGCTATATTAAATGCGAATATTAAAGGCTAATATCTTCCAAACCAAACATAAACAATAAAACTAAATCGTCAACAAAGTTTTCGAAAACTGCACTTACAGAATAAGCTTCTGCGAAGCCAGCCGCTACAATCACATGAACAAAATCATTGTCCACCAAAACAAGTAAAGTTTAGTTAATTTTATTTAATTTTTAAAAAGATACTTTCCTTTGGACCATCCGTAACATCTGTTATATTGAGTCATTCAGTGGTTACGTCTATTCCAAATATTTAAGCTGCAGCTTCCTATCATTAGTTTTTTTAAACTGTTGTTGGTGCATATCACTTTCAACCAATACTCTTACAATTTTCAAAATTCCATAGCATTTTGTTTTTATGGTTAATTTATATTGAGATTACGAAGCATAAAAACAGGAGTTTAGAAATTTTCATTTGATTTTTATTTTATATTTAAAATTGTTGTATGAGAAACCCTTTATTTACTTTCATGTTCATAGTTTGGTTAAAATAAATCACCTAAAAATTCATTCACTAGATTGAACCCAAAAAGAAAGTGATTTCAACAATGTAGGAGGAAGGTTCAGCTGTTCACAGCTTATGTTACCACTTCACCCCACCGCGTATTTTTGTTTTTTTTTTCATAGCTTCATTCCACTTTATAAATACTTTGAAGGTTTACGCTTATTTTGCTATTGAGTATATCCATTGTTTACAATAATAAAATAAACCGAAGTTACTGTCACTAGGCTTTTTTATTCAATGTCAAACTGTTGAACCCTAAACAACAAGGATTTTTTAGCTTTGAAAGTGGAGAGCTTTGTACAAAAAAAAGAAAGTTTTACTTGATATGTATTTTTTGAAGGAAACTAAAAGTTATTGTATTTCAGTGGTTGTTTAGGGAATCATGGTCACGCTGGAGCTTCTTGTCTTTAAAGGTTAAGTCAATTTAAAAGCGCTGATGTCGATGTAATAATGAGCATTCCCGTCAGCCGAAAAAGTTCGATGAAGAATTAAAGGCTTTGCTGGATTATGGCACGTGTCAGATGCAAAAAATGCTTTCAGAATCATTGGAATTAGACCATGTCTAAACATTACAGGCACTTAGATTTATTAAAAAACAAGGATATTGAGTGCGACAAGGCGTGAACAGTGATTTTACAGTTTGGGGAAATGCTGAATCAGCGTTACAATACGAAGTCTTTTCAGCATCGAATTATTACTGTCTTTGAAAAGTTGATCTATAATGATCCGCATTCGTAGAAAAACATAAACAGAAAAGCCGAATATTCGTCGCGCCAAGGTACCTGTACCTGTGCTTACAAGGGAGGCCTTTACTGAACAAAACTGATATACGACCAAATCTGAGTCCATGTTTCATGTTTCCCATTATAGCTTCTGAATATTTTAGAATTTCACTAAAGTTGGAGCATTGAACCCAAACGGCCGAGCAGACAAATATTACATTTACGGACCACCTGTCATTATGTCCAGCTTTGGAAAATCAGATTATGTTTCTTACTTTCATAAAGACTTTAGGTAAAAGTATTTCACTGCATTAATCTGTGAGCCACTGTATGCATGAAATTGACGTATATACATAAAGGTTCTTTCAGAGGGGACTGACAGACTTTGACAGTTAATAGTGGCCATATTTTTGGAGCTAGTGCTGTCGAATTGCCTTCATTTATTTAGTCTGTCGTGCCATATCATCATGGACGTCCGTATCGTTCAAAAACACGTACAAATAAAAAAATAATTTAATTTAATGGTTGCTATTTTCGAGCAATTTTTATCGAAAAATCATCATCAGAGTTGAAGTCCATTTCTGGATGAATAGGTACGTCAACAAATAATGTTTTTAAAATTTGTACTACATATACCAATCCACATGAGATCTAACAGCGCACAGTGGGGCAGCATCAACATGTTTTGGAAATAACCTAGTAATTTATAAGACCGAGGATTCAAAATTTGACACGAGCATAACACCCTCTGGAGGTGCCGCTATATGGTCCCAAAGTTGGGAACCTCGCACCTGAAAATTCTTCTACAGTTTGCCATTTCTTCAGTTTTATTCTGAATTTTGAAAATTATACATGGTTTTAAAGGTCTTGTCATTACCTACAAAATGGTATCTAAATTTGCAAATAATAATGTAAAATGATTGAGTTATAAGCATTTTAGGAAATAAAATTTTTGATTTTTCGCTACCCTGGTGCAATTTTTTCAAAATATTGCGCAACATTTTTACCCAATTTTTCTAAATTTTTTATAATAGTTAGCGAGCCATATACTAAATATTTTTGATAATTTTGAAGACTGTATCTTTACTAAGTTAAAAACTAGACGATTTTCAATTTACTAGGTTATTTCCAAAATATTTTGATTCTGCCCCACTGTGCAGCGTCCAATACAATCCAAAAAAGACTGTTCGCAGTGGATTTTAGGCTGGGAGTGTCATCGGTATACTGTTCTTTGAGAACGACGTTAGACAGAGTGCTATGGGTCAATGATTACCAACTTCTTTTCACCTGACTTGGTTTAAACAGGACGGCACTAAGTAACACACAGCTTTTACAACATTAGACATTCTGCACCAGCACTTTGAGAGCATGTGGAGGTAGTGTGAACTGGCCACCGAGATCACGAAAATAAAGCCCAGAAATCACAGCGACTCTTAAAGCCAACATAACCCATGCCATCGGTCAAATTCGGGCTGATTTATGAGCTAGAGTCAATATTATATTCCATATAATATACGATAAAAAATCAAACTGACTTTGTCGTATTTAAATTTAAAGATACACGGCGCTTAATTAAAGACCCTGTATGCATTTAGTCAGACATGTTATCATCATATAAGTATTAAAACAAAAATTGACACTCGTGTTGTAAGGAAGTGTCAATATTTTACTTAACAAAAAAAAAACACCACAACAAAGTTGTTTTAAACATGACATGCATTAATAAAAATCCCTTAATTTACCAAAAAAAGTAAGCGAAATACTCTTTAAATAAGGTTAACAAAAAAGTTAAACATGCAGTACTCGTGTCATCATGTTCTTTACAAAAGTTTATATTGAAAAGTCTGCAAAGTTTTATTTCCAAGTATAGTAAAATTTTTTATGAAAGAAAATGTTTTTTGTTTGTTCATAATTTTACTTTCGATTACAATTTTGATTTTTTTTTTTTTGAAAAGTTTTAATATTACGCTTCGCGCTGATCATTACCAAAAAATAAAATAAACACTGAAAAGAAAAGTATGCCCAAGCTCTAACCCGAAAACACGTTATCTATTACAGTTCATAGATAAACAATGGTAGTTTTTCACTTTGTATGGCAGGTACCACGCCCACTGTGCTACTACACTATGCATACTAAGGAAAATTTTAAAAGTCATCCTATATCTTGCTCCTTATTTCCTCAATGTTTTTTTAAGATTCACCCCAATTCTATTTGGCGTCGTCTAAACAATACGACGACGTTTTATGTTGACGGGCTTAAATTGGTATTCCCTTTGTCGACATCAACATTTATCGATGACTGTTTATTTTTATTTGGTATTTTATAAGAAATTGTGACGAATTTGTCGTCTTGGTTTTTATAAACGATTTATAAAAAAAATTAAAAATTAAAAAAAAATAAAATAACAATTTCAAACCAATTCGGAAAATAAGTGGAAGAAATCCTTTCCTTGCAAGAGACTTCCAAAGAGGATGTACCCCCAGTAATTTTAAAGAGTTGTGGAATGGTTTTGCTCTTGCATTAAATGCCCTTGGCCCTCCAACTTATATAAAGGATATTATAAAAAAAAACTAACGAAAATTTGATTACAGGTCTGGCGAGACCTAAAATTTAAGGTAAGGAATAAATGGTTTTCAACACAAGCAATGGTTATTGCAATGGTTATTGCTTCTAGCACATGCCTGTATGCAGATTTACTCAAGTTAAAAAAATGGAACCTATTACAATATAACAAAAAATTCTTTTTACTTACTTCCCATCCTGAATTGAAATATATAAAAGTAGTGTCTGATTAATCTCCTCTGAATAACTAGATTTTTTGGAATCTTTCTCAGTTGAATCCGAATCGGATAAGAAAACTATTTTTTTAAATATATTTATATTTTTATATGAATTTTATTTGGACTATTTTTGAATTAATAAATTAATTATTTAGGCTTAAGTTCTTAATTATAAAGAGATAAAGAAAAATTAGATACCAGCAAAGCAGAATGCATTTTCTAGACAGCTAAGTCCGTCATCAGTACTCTTCGTATCGATCCACCCGGTAGTTTCAATTGTTATTAAAATTTCTCAGATTCTATTTCTTTGATAAGTTTGTTTAAATAGAAAATTAATAACAATTGAAACTACCGGGTGGATCGATACGAAGAGTACTGATGACGGATTAATTTTTCTTTATCTCTTTATAATTAAGAACTTAAGCCTAAATAATTAATTTATTATTTATATTTTTGTTAAAAAAAATTTAAATACAAATTTCCAACAAAATAAAATAATAAATATGTATGTATGTGAATTTTATTTGACTGAAATTTTCGATAACCCGTCGACGTCGTCGTAATACAAATTGATGACGGCGTCGATACAAAGCGATGTCGTCCCAAAAGTGACGACGATGTCGACGACGCCAAATAGAGTAGGGGTGATTGTGTCCGATTTTGTAATTACTGCACAGCATTTTTTGGTTTGTCAACTACAACAAGCGATGATTGGAAATGGGGCACGGCCACCAATTGTTGGCGATGCGGTGTAAGCACCTATTGACAAAACCTTCTAATTTTCTTGTTTTAAGTGCTACTTTTCGCTGTCAAAAATTAAAACTGATTTTATGCTTTATGCATTTACCACCAACAGTACAGAGCTTTCAAAAAGTAGGTCGGGAGCTTAATATTCTTATATATAGATATGTTTATATTACTTAAAACATGACTTAAAGGTAATTGTATCCCGCATCTTCTGGCGTTTCAAATTATTATTTAAATCGAACAATCCGTTAAAAAGTTATTTAGAACTAACTTAGCATGGTCGCCTTGTTTAGGGGAAAATATTAGCCATGCCCATAAAAAAATTTGTAAGTGATACGCGAAAACTGAAAGCAATTGCACTAGTCTGCAATTGTTTTGCAGACCAGTGTTATCAGATGCATCGGGGGGTCAAGAGCTTTCTAAATATTCAAATACTTGTACATCCAAGTATTTTCCATTTATGTCAAAATGTGGGTTGTCGCTCAAATTAATTCGCACAGATTTGGTATTCTTTGTATTTATTTGTATCCCAATTTTTAAAGAGATGTTTAAAATAATTGAATAGTCTTTCTTATCTTTCATTAGAATGCAAGAGGTCACCTAGCTTTTGGGTAATTTTTCCAGTTTATACCACTTCTGTCATTTATACCACTATGTCTATGTTATGCTGTTATGAAGAGTAGAGTGGGGAGTTCGCCGCCCTGCTTTACTCCGGATACGGTCAAAAAGGACTCGCTTAATTGGTCTTCTTACAGCATGATCTGTGGTGTATATTTTTAATAATGAACTATTTTAGCAGAAACACCTTCAGCAGTAATGTGAAGTCGCACATTAGCTCATCAAAAGCTTTTGCGAATTCGAGAAACGGCAAATAAAGAAGTAAAATGCGATCGATATATGAATGTCAAGGTCTAAATCTGGTTTTATTACGGTCTCATAAACTTATACAATGGTGCGGATATTCGTTCTATAAGGATAACGAATGATGAATTCTATAACTCGAAGAAAATCCGTTTTTTCTATTCATAAATGTCAGAAGCAAGGTTAAAAGCGAACAAAATAACTTGCAATGCTGCTCTTCAGGGCTATATTGAAGTAGGTAATGATAATATCTTCCCTGAATCAGCGTAAACAATCTTAGGCGGCGAGGAGTGTGGTGGAGAAGGTTCGATTATTTAGGAAATTATTGTCATTTCTTTTTACATTGAAAATATTGGTATGGTTCAATTATGTATGGAACAAAATATCGGGCAAATGGCCGCTGCGATCTCGGCAATTCTGTTTATTGACGAATCCACTGAGGTGAAAATATGCCTCACCACTGAAGATGATTTTCTTCGAAAATTAATCATCCAATTCATAATAAGCCTGAATAACTTTAACGCGTTGCTCGATTGTGTATCTTTCCATGGTTCAAATTTAGTTAGTCTGGAATTGAGAAATGTCAAATTAAATGCAGAAATAATTTGACGTTTAGGTGTGGTTCACATTCAACATCGGCCCTTAAAATTTAACCACCCGATACTTGCAAACTTATGAGCGCAATATAGCTTTCACAAAATTATATGAAAATAATTCACCTTCGAATAAATGTGAAAGTACAAAACATGCCTTTATATATAGTTTTCTGTAAGTGCCTGTTTTAAATAAAAAATAAATCTTCATCTCCATAAGTATAGGTTTTTTTTGGGATAATAGTGACTCAAGTTATGGAAGTTCGGCTGTATTTTAATTGGATTAAAATTCATTCACTTTTTTATTCGATGAATCGTTGAACTCTAGAAAACAAGGGAGAAAGTTAATCAGTATTTCTAAAGTTTTTGAGTTGCTTTCTATTCAACAGAGACTCCTTTTAGCTCAATACATTTCATGCAGCGATTCTTTTTATTGTTTTTCGATTTGCAACCAAATCATGCATTTTCCGGCATCCCTAATTGTTGATCTAGCTTTTTCTGTACAAACATGTATTTTTCTCATCTAATTTTGTCTCAAATTAAAATTAACAATTTACTTTTTTGATTTGTTATTTATTACTCAATTTTGTCATCATGCGCATCACCTTTCCTATTTTGCATACAGTACAATAACAAAAAAGAAAAAGAAAAGCGTAAAGAATTTAAACAAAGGAATCGAAAGTAGTGGGTTCAATTAATAATACCTGTGCACTTAGTATGCTTTCAGTATGAGCCTTTGTTATTTATATTGAAACTGATATTAGGGTGGGTGTGAATTGAATGCAATTCAATTTAAATGTCGTTTATTGTTTGATCAATACAATCACTTCCCATTTTCAATGGTGTGACTTATAATATTTTTATTCAAAAAAGAAAGTAGGAGAGGGATATTTTAGCAACAAAAGCAAATTTTTTTCGTTAAGATATTTTCACTTGTTATGAACTTAAAAAATTATGGTTTTTATTTGTTTATCTAAAGAAAATATATATATGAATTTTCTATCAAAGTAAAATTCTACGTAGAAATAAATTGGTCAATTCTTCGCTCGCGCAAAATAGTAGAACCCTCGCAGATGTGGCTCTTCTGTTGGTTTCAAGGAAGGCTATCTAAGACTTGTAAAATTTTAAAAAGATTTCAATTTTTTTATACGAGTTATAAAAATATTTGGTACATCTTTAAAGCTCTCATAAGCTATTTATCACTTATAGTTAGCGAGTAATAGGCATTTAAACATATTTATTATGAGTACATGTTTATATTTTCTGTGTTTTAAGCTATTTAATCTTTTATTTTTTTATTTTATTTATTACTAGCGGACCCGTTGCCTGCTTCGCACGACAAAACAAAATAAGAAAAGAAACACACTTGTTTTTAATAAAGTTGGTTTTGTTCCCTATTATTCAACTTTTAATTCTAGTTTCTTATAATCTTAGACTATGTATCACTTAAACTATCTTAGAGCTCTTTCGTAGACAATATTTTTGGTTTTGCCATGAGTTGTTGTGTAGATAAAGAGAACTGAAGGCTTGCCAACACGTGAGCACGAAACATATAACTGGCCGTGTGAAAAGCAAGGATATTCTAAATCAATTCCACACAATTCCAACGATTGCCCTTGCGCTTTATTTATTGTAATAGCAAATGCAAGACGTATTGGAAACTGTAGTCTTTTGAATTCAAAAGGTAAATCTGATGGAATCATTGGAATTCGTCGAATCAATACATCTTCACCTTTAAACTTCCTCTTTAAATTGTTGCTTCGATCAAATTGTTCATGACCTCAAAAAATGCGAAGAAATTAATATTTTCAAAAATCGATTATGATAAGATCAATCACCAATGACGTCCAAAGAGAAAAGAGAAATGATAACAAATTGCTATTTGCATCACTCCGTGCAATGCTCTCCAATACACAAACGACCAAAATGTATTCAATACTAATGAATGCTGTATGCGGTACAAAAAATGCCTGTGGCAAAAACATACTCACTTCACATACGCACCACACACACATGCGTTATCGGATTTCAACCAAACTTCATATAAACCATATATGGGCCACTGCCTAGTGTATAAGTTTGGTTGAAATCGCACGACGCGTTTATGATTAGTTCGGCGACGTACATATACGGACTTATTTTTATATATATAGATTTAATTGTTAATTTTTTTAAAACAAATCAAAAAACTACATATTGAAAGAAAAATAAAAAAAATAAAACTGGAGTGGCCTACAATCAACTTTACCATATCCAATGGAAACAGATATTTTTATGGATATATTACATAAAGAATACAAGTTCAAAGTATATTCGAATTGAAAAATTAATTATTTTCAGTATGGGGTGTTAAGTAAACTACCCATTGCCCCTTCCGGATTATATCCAAAATTTATACAGCTCTTCATCTCCATAAACCAAAGGCACATACTGAACTTCATTTTGATGTCATACGGTATGACCTGTAGACCGTTCACAAAATTTGGGGGTGAGGAAACTACCCCTTGTCCCCTCCTTATTATGCACAAAAACTATACAGCTCTTCATTTCCATATACCAAAGGCACATGCTAAATTTCATTTTGATATGTCAAACGCTATGACCTGTACAAACTCCACAAAAATAGTGGCATACACACCCACTCACAGACATCATCGCGAAAATAGGCAAAATGGAATCAGGAGACCTCAAAACGTACAAATCCGTCGAAATACCGACCTCTATCTTTTCATGATTCCTACACTTTACCTTATACTACGTTTGGTAAAGTAAAAATAACTCTGATTTTGCACTTGGTGGTTACATTTGAAATATGTATTTGGTATTTTTAGTACTTATTCTAGCCGAAATTCGCCGTTTTTGGCATTCTAGTAACCACTGAAGAGACTTCTATTCATATTTATAATCGAATTTCCTACGGTTCGATATAGTTTTTTCATTGTTTTAAAAAATATTAATTTTAAATTAAAAGCTGGTTAAGGCCGTTTCACACTGTAATACAAATATTGATACTTTTGAGAAAATTGCAAACCTGACATAATGAGTTGTTACAGTTTAAAAGAAAAAAATTCAAATAAAAAAGGATATATTTTATTCAAAACAATTTTAATACCGAAACCGAAAGAAATTGAATCCGAATGAAATTTTAAATTGTCATAACTTTTGAATCTTACAACATTTTGATATTATTTTTTATACATTTGATTAAAGACCATTCACATAACTTCCTTGATTGCTAATGTTTTAAAATAATAGGCGCAACTAAGTTATATTTTTCTTTAAAAATTTGTTCGATTTCAATTTCACGCGGTTTCGGATTACAGAACATATCCGAAAGAGACAATTTGACCGATTTAATATAGTGAAAACTTGGCAACACCTTTTATTTTTGTAAAGGAGCTATTTTAGACACATACAAAGTATATAAAAACTGCTGTATCTGCAGCATGACAATAGTGCTGTGAATTACTTTCAAAACAAAAGGCAGCAAAGGGTTGACGCGGGGTCTCTATTTAAAATAAATTGTAAAATATTTTAGACCTGAAAATTACTTTAAATGAATAAAGATCGTACTCTAGCAAAAATCTGATGGAAATGGGTGGCGAAAGGGTTACCCTAATACAAAGTTAGAGGGTTACCTTAATTATTAATGACGATTTTAGACAAGTACAAGTCAGCCTCACACACGTAGGATTCCGTATTATGCTCAGTATAACTTTAAAAGTAAAAGTTGTTAAGTTGTTTTACGACTTATGGGGCACCCACCCTTCAACTTTTAATTTAATGTCTGTCTATAACGTTTAGAAGAAAGGGACAAATTCCTTAAATTCGCGATATCTAGGGAACTTTTTATTAATTTTATTAAATTTATTTTTATTACTTGTTGTTACATTAGATATTGTAAAATATAATCTGTATACATTTTAAGTATTAGGTTATCACTCTTCAAAAATGAGGTTATATTTGCAAAATCGTGTCATTATCGAAACACCTTTGAATATTTGGTTTTATTATTTCTTCTTGTATAGGGGACAGATTTATACATAATCTGCCTAGATTTAAAGTGTTACCCGTTACAGTTCAAAAAACAGGATACATACATACATACGTAAATATTCGACACTTTCCTAAAAACCTTTAGTTTTTACCTTTTTATATTTTTGCTATAGAGGACAGAAATTTACACACTCTGTAAAAATAAGCGTTTAAATAATTCAAGTCATATTCGCGAAAAATGCATCACTATCGGACCACTCTTTAGTAATTTCTGTTATAGCGACCATGACCATTCTCTTTCTATAAATACATCAAGAGTCTACCTTTTACGATTAATAAAATACGGCAATAAACGTGAAAAACATGACATAGCGTTCGTGGTAAGACATCTTCTGTACATATTTCAAGAGTCTACATATAATACGTGCAAATTACGACACTACCGGAACACCCTTTAATTTTTACTATATGTTATAAAGTCCATATTAGTACACCTTCTATGAAAATTCAAGAGTCTATTTATTATGGTTTAAAAAGTAGGCCATATTCATGCAAATCAAGTCACTGTCGGCACATCTCTTAATTTTTAGGTTTATTTTTTATACTTGTTTATTATAGGGAACATAGTTTTAATTACTGTGTGCAAATTTTAAGTGGTTGCCTCCCACAGCTCAAGAAATAAAGATATAAACGCAAATAACACGTCACTTTCGGAAGACCCTATAATTTTTGCTACTAGTTACAGAGGCCGTAGTAATACAGCATCTGTAAAAATTTCAAAAAAAAATTTTTTAATTTTTCAGGATCTCGTTTGACCTGGCAAGCTTATCATCGTTTGGACGATATTCATGCTTACTTTGATTATTTGGCTAAAACCTATCCCGACATCTGTTCTGTAGAAATTATTGGTTACTCGATTGAAAAGAGGCCTTTGAAAATTTTAAAGTAAGTTAACAAATATCTCTTATAATCTATTTCCCACAATAAGACTAAAAAAAATCTTTTGGCAAACATTTAAGAATCTCCAATGGTAATGCTAACAATCCTGGTATTTGGATCGATGGTGGTATGCATGCTAGAGAATGGATTAGTCCTGCTGTAGTCACCTATGTTGCTAATCAAATTGTTGAAGGTTGGGATGATTTGCCAACGTATATGCGTAATATCAATTGGTATGTGCATGCTGTTGCTAATCCGGACGGTTACGAATACTCTCATACAACCGATCGTTTGTGGCGTAAAAATATGAGATCACATGGCCGCGCTTGTCCTGGTGTTGATTTAAATCGTAATTTCGGCTATAAATGGGGCGGCAAAGGAACATCAGCTAATCCCTGTTCCCAGACTTATAGAGGCGTCAAAGCATTCTCGGAACCTGAAACGTTCTATATTTCAAAATTCATTAGCAATTTTCCTCGAGAAACATTTAAGGCGTATCTATCATTTCACAGTTATGGTCAATACATTTTATATCCTTGGGGCTATGATTATCATATTACCAAGGATATGGCTGATTTGGATTTGGTGGCCAGACAAGCGGGAACTGTAAGTGTTGCTTTAGGATTATTAAAAGATGTTTAAAAATTTAATGATATTCATTTTATTTCACAGATCATAACCAAGAGTACAGGTGCTAAATTTACTGTAGGCTCATCGGCCAATACTTTGTATCCAGCGGCTGGTGTTTCAGACGATTGGGCCAAGGGTATTGCTGGCATTCAATACTCTTACACCATTGAAATGGGTGACACTGGCCGTTATGGTTTCATTTTACCTGCCGATTATATTGTGCCCAATGGCAAAAATGGTTTAACTTTTGTACAAACTGTGGCCAAGGTCATTACCATGGGCAAAAACGGGCGTAGACGCAAATTGAAAGCTTACAGAACACAGTGAAGATTAAATAATGAAAGGCTAAAGTAACTAAAGTGCCAAGATTTATACAAAGTATAAATCTTTTTATAGCAAAACTTGATATTTATTTTAAGCAATTAAAAATTAATAATTAAAAGTTTAGTTAAATTAATTAATTTATTTATTAAAACGATAAAATAAACAAAACTATTTATTTATTATTTATTTGTATTATCAAGTTAAAATAATTCTTATTTATTTATTTATTTATTTATTCAAATTATTTATTTTACCTATAATTTTTAATGTTAAAAAACACCAACAAAATTTAATTTATTAAAATACATTTTCATATTTAAAGGAAGAAAAATAGAAAATCTTTCAAACTTAATTATTTATTTATCCTTTCTTGTTTTATTCAATCTTTTTCTCTATTCTTTGAGATTTTTCTTTTTTCTGATTTTGTCATTCTATTGTTGTCTTCTTAAATTCGCTTGAATGTTTGTTTTACATGATAAAATATGCATTGTTTTTTTGCCAAAGGACATTTTGCTTGGCTTCATTTTGTATGTGGTTGTATTTTTTTTGTCGTTTTTATTCTTGTTATTCTTGTTGCTAAAATATGATTTCAACCGATACTAGTAGAACATCACGTAACACAACTGCAAAACAAAATCTCAAGAACAGTAGAATAACGAATTTTAAGGTCATGCAAAGATGACAAACGTTAAATATTTTAGATATATAATAGGGCTTTCAAGGACATTGTTGTTTTTTCATATGATTTTAAGATTTAAGATATTTCTGATTTCAGGGCAGTTTCCTGGATCTCTAGATTTCAAATAAACCATATTTTTAAGCCGCAGCCTATCGAACCCAATCTATCAAGTTTGTGACCTAAGCCAAATAGATAAAATTTTAAAAAATCGGTCGGACAAAATATGATTTTTATCCATAAATTCCCCTTTTCCGCCCTAGGTCCAAGTAGTGCGAATAAACATAGTCTATTGATATGTATCTATCAGGTGGCGTAAAAGTGATGTCATATCATAATGTAAATTTACTGCCACTTTTTCAGAAATGAAAAAACAACACTGCTCTCACGAAATGTTTATTTGAAGATCTAAAATTGATGACAAAATTATATCGGCCAAATAACCAGTTCCCGAAATAAGCAATAGCAACAGTCCCACCTTCTATATATAATATAATAACATATAATAATACATAACAAACATTTGCTTGAGCAAGCTCATCTAATGAGTGGACTCATAAGCTTATGAGCAAGTGGTCATACTCGAACATAAACTAGCTTACTGAGAACATACCCTACATACTGGTGAGGAAACCTCTGTTCATATCATAAACGCAATAAGATGACCCAGTAAAACGAACTTTCTATATTAGTGAGCGCCATATTCACTCGTCTCATGTTCGATAAACTCTCAGTGTGTTTTGAAGATTTTTGTTTTGTATTTTTGTATTTCTTAAGAAATGAAGACCTTAAAACGCAAAATCTGTGTTTTTCACTCAAAGCATAAAACTGCTTAAACTCGCCCAAGTTCAATGTTATTATGTTCAACATTTACTCACACTTTTTCAAACTTGCTTATGGAAATTCCGCAAGCTCATCACATTTAGCTCATTGGTCTTCGTGTTTATTTTTATGCACTCATCATTACTCGTGTGTAATTAACAGGCTTGAATACAACGAAATATTATATACAGCCTCTGATGAGCTTCGTTATTTGTGCTCATGCAGTGCTTTCTTATATAATCAATTTCACACAATAGTTTGAAAATATATTGGGAAACAAAAACTGTAACATAATAAACAATAATAAATATGCAAGGTGTCTTTTAAGCCTATTATCAAACATTCCAAAACTATTCACTGATGTCTATTCTGAGCCAAGAAGGATGTATACACGCAAACAAAAAAACAAACAAAAAAGTAAGAGCAACATAATATGACTAAATTATATGGCTGTAGTTAAACCATATTATTATTAAACATTATAACATAAACATATTAGAGTACTAGGTGTATCCACACACGTTGCGTGCGTCCTGACAATATATTGTTCGATTTTGTTTTGAAAGTAATCTAAACCAAATTGTAAGACTTACGTATTTACTTTATATAAAGGTTGCTATGCCTGCATAAAAGTTTAAAATTTATCATATACATATAATTCTAAAATTCTAAAAATTATTGTAAGGCTCCGTAAAATGTGTTTAAAATATTTTAATAACAATGTAATTCCACAAAGTAGAATACAAATGAAATACAAATTTTCTTCAATTGACTATTTGGCAGTAAGTAATTCATATTTTTTCATTATTTTAAAACAACGCTATCTGTTGCGTAACTGTGTTTAAAATATCCCGCTTGTAATTCATATGTTGTCATTATTTTAAAACAGCGCCATCTGTTGCGCAACCGTGTTTAAAATATTCTTTAAATTGGTTAAAAGAAATCAGCGTACTTCCACTGCTTTTTCTCCACTTTCTCTTGGAAATAAGATATTTTTTCGGAAAAAAGTATCCTATATTGGATCGGGATACTAAGCTACTTCCTTACAAAATTTTGTTGAAATCCATCCAGTAGTTTTTACGTGATGCGAACAATGACGGAAGGACAGACAGACAGACAGACAGACAGACAGACAGACAGACAGGAAATGACTTACTGTTTTGTTATATGTATAGATGATTAAAAAGTATGAAATGTCGGATGGGAAAATTTTTTAAATTATTTCTGTACTATATTTATCAGTTCCGTAAATATATGAATTTTTCATTGATATTTAAATAAGCAACACATAATAGTTAATTTTTAATTTTTGTTTCTGGCAACCACAATTCGGATTCAGAGGAAAATATTGTACTATTAACCAAACATACATATTAATAAAAGCATTTAAAAAAATTGAAGAAAATAAAATTTGTTCAGCGTAAATGATAAAAATTTATTAAGATAATAGTTCTTTTAAATTTTCCATAAGGGCAGAGGCGCCTTAAACTGCCCATCGATTTTATGCGACTTTACTCCTGACTACAAATGACTATTGCTCTCAAAATCAACATAATCCGTACCATCGCTCAAATTAAGCCTAGTTTATGCGTAAGAGTTCGAAAGTTTTAACTCTCGCGAAAAAATGTCATTCCTACGAGATAAGTCGGACCTAACAAGTTTATTTTTTAACATGGATTTTTAAATGGCGTCAGTATGCAATTAATACAAGGTGGTAAATATTAAAAGAAAAACACATCCAAAAAGATGGAAGTTTTAAGTTTCATGTATTCTATTATCTAAGTTTGGTTGGTTAAATAGATAATGTTTATAACTAAAACACTGCTTTGGCTAGTGTCTGTTTAAATTTTTCCTATTTTTCTTTTAAAAAGATTAATAACCGAATTTGTAAAAAATATTCTTTCAACACTATTAGTACTAAGAGAGAATAAACAAACTTAAGCCTTACTATAAAGATTTATTTATATGCCAAAAGCTTTTAAATAGTCAAATACCTTTGTTTTAAATGCATTACTCATAAGCAAAGAGAAAAGTTTTGCACCAATTAAAGAATTTAATTACTTTTAGATCAAAATTTGATTAATTTGTTAATTGGTTCAATTATTTTCTTAATGCCATTTTACGTATTTAGTACTTTCCTCTAGATTGGAAGATTTATTTGATAACTATGATTCCTAACCCAGGAAAAGACCACACAAAAGTAGAATCATACAGACCCATAAGCCTTTTATCAAACATGTCAAAGCTATTTTAAAAGATTTTAATTTCTAAGTTGAACCCAATTCTAGGGGAGATAGGATGTATTGCGATCGAACAAACACTCAGATCAGTAAATGTAGTCAAAGAGACGTGTCCCAAGCGTTCGACAAAGTATGCCACAAAGGCTTAATGTATAAGTTAAAGCTAAATTTACTATAAAACTACTATAACTTGTTAGAAAGTTATTTAACTAATCGAAAGTTTATACTTATAGAAGAAGACTTTTTAACTTCATCTCAGCCAATTGGCGCCGGAGTTCCCCAAGGTAGTATATTGTACATTTCGGACTTGCCAACTAATAACAAAATACACTCATCGACATTTGCTGACGACACAGCCTTTTAAAGTATTCACAAATGTCCCCAAATAGCACCACGACATTTACAAGACCACGTACTCAATTTGAAAAAAACGGTGGGAGAACGGAGAAAAAAGTTAAATAACCAGAAATGTACTCACATAACGTTCATACTGCGCAGAGACTTAAGCGCATATATTCGCATTAATAACAAATTATACTTAAAATTTGTGAAGTAAAATGCATTTTCATCGACACATCGCATATACAGAAACTCTACCCTCAGCTTAGATTGCAAACTTCTACTGTACAATTCGAACCTCAAACGTGTTATGGGATTCGGTTGTGGCGCCAAAATAAAATTTTGAGAATGAATGACAGGTGCTCCATGGTATGTTAAAAACTCGAACACCCACAAAGATCTAAAAGTCCCATTGGTTAAAACAGAAATCGAGAAACATGCATTAACGTATTTAATATCCTAAACGAATCAAAGTGGTTTGAAAACGTTTTATTTCGGTAGCTCATGAACCAGTTAAGATATCTGAATAAAATTTCACACATTCAAAGCAAAGTTGTTTTTAAGTAAAGCTGTGGATAATCCCTCAAAGTTGGGTATCTCTGGCATATATTTTTTTTTTTTTTTTTTTTTTTTTTTGAAATCTCATAAAAACTCTATTTATAACTCATATGTTAAGATTTTCTAAATTTAGATAGTCCTTCGAATTATCGAAATATCTAAAAAAATCTGGTTACAAGCCTCTGAATTGGGAAAATGTAAAAACTACCGTTTTTTTTTTTCAAGATTTACCTCAAAAAGGTTTTTTTAAAAAGTACACAGATTTTTAAAGCTTCATTTTTGGCCACATTCTCCAAAAAGGATTTGACAGATCCGTGGTTAATAAAGGCAGGCTAGCCGCTTTTATAAAAAAACAATTTTTGGGAACTTATCAATCCAGTCTTAGGACTTAAATATAAAAAATATTACAATATTATTTTTATCTCCATTTGATTAAAAGCTCTCTTAAATTTATCAGTTTAAAATTTTGTAAGGATAGCTGTCCGATCAGAAGTTGTGTCAATTCCAATTCTATACTTTATTTCTTAAACAAATCAATTTTATCGTAAAAATTTTTTTTTTTTAATCTTAAATAATTTTAGAAAATAGAGCGCGAAAAAACATTTTTACGAAACATTAATCTAGACGTCATACACTTTTCTTTGATACCAATTACTTGTATAAAAAGTATATACTTAAAGTGTAGGAGATCCACAAACCTTGCCTATTATGATTTTTTGTCATTTTTTATGTGAAAATGCACTGTACTACCATGCGACCGTGGCTACTTTAGACTAAGAATGTGGGATATTCTCGTTTTTGGCCGGACCCCAGTGTGATAAATTCATAATGACAGCAACTGTAAAAATAAATTTTTATTCGGCACCTATTTTTAGCTTGTTAATGTTAGCTTTGCTACACGGATATCGATAGCAATGGTTTGACAGCTGATAATGTCAAACTGTGTTGACATTGCTGTTCAGTAAAGTTCGTCAAGTTTTTGATTCTTTTAACGCCAGAACAACGCTTTCAAATTGTGAAAATTTATTTAAATAAAAATAAATAACTCTGTTCGCAAAGTTCATAGAGCACTTTTAGTTCAGTGATAAAGCTAATTTCTGGTTGAATGGTTACGTCAATAAGCAAAATTGTTGTAAAGGGTGTTTTTTATAGAGGTATAGAACTTTAAGTTGGCATTACTTTTCAAGATGGCGACCGATTTAACAGCTGTCAAGTGATTTACTTTCAGTTTGGTTTGGCAATTCATCATGAATAGACTCACGCCTGAACAACGCTTGTTGTTCCCGATTTTCATAAGCGAATTTTGTTTAGCGATGAAGCGTACTTTTGGTTGAATGGCTACGTCAACAAACAAAACTGCCGCATTTGGAGTGAAGGTAATCCTCAAGTGTATGTCGAAACACCGTTACATCCAGAAAAACTGACAGTTTGGTGCGTTTTATGGGCTGGTGGAATCATTGGTCCGTACTTTTTCAAAAACGATGGTGGCCAGAACGTTACAGTCAATGGTGATCGATATAGAGCCATAATTACTAACTTTTTCATTCCTGAATTGAATAACCATGATGTCCAGGTGATGTGGTTTCAACAAGACGGCGCAACATGTCACACAGCTCGTGCCACAATAGATTTATTGAAAGACACGTTTAGTGACCGCCTAATTTCACGTTTTGGACCTGTGAATTGGCCCCCAAGATCTTGTGATTTAACTCCGCTAGACTACTTTCTGTGGGACTATGTAAAGTCATTGGTCTATGCGGATAAGCCAGAAACGTTTGACCATTTCGAAGACAACATTCGCCGTGTTATTGCCGATATACGGCCAGAAATTTTGGAAAAAGTCATCGAAAATTGGACGTCCAGTTTGGACTACATCCGCGCCAGCCGTGGCGGTCATATGCCAGAAATCATATTAAAAATGTGATGCCACAAGATTATCTTTCGGATAAATAAAATGCATGCCAATCGAATAATCCATCGTTGTTTTATTGCAACTTAAAGTTCTATACCTCTATAAAAAACACCCTTTATTTGTTCGAAGACAATCCTCAAGCCGTTACTGAATCACCATTACATCCATTAAAATTTACAGTTTGGTGTGGTTTCCACGCTGGCGGCATTATCGATCCTTATTTCTTACGAATTAAGAAAGAAGCTGCCGTTACAGTGAATGCCGTGCGCCATCAAACAATGTTGACTAAATTTTTCTTCTCAAATATTAATTAGCTAATCATCAACGACATTTAGTTCCAACAAGATGGCGCATCTTGCCATACAGCGCGCTTAACAATCGATTTATTGCCAAATCAATTTGATGACAACTTTATTAACAGAAGTGTTAATTTTCACTGCGCCCCACGTTCGTGCTATTTAGCGACTATGGATCGTTTTTATGAGGCTATGTTACATATCATTGGTTTATGCAGACAAACCAGCAACTCTTGAAGCATCGGAAGAAAATATTCAAGCCACTATTGACGCCATACGATCAGATTTATTGGAAAAAATAGACAAAAATTGGACTGATCAAATGGACCATGTAACTCGTAGCCGCGGCAGAAATATGCCGGATATCATATTGAAAAAATAAATGAAATGAAATTATATAACAGAATATAATAAAAAAAATTTGCAATCCAACAATATTTCTATCTTGTAGTATTATTTTAATTTCTTATGCAGCTAAAACAACACCCTTTAGATTCAATAAATAAAATTGCAAAAAAATGTATGCCAATCAATCGACATTCTACTTTTCAAAGCAAACTTTTATTCTTTTTGGTAGTTTGTTTAAACTCTGATGGTGTGTACTTATATATAAGTTTTTTAACCTTGAACTTTACTTAATGTTTAGCTTCATTTTAGGAATTCAAAATTGACCGAAGATAGCGAAAACATACGAAAGTCTCTTAATATATTTGAAAGGTATAGTGACAATACAATAAGTTACTTATAACTGTTTCTTAAATATTAAGGGCCATATTTAAAAAAAAAATCGGTTTATAAAATGTTTATTAAACGAATTTCTTAGAGAAATTTCTTTAATAAACTCTTTATAAATTAAAAATATTTTTTTTTAAATTTATAATAATGTTTGGTAAAACTAAATTTTTTTCCAATATTTCTCACCCGTTTGCAACATTTAAGTAGTCAGCATTTAAAATGTTTACATACCTGCAAAGAAACAAAAAACGTATATTTTAATTAAAATTTTACAATTTTTAGCATAAGGATATGTTCTTAAATGCATTAGTAATCACTGTTACTAAAGAATGATTAAAAAAATTGAACAAAGCAATATGGGAATAATTTGCACATCGCGAATTCGAAAGCGAACTATCACCTTATCAATAGTCGTGGTAATATTTTATAACCAAGATCAGCAAGATCTTGTTCTTCTAATATTGAAGAAGAGATATTCTACCGTTTGGAATACACTGCTGATATAGCAAACATGTGACGCTAAATATCAACTGAACATCTACATATCAACAAATATGTTTCATAAACATATTCTTCTTTTATACTCTATTGAATAGCATAACAATAGTTTATTTTTTTGTGCAAAAAAGAGAAAAGGTATTATAATCAATCATATAAATTTTAAACAATATGTATTGAGGTATGAAAAAGGCAAGGGAAGCAACCTTTACATCATCTTTTGTTTTGTTACTTTAATAATAAAAAAACATAAAAGATCAGCGACGACTTAAAATTACACTAAAATCTAGCGTTTACACATTCCAGTGCAAGTTGGGTTTGCCACTAACACTCACATTTTTCGTACTTACAGCCAGGACTGCCAGGTCGTTAATTTCCCGATAAAAAGTTAAAAAAATCTCCTTTTAGCTTTAAAAAATCGTAAAAAATTCGGACAACTAAAAAAGTATTTTTTAAACTACTTTTTGTTTAATTTTTTGTTAAAAAACAACAAAAAACTATAAAGTTAACTTAGGCATACACATTTATGCCTTATGCAAAAGAAATAAAGTCTACTTTAGTGTTTAAGACAAAATTTTCATATAAAATTTGAAATAAAGTAAATTGACGTAGACTTTATTTTTTTTTTGGATAAAGGCATTAATGTATACTGAAATCAAATAATTTTCTAATGCTTTAAACACATAGACGACAGCGGCTACACGACTACAAATTCCGTTGGCACAATTGTCACAGTGTAGTCAGCTACTTAATTACATTGAAGACGACATCTACTTCGTAAACTCTGACATTGTTGTAGAAATACATATTTTACTCCATTAAAATATTTTTTTCAAAAAAATAATAAAGATTTTTTCAAAACCTTTGGCATGTAAATGAATTTGTAATTTTGTGTCATTTTCTTTTGTTGAAAAAAAAAAAAAAATATCACATACCAAAATAGAAATTACCCTAATTTGACTTCAGCCACAACGGTGGTCGTTTAGCTTTGATGACTTCAAAATAATCGTTTTACTATTAATGTGTGTATTTTATTTTTGACAGTCTGTATGTAGCCTGTGTTCAATACATTAAATTAAAGTTGAAATTTTACCATAAATTCTATTGATAAAATGTTTGGGAGTTATCAATACTCCTAACACTGGAAGTTAACAAAAAACATCTTTAAAGAATTGAACACCTAATATTGGAAAGCGAACAACAATCACTTTTAAACTGGCTTTTTTGACTTTAATTACCACAAAATTTTAGATCGTTTACACTAAAAATACCAAGCCTTGTATTTTAAAACACTCATATTTTTCAAAAAAAAATTGTCAAATCGGAATTTTGCAATTTCTTGAAACAAAATTGTCAAAATGACGATAAATCGTCAAATCTGGCAGCCGTGTTTACAGCTCAACTTGCAAGACATTTTGTAACTTGGGTGGTACACGTTAAATGTTTGCCCTTCAAGTTATAGTACACACACTTTCCACTAAAATTTTTGAAAATTGAATGAAACTTCCTATAAACTTCTCTTTCAAATTGAGTGTTTTAAAAAATCAAATTGCTTTCAAACAACTTTAAAGTTGCTTGCAGCCTGACACAGCTTTCAATTGAAATGAATTTTGACAATCGGTATGTCTAAAGAAATTGAAGGAAAAACTTGAAAGTCGGACTGCAGTGATTTTTTGTTTCTACTAGAAACTTAATGTCAAAAAGATATAAACAGTGTTGCCAGAAAATCTTTATTGAAATAAACAGGTTTAACAGGATAAAAAATGTTTTTTTTAAAGGCCATGATTCACTATGATACTCAGACGTTCGATCTGTCAAAAATGGCATGTGTGTTCAAAAAGTATGAAAGTGGGGGTGAACAGACTTTTTGACAGGTATCTACGAAGTGATAATCTTTAAAAAAAAATCCTAAAATATTTTTCTCCATGCGATCAAAGTTGCAAAATCTTGATTTTGTATAATCGTATGGCACCTACGACGTTATTTTGAAATTATTTTTTGAGTAGGAGAGCATTCTGTCAGATTTTTTTTTTTGTGATCAAATCATTCGATTGTATAGGATAGTAAATCCTGGCCTTTATTTATGTCTACTGTTTTCTTCGAAATGTTTAAATGTAATGTTGTTGGTAACACTGGTTTAAACTGTTCCCTTCGCCAGTTTGAAAACCACAATAAACTAGCAGATTTTTACTAAAACACTCAAATTTGTGAGACTTGCATACAAATTGCAAATTTTGTAAAACATTGATTTATTGACGCTTTTAGCAACTTCATGTGTTGCCGGAAAATTTTTATTTTTTTATAAACAGGAATTATTAAATATATTAAATAGCTTAAACCTATTTTATATGTATTTCAAAAACTTTTTCTTTAAATATTCACTAAAGAGACAATTAATATTTTTTTAGAAGTTGAATATCATAAAAAACAATTCATATTAATTGATGTCTACTGTTTTCTGCAAATTTACAAATGTAGTGCTGTTGTTAACTCTTTTTACTTGGAAGCAATTTGCAAGACTTTCGCCTACTTCTTCGACATTTTATAGACTACTTGCTTGCATATAAATACTTAGTTCTAGGTTGATTATGGGTGGCAACCTAACCCAAGTTGCGTTGTCAGTTGCCGAAATTGTATTACGTAAGGCAACCGGCAACTATAAGTTGTTAATTTCAATTGCCAAATTGGCAACCATGAATTTGTGGTTGCTGTTAATTTTTTTAACAAATTTTAAGAAACATTAAGGTAACTGAAACTTTATGGTAACTTAAAGAAGTTGCCGTACGTAGTACCAATTTATTTTCTAGTTGCGTTGCCTTTTGACATATTCGACCATATTTGACCTATTAATTAACTATATATCTACAGTATTCATTTACATCCTTAATGGGTATCTTTTCGACTACTTTCTCAACCTTTTCCAGGCACAGAGGGCAAATATCATCTTTTTCGATTTTCAACTTATCTAGAGAGGGTACATTTCAGGTATCTATTGTAGATATTCGAAATTTTGCATACAAGTAGGTCTCGGAGACCAGGTAGGTCTGAAACCGACAGTTTTGTTTTAGGGTAGAGCATCGGGCTATGTGCCCTAAGAAGAAGTACACATATCTTAAGTCGAGAAAAAATATACTTAATTAAGTCCAGCCACTGTTGTTATCATTTGTGGGTCATCTTTCTAATGTCTCTCCGGTCGTTCAATATTGTATGCCAATGTATTTGACCTTCAAAATTTTAAGTATAGTTTGGTTATTTATTCGAATAGGATGGCACGAATCTCTACGCAGTGTGAATGTTATATGAGTACATGGTTGAGACGAACTTAAAAAATCTATTTCTCGCTCAAAATTGGGTTCAGCTTAGTAATTTATATTTTCTCAACTAGTTTTGACATATTTGACAAATTTAAAATATGTAGATAAAAATAACTTGTAGAAATAAGGCCAAGTTCGATTCCAAAAAATTTCAGCCGTTCAAAATGAGTACCAAGTTCTTGCTTGGTCCAATACCTATAACCAGAATTGTATTGTAAAATTATTGTTTTTTATTTTTCGTATATTTAAACTTATATCTTTTCACATTTCTTGTCAAATGTTACAAGTAGTAAGTCTGCCGTTTAACTCTAACTTTTGGACTATAGCTTTAAAATGCTAAAGCAAAGCACTAAAATATTAAACAACATTTAAGGTAAAATTTAAATGATTTTCACTTGTTTTGTGTAGTAAGTGATGAAGATGCTTAAAGGTGAAATTTATCGAATTTAGAAAACAAGCAAGCTAAATAAAAAAAAACATTTAAAAAATATAAAGCAAATGAAAACACACACGTCTTATGGTAACATTTATGAGAAATAGATCATCATAAAAACCAAAAGTTATTTTTTGCAAAAATTTTTAAAGACCTTTCTTTATGCTACATTCGTGAAAGAAAGACAGATCACAAAAATCCATAAACAATTCAAACACAATATGCCCAACAACTTCCGAAAATCTTTGTTAAATATTTTCTTTGTTTTCATTTCTTTTTAACATTTTTATGTCTCAAATTTTTTTCGATTTCATTTTAGTATTTAATTATTTTTAAGATTTATTATTATAACTAAAAAGATGGTTTTTGGGAATTTTGACTTTCAACTATGATCTTGCAAAGTTTGCCAGCACTTAAAGCTGGTCTTTAACTCAAACTACATCGTTTGTTACGGACGTATTCGTTTAATAAAATGCAATTAAATTTGTCTAGTTTCTCTCTTATTTTAATATCGGCTGTATTACATAATTGTTATCACGTCGCCAATTCCCAGAAATTGCTCTATGTGCCAAGAACGAATATGTTGGCCCGTTGGCCATTTTTTGGAAGTTTACGTAATTTTTTGCGAGCTGTTCGTCCCCAAGTACACGTTGGCAGAAAATCGGATTATCGTAGTGATTTCGACGAGAATTATATAAATTATCATGGTGCTCAAATGTGGAAAATTTTATTTAGTCAAGACACAAATAAGAATTACATGAACACAACTGAAGAAATGAAAAAATTTGTTGAAAAATATGGTGAGTTGAATATGAATATGAACTGTTATAAAAAAAATATTTTAAAAATATAACTATAATTAAACATGTTAATCACGTTAAAATTTACTGACTTCATTTCAATAAATATTTTTATTGATAAAATAAAAATTATAGTTGAGTAACCATAATAAAAAACTTAATTAGAGTATATGGTTGTACCGTTTTCGAATTATTGTCTATACATATAATAAAATAGTAACTCATTTCCGTCTGTCTGCTTTTTGCTTGTGCTGGCATCACGTAAAAACTACTGGATGGATTTTAACAAAATTTTGTGAGGAGGTACCTTGGCATCCTGATTCAAATATAGGATAATTTTTCCTCATTTCCAAGAGAAAGTGGAGTAAACGCAGTGAAAGTACGCAATTTCCGGTTTAAAGATACTGAAATTTTCGGTATAAAACTGGGATTTTTAAACACGGTTACGCACCTTTTATTTTCGAAAATGGGATGTTTTAAAATACAGATGGCGCCATTTGAAAAAAATTGTATTTTTACTTTGTGGAATTACATTGGACATGTTCATAAGACGTAACTGTTAAGCTCAACAGTTGGCAACAGTTTCATAGCAGTTGAGCTCAACAGTTACGTCTTAAGAACGGCTTGAGAGATATACTGCAAAATGAAGAGCTGATAAATGTAAACAATTGAAAAACTAAAAGAGGAACAAAAGAAATAATTCAAATTAACTAAAATTACTTTAGCTGAAAATTATGGATAAAAAAACGGTGTAACTCTCTTCTCTTACCTTTTCAAGCTGAGGATAACATGTTGACTTTAGGTAGCTAAAATATTTTATGATACAAAAAATACCCAACTGTTGAGTTGAGCGCAACTAGTTAACAACCCGTTTCTAAGACAAATACTCAACCGTTGCGCAACGGTTACGTCTTATGAACGTGCCCAATGTTATTAAAATATTTTAAACACATCTTGCAGAGGTTCGCAATAACTTTTTAAATTTTATATAAATTTTAGAATTTTATCCAAGGCTGGGTACCTTTATATAAAGAAAATACGTATCTGGATGGATTTTAACAAAATTTTAGCATCCTAATTTTAATATAGGATACTTTTTTCCCCAAAAATACATTACTTCCAAGAGATAATAAAGAGAAAAGTTGGTGAAAGTACACCGACTTTTTTTTACCGATTTAAAGGTACTGCATAATTTAAGGCATATTTTAAACACGGTTGCGCAAAAGATGGCACTCTTTTCAAATAATCACAAACTGCTAAATTGCCATTTGAATAAAATTTGATTTGTCTTTAACACCTTTTACAGAGCTTTACAATACTTTTTAGAAGTTTAGAATTTTTTTATACATTCTAGAATTTTATCCAGGGATGGGTACCTATATATGAAGTAAATTCATAAACCATAACTGAAGCAATTTAAAAGTAAGGGTCTTACAATTGGAGTGGAATACTTTCAAAGCCAAATCGAGCAAAATATTATCAGGACGCCCACGACGTATATACAATATTACACAATAATAAGTGTAAATGTGTTATAATATAATTTGACCATGACTACGCAAGACCTGCGCTCAAATGAAGTTAAGCTATTTAGTGCAGCTTGTCTATTCGACATCAAATATATTATTATATCCCTGTCTTTCTCCTCAAATATTCCCTAAAACAGATGAGGGAATCTATTCTAAGGGCCATAGGAATGGCCCTTAGAGGGTTTGCCCCAAACATACCGACTTTCGTGTCACAATTTTTCCTCTTTGGAACCATTTTCCTTTTCGCGCCACTAAGTCTAAGTGTCACAGCCTTTCCTATCGGGAATAAGAACACCCAAATTCATGTGTGTTAAAAGTGATCAGAAAACAAAATTAAAGCATTAGTGACCCACTAGCGCATGAGGTTTCACCAACAAAATGTCCGGTAGCCCAAATGTGCTATCGCAAGCTTTCACTGTTATGTGCAGTAGTCTTATGTTCAGCATAGTACCTAGAGCATTGATAAGAGAAGTCATCATAGCTCCAGTAATAGAGACAGATTAGGAGGAGGATTTTGGTTATCATTTATTTGGTCTTTAGAAACCACACTAGGACACAGTAAGTTAAAATTGGTCTTATAATGGTTTGTAAGACAGTCTTCTGAAGCGATACTTATTACCAGTATTAAGTATTCTGTTATGTTCTTGTTGGTACTATAGGAACTATATTTGTTTCAAATCATCAAAAAAAAACTCATGATGTTTGGGTACTCCCTATACAAAATGAATATTACTTATCCTATATCTAGAGAACGGTATTAGTGATATTTTAAATTTGATTTGGGAATTCTTTTGAATTCGTAAAATATTAACATTTTCTTCTTCAAAAACAATACATATTAAGTGTTATTTTAAGACCAAAAAATCATGAAAATAAATAAATATTTTTCCTTTATTATGATTTCTACAGGTAATGAAGTTTGGAACATCAATCAAGATGGTATCGATTTACTGATTGATTTTAGGAACACAGCAAAAGCAAAGGAATTTATGGCAACAAGTGATTTTACTTACAACATAATGATTGAGGATCTTGAAGAGGCGATTGATGAGACCTACGTGGAGGTTAATAATACTGATCCCAATATGCCCTGGTTGGATAGAGAAGGTAAAAGATAAAATAATACATATTCCTTAATAAAGCTTAAAAAATTTACGCACATTTAAAAGGTACCATTATGAATTGGAAACGTTATCATGACATTGGCGATATACAACAGTTTATGCAATATGTTTTGGAAAACTTTTCGGAAATATCTGAAATTATACAAATCGGTGTCACAAACAATAAAAGGCCTCTAGAGGTGCTAAGAATATCAAATGGTAATCCAAACAACTGGGCTGTTTTCATTGATGCTGGCTTCCAAGGTCGAGATTGGTTGAGTCCCGCTGCTGTTACTTTGGCCATATCAAAATTAACCTATTTGTGGGACAGTCCAAAATCTAATATAATGAAACACATTGATTGGTACTTCTTGCCCGTAGCTAATCCGGATGGCTATCAATATTCACGCATAACCGATCGTTTGTGGACTAAAAATCGCCATTTTGATACGAAAACAGGATGCTTTGGTATTAACTTGGATAGAAATTTTGAATATAAATGGGGTGGTTCCGGATCATCGGGAAATCCTTGCAAAAATCTTTACAAAGGATCCAAACAGTTTTCAGAACCCGAAACTAGAGCCTTTAGAAATTTCATGTTAAATATGAAAGATTACTTAGGAGCCTACATTTCGTTTGGTGGTTATGGCCAGGAAATAGCTTATCCCTGGGGTGATGCTGATTTTGTGACAGAGAATCAAAGAGATTTACATAAAATTGCACGTAAAGCCGTGGTGGTAATTACTTAGTTTTACATTTTTAGTTTTTATATTTTAATTTTCTTTTAACCCCCTTTAGCAATTTCGCAAATTAAATCAAGCAGAATATCGTGCGGGTTCTAGTTATCGGCTTAAACTAGCCCGCGCTGGCAACTCAGCCGATTGGGTTCAGTATTACATTAATCCCCATTATGTATACAATGTTTTCCTAAAAGATCAAGGACGTTATGGCTACCTAATGCCACCGCATTATATTGTCGAATCCGGCGAGGAAATATATGAATTTATGAAAACAATAGCCCTGGCTTTAGACTATAACTAAGGAAGAGTATTTGAAACCAGAAATAGTTTTAAATTTAGTGGTTAAGAATATTTATTTATTTATTTTAAATTATTAAATGTTAAAAACATACAAAATAAAAAGTTTCAATAGGATGGACTTTAGTGCAAGCAAAATGTTGAATAGTGGATATTTCATTCTTTTTTTGAGTAGTCAATACCCAAAAGAAGTTAATAACACTTTTTCGGTACTATTTTCAGGAATAAATTAAATAAAATATTTGCCGACTAATTTTTTTTCATAATTTATTTTTTGTATCTTCAATATTTTTGAACTAACAATAATTAGTCGTATCTTAAGTCTAAAATAAAATATTCTTTTTAAGTCCAGCCAGTGCTAGACAAAAATAATGTTTGTTTCACGGATTTTGAAATCATTTGCGGGTCATCCCTCTAATGTACGGCCAAGAAAAGCAGTATCTCTTCTTTTTAGTCGAATGTAACCAGGTTCATTCAGCATGTTACGCGCCAAAGGGTTTGGATGAGATTCAAGCCTTTTTAGATATGTGACTGCATGTTTCGCTATTTCTGCTTTAACTGATGGCAAGTTTAGGTCTTTGTGGATGTTCGAATTTTTTATATACCAGGGAGCAGATGTAATCATACGTAGTATCTTATTTTGGCGCCTTTGAATTTTTTCTACATTGCTAGCTGAGGCAGTGCCCCATAACTGAATCCCATAACACCAAATTGGTTTGAGGACCGACTTGTACAGTAGAAGTTTACAATCTAAGCTCAGGGTGGAGTTTCTGCCAATAAGCCAATTTAGTTGTACTGCTTTTAGTTTCATTTGCGTTAACTTGAAGTCAATGTGGCTTTTCCAAGTAAGGCGACGGTCAAGATGTATACCCAGGTATTTAACGTCTGAAAGCTGTGGTATCATTTGGTTATTTATGCGAATAGGAGGGCATGAGTCCCTGCGCAGTGTGAAAGTTATGTGAGTGCATTTTTATTCATTCACTTTTATTCTCCATTTTTCTAGCCATTTTTCTAAATTGAGTATGTGGTCTTGTAAAAGTTGTGATGCTTCTTGGGCACTTTCATGAATACTTAAAAAAGCTGTGTCATCTGCAAAAGTTGATGTGTGGACTAGGGTGCTAATTGGCATATCTGATGTGTACAGTAAATATAAAATTGGTCCCAAAATACTACCTTGGGGAACTCCGGCTTCAATGAGCTGTGGCGAGCTTAAAAAGTCACCTTCTTTTAATAAAAACTTGCGATTCGTTAAATAATCTTTTAAGAGCTTATACAAGTTTTCGGGCAAGTTCAGCTTTAGTTTAAATATTAGGCCTTCGTGCCAAACCTTATCGAATGCTTGAGAAACGTCGATAAAGAGCGCAGAACAGTATTTTTTTTCTTCAAAGGTCGTTTTAATTACATTTACTAATCTGTGTGTTTGTTGGATCGTACTATGTTGTTTTCTGAAGCCGAATTGATGGTTCGGAATGCATCCTTTCGCGCTAAGAATTGGATTCAGCTTAGTTATTAATATTCTCTTAAATAACTTTGACACGTTTGATAAAAGGCTTATAGGTCTGTATGATTCTACCTTTGTGTGGTCTTTTCCTGGTTTAGGAATCATAGTTATCAAAGAGACCTTCCACTCTGTGGGAAAGTACTCAAGACGTAAGATGGCATTAAAAACAAACAGAATAATTCTGCGACCTATACGGGGCAACTCAACTAACATCTTGTTACTTGTTTTATCAACGCCAGGGGCTTTTTTGGTGTTTAAATCTGCTATTGCCCTTTCAATATCGCTAAATTCAAATCTTAGGGGTACTACGGCACTAGTCTCTACTGATGGTAACTCAGCTATATCAGTACATACATTTGGGGTGAAAACCTTCTTCAAATGTCCAACAAACAAATTGCCTTTTTCGGTATCATTGATTGCCCAGTCTCCACAAGAAGTTCGCAAGGGAGGCTTACGTACGACCGGCCTTTTAAGGTTCCTACATGCACGCCATAATGAATAATCTGATTGAGCAGTTGCGTCGAGGTCTTCCAAGTAATTTTTCAGAGATGATACTCTTCGAGATTCTAGCAGCTGTCTTAGCCGTTTCGTGCAATCTTTAAGTCTAGATTTGAGTTGAGGAGATCTGTGTGCTTGCCACTCTCTTCTAATTTTTCTTTTTTCAGCCAAGAGCCGCTCGACATCTACAAACTAAATTTGATTGTATCTAGCTGGTTGTCTGGTTTCTGTCGCATGTTGGGCAGCTGATTTAAGGTTTTGATCAAAATAAATTAGACTCTGGTCCACATCTTCTGGTGTTCTTAGCGGTATGTTTTCCGAAAAATGAGTACTGAGATACTTTCTATATTTCAACCAATTAATGCTTGTGCAAGTTGTTGGCGACACGATATTTTGCTGATTCCATATATAGGCAATAGTGGGTGAATGGTCTGAGGATAATTCGAGTGACGCTTCAACCTTAATCATATCTCTCGAAATACCTTTAGTCACGCCAAAATCAATAACATCAGGTATTTTTTGTCGATCAGTAGGCCAATAGGTGGGTCCACTTGATATCACATTCAGACGCATTTTTGAAATTGTATCAAACAAAACACGACCTTTTGGAGTTATTAGGCGTGATCCCCAAAACGTATGTTTAGCGTTGTAGTCGCCTGATGCTATGAAACAGGGACCTAGTGATTTGAAAAAGGCGGTATATTGACTCTCTGATATTTGAAATCTAGGAGGTGAATAAATCGAAGAAATAACAAAGTTTTGATGATATTCTTCAATACAGATGTTTGTTGCTTGAAGATAGTCCTCACAAAAATCACACAGTAAATGATGTTTAATTCGAGCCCTTATTAGTATTGCTGAACCACCACATGCTCTGCCACGGGGGTCTTTAGTGTCATATAATATATAGCCATTGATTTTAAAAAAGCTATTTGTTGTTAAATGAGTCTCTGAAACCATCATGACATCAATTTGTTGGTTCTTCAAGAAGTACTCGAGTTCATTTTTGTGTTGGCGTAAGCCGTTTGCGTTCCAGAAACATATTTTTAAACAGTTCATGGTTTGTTAAGTACCGCCTGCAACATCATAGATTGCATGCGAACCATTTCTTGCATCATGCTGCTCATAGAGCTCATAAAACTGTTTAACGAATGCACTAATGTCTCGATACTTGCTTCGAGACGATTGTAGTTACCAGATGGAGTTTGTTCTTTAGCTTCTGTATGCATATTTGGGGTAGAATTGTTTGTATGTGTCGCTTTGTGTGCTAAAACATGATTGGATTTTAATATATCCGCGTATGAAACATGTTTGGTTGTGGGTTGAGCTAACTGAGGGTAATAAGCATTTGCTTGGTATTGTGGATGTCTAGCAGGAGTATTTAATTTCTGAGTTGACTTCCTTACCTCAGAAAAAACTGGACAGCCTTTGCCCTAATGAGATAAATTTGCGTTAATATTATGTAAAAGGAAGTACTGAGTACTATTGAGTACCCAATTGAAAAGTAATGAGTAGCATCGCGTAATTGAAAATTGTAGAAATTGCCAGCACTATTGGACTTCAAAATTGAATTTGTATTTATGGTTGTACAGGTTGTCTGAAGTAGAAAAAGGAATGGAAAGAAAAGAAAAGAACTATTGTAAAAGATGCCCCAACTGAGGCTGCATATCGGTGGAGATCTTCTCTACCAAGTCTTGTAAGCCCACTATCAACCTACATCCCGAGATATATAACAGAATTATAATAGAACATCCCCCTACGATGCAGTAGCCAGTTTTAAGACAGTTGGTTGCATACGAAGTTGATCATAAGGATTCCCAAAAAGACTTGTTAGAAGGAATTAAGACAATATTTGGATATTTCTTATTTAGACTATTACCAAAATACAAATTATTAGAATCCCGTGTTATTTATTATTTTGATTTTTGTCCATTTGGTTACATTGTGCAACGCCTACTGTTCCAATCCAATCTGTTTTTTGCTAGACTATGCGTATTAACATGATAATAATTTTTTACTTTGTCTTAGAGGCACCATTCCCACTATCCTAATACAGTCTGTATTCTGCTAGATTATGTACATTAGTATGAGGGTTACTTGTGCACATTTTAAGACTCTAGATATTGCAAATATATAGGTGCACAATAATAACTTTTCACTTTGTATGGGAGGTACCACGCCCACTGTCCTAATCCAGTTTATATTTTGCTACACTTTGAATCAACACACGTGAAAACACTAATGGAAAAACATAAAATAACTAGCTATCATAGATACATTGACGACATCATATGCATTCTTGAACAGGACAATGCCGGAGAAATCCTGACATACTTAAACACTTTTTATAAAAACATTACCTTCACAATGAAAAGAAAAAAGACAAATCTTTACATTATCTTGACATTACAATAACACGAGAAACTGACTCTTTACCCTTTGACATTTATAGAAAACCAACCACAACAGACACTACTATACACTTCATATCAAACCACCCTATGCAACATAAACTCGCAGCATTTAGACATATGATACACAGACTTAAGATAATCCCGCTCAGTCCGGATAAGTACAACAAAGAACTTAGCACAATTTACGCTATAGCTAAAAATAACGGTTACAAAAGCAGTACTATCGACAAACTATTAAACAACTAATACAACACCACGACGACACGTTTTTACCTACACAGCACCAGAAATATATAGGTTAACTAACCTCTTTCAGAAGGAGGGCCTACTTATAGCATTGAAAACCAGCAGCACTCTACGACATAATCTCAAGACATCAACAGAAACAATAGACAAATTTAACAACAGCGGAGTACACAGACTTACTTGCACCTGCAACCATACATATATAGGACAAACGGGACGAACACTAAAAACAAGATATAAAGAACACATGCGCTCGTACAAATGAAAAAGGGAGGACTCCAACTTTTCACTACACCTTGAAACTCACGAGCATACACCAAGGAAAATAGATGAATGTATGACATTGCTGCATCCTAGCAAAAAAGGGCGAAGACTAGACATTCTTGAAAACATGGAAATCTGCAAAACGCGAACTTTTAACGGAGATATTATTAACGAACAGGTGAACACAACCTCAGATACCATTTTCACACCACTAAAACTTCTAAAACATTCTAACAAACGAAAAACACCTGCAAGACCATTTAAATAAACACCACCATAATGAACAATTACCTAAACCCATTACTATTTATACTAAAGCAGGTAATACCAAATCTCCAGTACCATTTAAAACGCAGCTTGAAAATGATGTCTTCATATCGAAAACGTTCGCCAAACGTACCAAAACAACATCCAGTGACGACGGTCTTCACCGAAAGGTATGACAACTATGCACATTTGTTTGAGGGTTAATTATGCTAAGTTTCAAGGCTCTACCTATTCAAGACTCTGCCTATTGCAGATGTCCAGGTAGACAATAATAATTGTTCACTTTGTATGCACGCAAAGAAAAAATATGGTTATGGTATGGTCACAGAAACCAAATTATATTCTCTGTAACAATATATGGTTGCGATGAACACATTTTAGTTGTTTGTAACATTACTTTGGTCCCGGTAAAAAAGTTTTTTTTTTTAATTTTATCATTAAATGGTTACTACGTTCAAAAAATTCAACATAGTTGGTTTTAACAATTTAATGTTTAATCCACAACCAAAGTTTTTTCGTAGATAACCAAAAGATTTTTAAAAATAAAAATTATTTGTTTGTTTATGTCATCGGAGTTTATTGTTTTGTGCTTTAAAAAAATAATAAAAAATGTATAGACAATTGTTTCGGGAATTCAATTTAAAAATAAATATTTAATTATTTCTTTTTCGCCGTTGAATTGAGTGCGTGGCAACCATCTTCTCTGGGTACCCGCATTTCGAGTCCTCTCGGTGTGAGACTGCAATTTATTTTTAATTTTTAGACCAGAAAAATTATTATTACCTCGAAATCATGAAAATCAACAGGGATAATATTACTGATGATGAAACGTTCGCAGATACAAAATGAAATTGGTCGGTGATGTAATTTACCAGGTAACATTAAAAGTAAAGATTTCTTTACCTGAGCTGAAGAAGCTGATGAGGATACAAACTCAACCGTCGAGACCGGCATTGATGTTGTTCTCAATCATAGTTTACAAGAATGATTTCGGACAAGAAAGACTTTACTTTGTACTTGAAAACCTACATGAAGAAGGTGTTGGCTGAATTAGAAAATAAATCCCCCGAAATTGATGTCTTCAAGAACAATTCTTTACTGGTAAATCCATGAACCACGATGGTATGGGCCATGTGGAAATGCCGTTAAATCGATGGCCAAAGAGTTCCCTCCCTTATATCAGTGAAACACGGCTTCGAAGAAGAAAAATTCTAATTAAATTTTTGTATCTATGTATTAATAAAATCATCTGTATTTTATATAAAATCATTAATAAAAAATAATAAATCATTTTGTATTTTAAAATGTAAAAAAACTGGCATATCCATTTCATATGACAATTCATATTTTTTAACCATACTATAATCGTTAATTTAACCATAATATTATAATGTTCAACAATAATATGGTTTCACTACAACCGTAATATGTTGCTCTTAGATTATGGTTACCTCAACCATGTTTTTTCTTTGCGTGTGGAAGATACCACGCCCACCATTCCAATCCATTATTTTATTTGCAATGTTAATTCTTAGAAGAGCGGCTATAACTTTGCATTAGAAAGTTAACTTTTAATTAAAACTTCAAACACAATTAAATTATGCAAAGAAGTCCCATAATTAATATTGCCCTGATTTTTAAATGCACCGCAAAAATTAAGTGTTCAGTAATTGGACATGTTTATAAATTTTCCACCACTGTATTCAAATTAATATCGTGAATATGATGTATTTGGTGTTATTTTTAACACTAATAATGAATGATACTAATTTATTACAGATTAATACAGTCTAACATATTTTTGAAGGTTTCATGTTAAAGCCAAGCAATTTGAAAAAACCATTTAATAGAAATTTAATAATATGCATTAATTTGGTGTTCCATGACAGTTATGAGTTAAAAAAGATATATTTTTTGAATTTCAATGTGCGTTTAATCTTTTATAAAATGACAAAAATAACTCTATTGAATATAAAAATATAAAACACCACAAGCATGATAAATTAAAATTAAAAAATAGCTTTGACTCTTTATTATGTACTCAAATGTTCAATTTAGAACAAATCAAAATTTTTCACAATTTTCTGTGAAGGTGATAACGAGGATGCAGAATGGCATTTGTAAATACTGTTTCAATCTCCAAACTACCGGATATGAAAGATATGAAACAATTATTTCACTAATTAAAGTTTCTTCACCATGGGTTAATGAATAGGCATCATTTTGGCTTAACCAAAATATTTTAACATACTTTCAGGCTTATAATTTATAAAATATCGTTCATATAAATATACGTGTCAACTTGTATTGGGCATTAATATCTAGCAAATGAGATGTTTTTTTTCATATGATATCAACGGTTAATGTGAAATATTTTTCAAAGATAAGCAGAGGTTTAAATTTAATATTTCAGCTCAAATTTATTTTCATTTAAAAAACATTTTACATATTGGTTTTTGTATGTAATAAAGATTTCTAAAAGGTTGTTGAGTATAGTAAAAAATATGCCGACGTTATGCTTGCCTTAAATGTCAATTATTTAAAAAATATTAATTGAATATTTATAATGCTGTATTTACATTATTATATTTTTATATACAAACCTATAGAGTTTTATATACTAATTTAAATAAATCACCAAATTGGAAAGAATTACAAATAATATCAAATGTATGTTAAACTTAAGAAAATATATTAACAATAATATACAATCGGTGTTTACTTTTATGAATTTCAACTTCATTTTTGCAAATATAATATAAGATATAGAATTTTTTTTTGTAAAAATTTTATCGAAAATGTTTTGCAAAATTTTATCGAAATTTTTATGAAAAAATTTTGTGGACATTTTTTTTTTTTTTTAAATTCTATCGAAAATTTTTTTGTAAAAATTCTATAAAAAATTTTTTGGTAAACTTTTTTCGAATTTTTTTTTTAATTTTATCGAAAATTGTTTGTAAAAAATCTATCGATTATTTTTTGTAAAAACTTTATCGAATTTTTTTATACATTTTATCGAAATTTTTTGTAAAAATTTTAACAAAAATTTTCGAAAATTGTTTATAAAATTTTTTTTTAAATTTTAAAATATTTTTTTTTTTTAATTTTTTCCGAAAATTTTTCAGAAAATGTTTTGTAAAAATATTTTTTTTTAGTTGTTAGTTTTCATTGGCCAAATTAAAATGTTGTGTTGTTGATTATCTTTATCTTTATCTCTTTATAATTGAGAACTTAAGCCTAAATAATTAATTTATTCATAAAAATAAATAAACATATTTCACAAGTACTTCCAAGTCACATTTGGGAATAAGTTTTCTTTCTCTTTCTGGTAAGAAAGCTAGTATTCCTCAACTACTTTAAAGTCATTTTAAAGTAATTTTCAAACATTTACATTTGATAAAGACTTTTATTGTTACTTATACACAGTTTCAGATTAATTTCCGATTTTGTTGGGTTGTTGAAAAATGTATTATTAAATTATTTTCAAATTATGTACTTCCTTATGCTTGCCATTTGATTTAATTTTTTCTCAATGGGATAGACTTGCTTGTCTGCTTGGTAGCAGTACTTAAAAACTTTTAAATTAATTTTAAGTACAAATAAAAACCATTCACCAGCATATTATTTTTAAGTTATAACTTCACTAACCATTGAGTAGATATTGACTTTAATTTTTATTTTGTTTACTGAAGTAATTTATTTTTAATTTGTTTAAACTACTTTCTAAGAGATGTTGTTATAAGTTGTTCATGCTACTGGTACAAGATGTTAGTAAAAGAAGAAATAGTAAAGCAAAAACTACCAAAAATAACAACAAGATTTTTCTTTATTTTAAAAGCTTTCATAGAAATGTAATTTATAAAAACAGGGCCAATTCGTTTTCTATAGTTTCGACACTATTCATTTTGCAAGGAGTGGTTACATATACATATATAAGCTTGTCATTCCATTTTTCTACAATATTCATTTGGTACTGTTTGGTACTGTCCCAACCAAGAGGTTGACCACAAAATTTCAATCGGATTGAGGTCGGGACTTTGTGCTGGCCACTGCATTAATAGAAAATTTTGCTCATCAAGCCATGCTTTCACGATTTTGGACGTGTTTTTTGGATCACCATCCTGCTGAAAAATTACTTCTTTTGCAGGATAGGCGCTCTTATCTACAAAATCGGGTAGATGAGTCTGAAAAATCCTCAAATAGTCTTCTTTCTTCATTATATTATCAATTTTTTGCGCTGGTCCAAGGTCCCACCGCGCAAAGCAACCTCCACCGTGCTTCACAGTTTTCTTCACATGGCGCCTTTGAATTTTTTCAGCAGGGTGGCGCCAGCAATATTGTTTACCGTCGAATTGGAAACGGTTAAATTTGGATTTGTCTGACCAGATCACACGTTTCCAGTCGTCCAGTCGTCCACTGTCCAAGTTTTGTGCTCTTTGGCAAATTTTAATCGTGCCTTTTTTTACTTCTGCAATATAATCAATGTCGGGAAGGGCTCTACATGCCGCCCACCGACCAACGGATTTTACGATTGCTAACGAAGCATCTTTTGGTGTTAAAAACTTATCTCTTTTCATTTCTCTTATCATTAGACGTGCGTCCGTATTAGTTAGAAGTTTTTTACGACCTCTAGCTTGAGGCTTGGGAACAACGGAACACCGTTTTTGTACCCTTATGACCACTGATTGACTCACGGTTAGAAAAGCCTCTTTCAGTCATGGCCATGAAAAAAACTTCTTTGCCGTGCAATGTTTGAAAATATACATAAATGAAAAAATACACAAAAAATTGATATTGGAGGCATTTTATTAGATATGATATTAGAGGCATCTTCCTATTGAAGATAAATATTGATAAATTAGTTCCGTTATTTTGCCGGCTCTCTCGCATATTATAACAAACTTAACCTCAGTTGTAGACCCTATGTTCAGGGTTCTCCGAGTCCCATCCCCAATTTGAAAATTTTCGAAATTCCCCAAAAAATATTAAAATTATCCCCAAAATGCCCAATATACTATTTTCATTTACATAATTATAAATTTTATTTCAAAATATAGTGTACACATATTTGAATATATTTTTGCAATAAACCATTTTTATTTTTCTGATTTACAGTTTGCAGTTTTCAGTTCTCTCTTAAAATTATAAACTGCATCTGAAGGTAAGTGCAATTACTCATGTTCTATTGCTTCAATTATTTCTGCTACGTCTTTTCATATTTACCAGTCATACTTAAAATAACGTTTTTTACCACATCAGGAATCTTAAAACAATCTATACATATAATAAAACAGTAAATCATTTCCTGTCTGTCTGTCTTTTTCTTTGTGTAAAAACTATTGAATAGATTTTAACAAAATTTTGTGCGTATACTGATTCCAAGAGAAAGTGGAGTAGAAGCCGTGAAAGTACGCCGATTTTTTACTGATTTAAAGGTACTGCATACTTTAAGGCATATTTTATTTTTGAAAGCATTACATTTTAAGCAATGTGGCGCAACAGATGACGCTGTTTTAAAATAATAAGAAGCTCATTTCCAATCTGTTTTTTACAGAGCTTTGCAATAATTTTTAGAATTTTGGTATTTTACATAAATTATTGAATTTTATCCAAAATCAGAGATTTTTATTGATTTGGGAAGTTTATCTCAGAAAATAATAATAAAACAATAAAAATCTCTGATTTGGGGATAAATGTCATAATATGACTGTATTTCATATGTCTTAATTGTGCTATGTTCAAAGTGTGTTCAGATTTTAAAAGAACACTTATTTACTTGTATCTTCCCAATATTGATTTTAGTATGCTTTATATTGTTTGCATTCTCTTGATTGACAATTTTAATTAAATTTCAGATTTTATTTAATTTTTATTCAATTATTCGCATAATTTTAATTACTCGTAATTATTTGTCTGATAAACCGAATAAGTGTTAAAGCGGTCAGCAAAAAATAAAAAATCAATGAACTCTTATTCGTTAAATATTTAACTCAAAATAAATTGAAAACCTTCAATCTTAACACCTCTTTTTCAATCATTCATTCCCTGTTAATGTTATTTGTGTATTAAATTTACTGCAAACACAAAGTATTTAATAGTTCTAAGAGGCTAATAAATTCTTCAAGGCGAGCAATCTAATTAAGTGGATTAATTATTGGGTGGTATGATGTACAAAAGGCCAATCTGTAGTTGCCAGCACAAAAAACTTTCGGCTATTTGATATTTGATGGCATCTGTATTAATACAACATTAATTTATATTTTTTCTTTTGGTTGTTATTCTTCTAATTTAAAATATACAAATTATAAAAATTGTTTTAATTTCTTTTGTACAAAGTAAAATTTTTATATTCAGTGGTGGCCAAATTTATTTTTTTTTGTGAGAAAAAAATGCAACCTAATAAATTAAGAGTAAAATTCAGTTGATTATTGATTTTTAAATAAAACTAATAACATTGTACGATATTAATTTTATATAAGAAACAGTTTTTAATAGCGTAGACAGATGACAGAGTTAATGTGCATTAAAAGCTCAATAATGTAAATTAAAATTTTACCCTGACAGGCGACAGTTATTTTGATTAAATATTTTGATTAAATGGATAGAAGGCGGAAAGTGCAATTGACAGCTACGATATTGGTGAAAAATCAGCATTCATTTCAAAGAAAGCTGAAAATAATTTTTCTGAAACTGCTCCATAATTGAAATTTTTAAATAATTTGTAATTATCTAACTGATTGTTGACTGTGCTGCCATATTGAAATAGCTAAATTCAGTATAAATTCAAAAATTAATTTGAATTAAGACTGCTAATGCAAATCAACGATAATTCACAAGTTAATTTGCATTAAGACTGTTAATGCACATTAATTCTGTCGTCTGTCTATGCTATAAAATCATAGCAAAATAGCTTTTAGCAGTAGTTCAACTCGTTGTGGCGGCCGGTACTAAGCTCATAGTTCATAGCTCATAGATCTTGTCTCCAATAGGAGGATGGCTAAAATAAGCCTAGCGATCTCTGGGGGGTAATATGAATTTTATGATGCCTGTCCATCAGAGCGATTAATACGAGAAACTATGAATCGTTTAACAATAATACCCTTCCCGAAAGACGTCATACAGTAAGCAAAACAATCGGTAGATAGTATGCAGCGTAGTATTGATGATAACACTGGTCTGCAAAAAATAAAAAATAGTCGGGAGCAAGAACTTTGTTATGTGATTTTAATTGACTTTTGTGTGCCGAATTCAAATCTGTTTACATATTTTTTCTATCACGTCTAGTTTTCGAGATATTCTTATTTGAATAAAATACTGATAGTGAAATATCTAATAATCTCAATGTGTTACATAATGTTTATCAAAGTAGGTACCCAGCAAAAAAAATTTGAGGTTTTGTAAGCAGCACACAATTTTCCTGCCATACAAAAGCTCTTAATAGTAAGCATACAAATGTTGCTTAAATAAATGCAATTTTGAATGACAGAAAATGTTAAGTTTTTATTAAACAACGAATTTGTTACACTTCCCCATACAGTAGTGTATACCAAAAAGCACAACTGTAAGGCAGAGATTACAAAAATTTAAATTTACGAGAAGTTAAGACGATTTACGAACATAATACTGTATGATTTTAGAACATCTACACTGTTTAGAAATAATCGATTAAAAATAAATGCTACAAAGTGGGACATCGCAAACAAATATCATATCATACGTAAGCAGGTTTGTAACCAATAACAACTCGTCATTCCCTTAAAACCTGTATACGACGAAGCAGTATTTTTTGCTGAGTACCTGCACTTAATTGTGCAGGTACCCAGGGTATTTTGCCTATCTAGCCGGACATTAGGCAAAAAATAATTAATTTTGAGAAATGTAAAAATGTAAGTACGCAGCTGGACAGATAAAAAATTCTGCATCGTGTAGTGAATTTTCAAGGCATTTGTTTGAGATTTGTCGTTTTGGGACACTGTTAAAATCAGGAAAGTTGAATAAATCGCTTACGTTTTTATTGACTCTAAACGATTTTGAGAGGTTTGCAATATATTTTTGGTGGCTAAACGAATAAAGATTTTGTATTGATTTTTTTTCTGTGAAAGTCTTTATTAGTAGCTACTCATTCAAAATTAAAAAAAGGTTTTTTTGTAAAATTTTTTGTCAAAAAAAAAGTGAAAAGGTTTTTAAGAGTGATCTCCATCGCGATCCTAAAAATGTTATATATCACTATAAAATTTACGATCTCTCCTTTTATACTGTAAAAAAAAATGTTGCGCGTTTTTGCGCCATTTTTTTTGCGATTTTTTGAAAATTTTACCTTTTTATGTTTTTTCTTATCTTGGATAGGTAAATACGTGTAAGAAACACTTGTATATTCATAAAATGTTTTGGTTTTTCATAACTGAAGGTAGATGTTTTTTATTTAAATCATTACATCTAACACTGTTATTACCTGTAGAAAAAACAATTTAAATATCAAAAGAGATATAGATGTAGATGCCCTTTCTTTCGGACTATCTACTTTACACGCCAGAATTCGCCTATTTGAGAGCATATTACATCTGTCATATAAACTGATAGTGAAAAAATGGCAAATAAAATCTGATGCGCGAGGAAAAAAATATCCAAGAAAAATTTAGAAGTGAATTAGGGCTAAAGTGGGTGTACCGAAAGCTGGATTTGGAAACACCAACGATGGTAAGACTACCAGAAGATTTTTTTCCAATCCTGAATTAGCTGCAGATAACTGGAATTGAGTTTGATTTCATATACCGAATCAAGGTTATTATTGAAGTAATATCAAGTGGCCACAAAATCCAAATGCACGAGTTTACCGATTATTGCTTAGATACTGCAAAACTTTACGTTTCTCTATATTGGTGGCATCCAATGCACAAGATTTTAATGCATGGTACAACTGTTATGAATGAGGCATTGTTGCCTATTGGGACGTTATCAGAAGAAGCGGCTAAGGCACGAAACAAACATATCCGGCTTTACAGGCAGAATTTTGCTAGAAAGTTTTTAAGGGTTCAGTGTAACATAGATATTATTCATAGGCTTTTGCTAAGTTCTGACCCACTAATTACTAGTATTAACCCACTCCAAAAAAGGTTATTACCTTTTACGAAAGAAGCAATTTCTGTCATGCTTCCGCCTATACTTAACGCTGAAGAGGATTCAGATTCGGAAAAGGTCTTTGAAGAATCAGACGAAGAAGAACCATGGCACTCATCATCATCTTAGTGAAAAGGAGAAGTCATTTTAAATAAATTAATTGTTATAATTTTAAATAAAATTTATCGTTACAATCATAAATAAGTTATTACTATGAATAAATTATTTATTTTCAGATAAATAAAATACTATAAAGTAAAAAATTACAAAAATATCTTTTTAATAATATTCTTGGGAGGCGGGGATTGGTTAGGCATTCGAAAGCTTAAAAATTAATATTTTTAGGAAATTGGCAAAAAAAAAATTTTTTTTTACAGGGACGTTTTGGGGGTGGGATTAGAGGAATACCTCCCCCTGCTCATAAAAATAAATTTTAATGGTTTTAAGAAATATGTAATCCATTTCTTTTAATAATTACATCTTTTTTCAAATAATTTTTTATTTCACCGCCCACAAAAGGGGCGGGGCTAAAAATGGCATTTAAGAATCTATTAAGAATCTATCCAACTTTAAGTTTTTGAACATTCTTTGACCTTAAAAGTTGTAATTGCTAAACAAAAAGACGGGAAAATTAAAAAAAATACTTGCAATTTTCAGAGGTAGGATTAGTTCTTCCAAGGGGAACTTTTTTCTCCTTAGTCCGATTTTCCCTATTTTATAGCTTTAACAGCCTATGACCATAAAAGATTTTTCTGCAAAGTTTCATTAACCTAGGGGAACTCAATACATTTTTAGAGCCAATATAATCTAAAAAAAAAGTAATGTCCGGCTAGAGTGGCAAAATATCGCTATGTGCATCGGTTTTCATCATTTATGGTTTATTTTATTCCTAGTATAGCTATCTTTCCGAATAAGGACAAAAATGTGAAATATTTAAGTTTTAAGTTTTTTACGAGTTTTTGAAAACAAAATAAAAATTATTTTTTCATTTAAAATATTTTTTTTTTCGCCACCAATTTCTATAATTTCTATAAATAACTTCGAAACAGTTGGAAACGAAAAAAAATATGTAAAGTTGACTTAAAAGTAGTTTTATCCCGCATCTTTTGGTGTTTCAATTATTAAAATAGAATAATCCGTTAAAGAGTTATTAAGGCGTGGTCGCCTTGTTTAGGGCGTTTGCTTTCTTCCAATATTCAATTCCTATAGAAATTAAAGCCTCATGATCATCATTCGCACATTACATTTCGTTAATGCGCCAAATTAAGCAACACTATTTATCCACAATATCATTTGAAAATTGTGTTCAGTGATGACGGATACTTTCTGTTAAATGGCTATAAGTGCTGGCAAAGTATTGCGTAGTGGGTACCGAGTATCGGCTATTTGATAATTTTTTGGAGTACTCAATACACGAAAGTGTTAATAGATTTAATAGAATATATGCCGACTACGATGATATATTACCGTTGCTATTCTGTAAACGGAAGTATTGAGTACTATCGAGTACCCAATTGAAAACTATTATAGTATCGAGTAATTTAAAGTAGTAAAAGTTGCGGACTATGTCAATAAACAGAATTACCGAATTTGGAACGATGATAGTCGTCAAGCCGTTGTCGAAACGCTGGGCTATTGGAATCATTGGTCTATATGTTTTCACAAATGACGATGGTCGTAACGTTACAGTCAACGATAAGCGTTTATGGAAGGCTTTAGTATTATAGCAGGATGGTGCCACTTCTTACATAGCGACCGAATAATGGACTTGTTAACTGTTCATCTCGTTCATCTAATTTGATGCCATTAGATTTTCTCTGTGGATGTGTAGTCTCAAAAGCCTGGATACGATAGAGCACTTCGAAGCGAACATACGACGCCTTATTGCCGAAACACAGCCTGATTTACTGTGAAGGGTGATAATTGGAGCTCCAAGTTGTGCAGTGTAGGCGCCAGCCTCGGCGCCTAATAAAACCTGTTTTATTTAAATTTAATGTTCTTCCGCTCTAACAAACACCCTTTGTATGTACATATGTAAGCAATCTAAGATTTCTTTGTATTTACTTTAAATGTTTTTACAACCATTTGCGAGAGGAATGAAGAGAAAACAATAATGTAACAGCCATAAACATTTGCTAGTTAAAGAAATTAAACGTGGTAGTAAAGAAGACTAATGCTATAAACACAACTGGGACGTCAAAAAAAATAAAATACATTTGTGTTTATGAAAATGCACGCAATCAGTGCGTCGACGATATTCGTTGTGCGTCACGAACTCTGCAATATGTTTATTTCTATTTCATATACCGAAGAACGACGATTAAAATGGTGCAGAGTAGTGCTGGTAAACTACTGAGTAGTGGGTACCGAGTACTCGATATTCGATCATTTTTTTTGGGTACTCAATACACAAAAGTAGTTAATCTATACTTTTACGGTAGTCTTTTTAGAAATAAATTTAAAAAAATTTTGGACAACTACGATGATAAATTTCCTCTGCTATTATGTGAACGAAAGTATTGAGTACCCAGTTGAAAAGTATTGAGTTGTATCGAGTAATTGAAAGTAGTAGAAAGCAGCACTAGTGCAGAGTACCCGTTTATTCTTTTTAAATTTGTAAGTTTTTAATTTAAATAATGGATTTCTTCTTCTTTTGGATAATTTTGTACTAAACTCATTTTGGTTAATATTAATTCTGTTTTAATTGATGTCTCTTTTCTGTTGAAATATGGTCACTATCAGGTGCTATATGGAAATAAAATTTTATTTATAAGTTTATTAATTTATGAAATTTGATGTAATTTTATAATTATTGAAATGTCCAGAGAAAACCAGAGATCTGGTAAAGTTTTGTTACTTCTTTAAATTTTGTTCTTACTCCTTGTGTTGTAGTCGACGAATTTACGCAACGCATTTTTGTCTACTAATTCGTTGTACTTATTTCGATTTAATAATTTATTACTTTTAACTTAATTTTTCTTTGAGTGTGTTCACTTTAATATTATAAGACTTACGAACAGGAAATTAAATTTTATTCCCTTTGCAGCTTCCTATTAATCTTAAAATTATACCTTCTAGTCGAGATATATAAAAAATCGTTGAAATCTTAAGAAAATAAAAGCTAAATTGACAAGGTGATTTAAAAATTTATGTTAAGTATTAAATTTGAATTGGTAATGAATTTTGGTCTTTTGAATTCATTTCATTGAAAGAGAAAGTTTAAGATGTTTTTTCTTGTCTCTTGGTTTTTTACATATTTTTTTTTTTGTTAACGGCAAATTCATATGAGTTGTTTTCGTTGTTTTGTTTGTATAAATAATACTGGTGAGACAAAACAACTTAAGTCGTGTTAATAAAATTTGATATATTTTCTATTCTAAAATATAAATTTTGTAAAGAGTATATGCTGGTCAATTGACATACATACTCGTATATATTTCATGATTCTGATAAGAAAATCAAATTTTTTTACCTTGTTTTGTTCGCTATTTGAAAATCATTTGCGTTTTTTCTAAAAAATTTAAAAATTAGACTTAGGCCCCTATTACGGTTTACAACTCAACTCTACTTCAGTTGAAATTTTGCAATTTGGTATTATCAATTACAACTCAACTTGTCAAAAAATGTTAAGTTGAATTTAAATAGTGTTACAACTCTGTTGTAGTTTCACCGTTTACGACCCGGTGTTAGTTCAGTTAACAAAAGTTTAAAAAAATTACAACTCGACAGTAGCAGTTGTTTCAAATTACAACTCATCAGTAGCAGTTGTCTTTCAAGTTGTCTTTTAGACAACTCAACTGAGTTGAGTTGTAAACCGTAATAGGGGCATTAGTTGTTTTGTCAAGAGACCACCGAATTATAAGCTTTTCAAGGTTATTCTGTGGCTTTTCAGAGGAGTACACTCAAAGAAAAAACGTACCTCAAGTAAACATAATCTAAGAGCAATATATCATGATTGAATTATATGCATAGCTATAGTCAAACCATATTATTATCCAACTTAAAAATAACATTTTAAAATATAAATTATTATTCTGAAATAAATTAAATAAATGTAGTGAGATATATATTTATAAAACATACCTTATTTATTACTTTATTTTATTTTATTTATTCTCACTATGTTATTAAACAAGTATTGATGACGGTTTCAAAAATTTTTATAGGGGAAAACATTTGGGAAAAAAAGCCCTTTTATTTCTTTAACAATGTCTTAATTTCTGTATTCGATAATCAATAGCTTAAATATAGTTTTTACAGTACGAACCGCTTAATTCAGTCATTAACCTCAGATTCCTCATCTTATAGTGAAGAGAACGCGGCAGTATATACAAGATTGTTCTCAAAATTATTAATAAAAAAATTATGACACATCACAGTTAAGTGAATCTGGCAGAACTAACAGGTCTACCAGTAAGGACTTCCCAACTTTGAAAGTTGCTACATATGTATGTCGTATGGGATATCATTTATTCAATTTGTGTTGTCAAATTACCAAAGGCGGATATGGCGTTTAACAATACATGCAAATGATGAAGTTGTTGTAATAATTTTCACCAATGAGTCCCATCCTTGAATTAATATGTCAACAATCAAAATTTTCGAATTTGTCCACTGGAGATCAAAAAGCGTTCAACGCATACCAAAAGAGTATTTGGTTGGTATGGATATTGTGCTGGCGGCGACATCGGTTCATATTTTTATCACCGTCAACTTCTTTTCGTCTGACTGGGATGATTATACACCATGTGGTTTCAACAGGAAGGCGCTACGTGCCACACAGCTCATGTCACATTGGACATTCTGTACGAGCAATTTGTGTGCATAAGCATCCCATCTCATCGTACGAGTTGAGCCCCTTAGGGTTTTTCTTATGGGGTCTATGCAAATAAGCCACAAAATACAGTGGTTCCCAAGCCCAACATAACATATGCCCCCGGCATATGTTAGACACACCGGATGCGTGCTGGTGCTATGTTGAAAATTATTCAACTTTTTTCTTGCCCCATGACATATACACTTGTGATACAAAAGCATAGATTGAAACACGAAAGCAAAAATATGGAAACAAAAAATTTATAAACACAAACAAAAATATACAAATTTTACGTTCGTCTATATATTTTACACTAAATCATAAACAGCCACAACTCAAAATTTATCAAAATCTTTTTTTATAAACCAACATCACGAAATCCAGCGATCACGAAACTGTCGTTGGCATCTTCTTTAACTGGAACTCAATTTGATTATAAAATTACAACCGTTTTTTGGCTCACCTGAAAATTTTTGAATTTTTAGTGACGGCTGTTTATGATTTAGTGTGCGATATTTTAATTTATTAATATTATATAAAATTAATATTATTAGTAAACAAAACTGTTTTTTTTTATCTATTTGACAATTTTTGCATCAATAATTGCCGCGTTCATTTGCCTACCATAAAAATATTCGGCTCATTGCCGCCCTTCTCCGGATAGTTTCAGATACTTTACTATTAAATATATTGAAGCCGATTCCACTTGACCTGTTAGTCAAACTGTTATGCTTGCACAAGCCATTTGTATTGTTTAATGTACAGTTTTCTTGTTTGTACATCCGCTTGCACATTGTTTGTACGAAAATCAAAAATTTTTGATACCCTGGCCGCCATATTGGGTTTTTGTCAAACTACTTGTTTACGGAATTTATCAATATTTACAGATCCTTCAGTCGCTATATGGAAGACAAACTCAAACGACTAGAGCAATATAATTCTAAGAGTATTATGTTTTAGTTGTAAAATTAAAGAAAAAAATTGTATTCATCTAGATTAGTATGCTTGAGTTAGAAACAGCCCAAACACAGCAAGACGTAAAGTGCATGTGTGTAGACGTTACCCATGCATTCGCGAGTATAGAAAAAAAATTAGCACCACTTAAGTAGATTGATATATAAGATAAGAATAAAATTGCCGTAGTATATTAGTCGCCTAAGCTGATCGAAAGCAAAAAATACTGCTAAATTATTGATTGTAAATGTTACTTTTGTATTAGCCCCTTGTAACTTTTGAAGTGTTGAAACAGTATAAAAAGTAAACTAGCTTTGGATGACAAAATAAGTATTTGAACGGAAATTAAATTAAAGGAAGAAATATTTTCTATAAAACTTAAATTATTTTAAAAATATTTTCAACATCAAACTCGTTTTAGTGAAGCTACACTGTACAAATAAGTGTACAGCGATATCGACTGATAATGACAATTTTTTAATTTTTTCCAAAAGGATCAGCTTAAACAAGTTTAAAAAAAGCAAATATTTGCCATACTGTACGAATTTAATTGATACACACTGTATATGAAACGGATATTACAACAAATAATTTGTTAATATGCGAACAGATATACATACATATATGTATGTACAGATATACATACATATATGTATATCTGTTCGCATAGCATGCATACATACATATATGTATATCTGTTCGCATAGCGGAGTTCAGTGTTCGATATAAATGGTCTAGCAAAACCTATTTTTTGGTAAATTTGAATGATGCAACGTCTTTGCACTTTCGCAAGACCATTTGTATCAAACACTGAATACAGCTAATTTATTATTATACACTGAAAGGAAAATGCATCGTCAGAATACTGGCAACGTAACATCAGAATTATGAAAGCAATATTAGGATGTCACTGAAAAGGTGAAAACTGGCATTAATGTAATGACAAAAGCCATTATAGAATTTTGTCATATTTTAGGTGTCATCTATGTTATGAGTGCAATGTCAACTCGATGACATGTTTTGTATTTAATTAATAAGTAAAATATGTATACAAGAAAAAAGTAAAAATTGTCCGATAAACTGTAGTAACGAATCAGGGTTGGAACGATTAAATCATTTTGATTTAAATCAAGATTTAATTCACATGAATTTTTTAATCAAAATTGTTTGATTGCATATTACATTTTAAAGACTAGGATCTTATACATACATTGAGAAATCAATACCATTAATATGTATAATACTTAAAAACAAAACTTTTTTACTAGTCTTACCCTAGTAGCTGAAGAAACAATGCTTAATTGGACAAATCTTTGACCTTTCCTCCTCACTAAATACTGTCATATTGTGTGAATTCTATTTGGGTTGGGTCTAGTAAAAATGTGACTGGGGGTCATTGTTTGTGTACTTATTCTTTTCCATTACTAAGTTTTATGCAAAAATATATTTAAACTGTATTTATCATACATTAAAAAAGTCGAATTATTTAAAAAAAAATTAATGATTTTTTCCAGCCCTGTCTTTAACTAACACGTACTTTAATGGGAAGTTACAATAACGTGCCTACAGTGCTATGTATTCTCGAATAAAAATTTTTGTCTTTATAGCTAAGTTGCTTAACACGATAGCTACTAAGTAAGTAATTGATTTGGCGGCCCTGGGATCGTATCACAGCCGTTGCCGATTAATAATATATAATTTTTTTTCTGATACATATACTAGATTTTATCATCGACAAAAAATCACCATTCCTATCTATAAATATAAATCATCGGCGACGTAAAAGAATTAATAATTCAAATACTTGTCACTAGAGGCGCTGAAATACTGTTCTAAAAACAAACAAAACTTATAATTACAGAGTTGTTATAAAAAGTAAAGTTTATTTAACCAAAGAAGGTAAGGAACGCAATTGATTAGTAGACAATAGTTGTCTATTTCAAATATTTGTTATATTGATGATAACTTATCATTAAATTACATAGGATTGTTCTTTGTGTTGTGGACTTTTCATAATTACGTTGCCATTGATTACAAAATGGCCAACTGATGTAAAGGTTGACATCACTAGGGTGACAAATGTCACGGATTCAAAAACGTAGATATTTGTCATAATATTGATGTCAAATTACATTAGCGTTGTGGTTTCCCCTGGGGATACAAACTGTCACCGCAGCATTTCCAAAAGCTTTGACAATGTACTCTCGGGGAAAACGGAAGCACCAGACGCCAGGGTTCCTGGAGGCTAAATCAGGTCTGTTTTATTATGGGTCCTCTTCGAGCCCTGTATACAAAATACTGGTACCACGGGTACCGGTGGCCCCACAGAGAGCCGCCCCTGAACGATGATGGGACAATTACATTTAAAGGTGGTGCTATTGTCGCTTCATTGCGCTTGTATTGTGTAATGTGTGGTATATATGACGCTATGGGGGTGCTGGTCAACATATTACACCGTAAGATAAGGGCCAACACGGCTAGGAGCTAACTTTAATCTTGATCACGAATCGGCGTTGTGATGGTGTTTCTCTCAGTCATACTTTAACAATACGAAATTTATTATCGACATTTGATTTGTAAACATTCCATTTTGCATCACTATGAAAATGAGCGCTATAGCATGTACATCCGAGAACCTGTTAAGATACCATTATAGTATAATCTTTCCTTTAGCATATACATATAACTCGAAATAGTAATACCACTGGATAATATTCTCTCACATTTATTACTTAATTGACCTCATGTTTAAAAGTTACACATTTCTTTCATGCAAAAAAAAAAAATTATGTACAAAACTATTGTAAATGCGATTATTTTTTATTTATTTTTACAATTGAAATCTAGAGTAGACGGCAATTTCAGATGAATGACAGTTGTCACAATACGCATTTGAAGCGGCTTCTATTCAGTGCTCATTTAAATGCACAAAAACTATTGCTCTGTATGACTACTTTTATTGCAATATTATCTAAGTATAAATACATTTCACGCATGTAGTTAAAAAATTAGAACTAGTAACAGCACTCGCACTCATTTATATCAAACCTCATGTATTCCCCCACTTATAACATGTGTTCAGTGTCATGTTTCCCAAAGACAATAAACTTGTTGTTTATTACAACATTCTCGTATAAGTGCAGTGTGTTAAATTGTAACTAAAGTGCGTAAAAACTAAAAGTGGCCATTCATTAAACACCAACGATAAAAATGAAGTACGAGTATAAAATGTAGGAGAGCTGAAATAAGTGAAAACAACAATTTACACATATTTACGTATATTATTTAAGAGATTAAACAAATGAGTATGAATAAGTGCACTGAGGCAGTGATATCACATTTGTCGTTAAAAATTTTAAAACGAAACATCGAATTGGAAAATGTTACATAAGTTCTTTATATACTCGTTTTTATGTTTTATAAGTTGTTTATATACTCGTATAAGTAAAATCTTCGCCTGATTTTTCTTTCTTATCCTGAATATTTCCTAAAAAAATCTTTAAATACATTTTTTTAATTTTGCATAAAAAACTTTTTATTCTGGGTAACTTTGAGACTATTGCTTCCGAAATATTCATAAACATATTGAAGCTGATTCAAATGTATTTTTATCGTTATACAAACACATTGTAAAAACCATCCAGAAATTAGAATAAAATCTCTTCAACACCCTTTTTAAAAATGCCAATCTGATCTAAACAGAGTTCTCACCATAAAACCAACCGGAGCTTATAATAAATCCCATACTGCGCCTTAGTTAAATCTTAGCGACGTTAGGTAGATCTGTGAAAGAAAAAATTTCATTCGTCCAGGAAAGTTATCCAGAGATTGTTCTACACTGCATGCAGGTGAAGAGGATTAGGTTAGATTAGGATTTTCACTATGGATCATTAGGCCGATTTTAACAACCACCCAGAATCCTTAAACCATAAGAACTACCTGATGCTTCTTGCAAAACCCATGAAGTTAGTCAGTATGGCATTCCTATTTCAGACCAAGTATTGAAAATATATTTTCCTCAAATAATTGAGTCTGCGTTCTTGCAGAGCCAGGCAGTCGCTGAAAAGGTATGAAACAGACTCTTTCTCCTTCTCATCCAGAGAGCTCCTATACCTATCATCTCGAAAAACACCCACAAGATCTGACATAGATCCAATTATTAAGTGCCATTCATTATTCCCACTAGAAGCTTTAGGAAATTTTTCTCGAGAGACAGTAGTGTCATAGATCCAATTACTAAGTGCCCTTAATGGGTGCCTTGGTGATTCACACCAAAGACTCTGAAAATATTTACTACAAGTTGGCTGGAAGCAAGGAGCTTGGATATAATCTGTGTGCCTACAAATGGTTAACTACTTTAGTACAGTTCAAGGACTCTCAAGTATTATCTGGCCAAGTTAATATCGTAGTGAGTCGATACTTGCAGACTATGTTTGGAAGAAGGCTAACATACAAAAGTGGAGATCTAGCCTTAAGCAAATGTTAGCAATTACCATAGACTCTATGATGAGGAAGAATGTTGACATGTATCAGCCTGAAATCACTACAGTCGAGAGTAAAACAAGGCTAGTGACAGCACGAGACTCAATGAAAGTACGGTATTTGTAAATTTACAGTCGGATACCAGAAATCATTAAGGAATGAAGGGGGTCAAAAAGGGGAGTCAATGAAGTTAGTGGTCGGTTTCGGTATCCCCCTACAAAAAAAGTGCCCACTAAAAACTTTAGGAAATTTTTCTCGAGAGCTAGTTGTATCTTTTTCCATTCTCCACTGAGTGATGGACAATTGATTTTGCACAATATGCAAGTGGTTATTATAGATCATCTTCTAGCCGAAATATTTAGCGTCCTTTCCCATATAGTTTTTAACAATTCGGCCAGGGGGTACTGATGACCTCCTATGCATTAACCACTTTCAGGTTTGAATCGTTCCTCTTACATTCATCGGCCATCTCGGAAGACAAACACTTCTTACGCAATATCTTCCAAATTGAGCTAGTATGCTTGATTGCATACCATTACACAACTCTACCCTACTACTTTAAAATTAAGAGCCTTAGTAGTAGCTAGACTGTACACAAAAATTCCTCAACTATATATGCAGCTACTTTAATACCATACTTAGGCTACGCGGCACCTGTACCATCTTACTGGCGATATAGATGGTACAGGTGCCGCGTAGCCTAAGTATGAACGAAAGAACAACATCATCAACGTCGTAAAAATATAACTGCACTGTGTCAGATTTTGGATAACTCCTTGCAGCCATCTTGATTTTCATTATGACAGTAACAGTTATACTCTTTACTATACTTTACACTTTTTGTAGAAGTTATAGGTGTAGTTTTTTGTCCACCAGTATCCACCAGATAAATTTCATATAGTTTAAAATAATCCTGATCACCGGAGTGTACAAAACATACTCCATTTTTAAAATGTTTATTTTGGTTTGTCTGGCAATTTAGAAGTCATCCCAGGTGGCCCACCTTCTAGTAAATTCCTTTTCAGTCTTGCGTCTACATCAAATCAGCTTACAAGAATACCATGTCGTACCCAAAAATCTGGAGTGGCCTACACTCAACTTTACCATACCCAATGGAGTCATACGGTATGAACTGTAGAGAGTTTACAAAATTTGGAAGTAAATAAACTATTCCTTCCCGATTATATATATTTACCAAAGTAATTTTTATATGTCAAACGGATAAATTGGGAAGTAAGTAAACTACCCCTTGCTCCGTCCCGATTATATCCAAAATTTATAAATATTTTGGGGTAAGGAAACCACCCCTTGCCCCCTCCCGATTACGCTCAAAAACTATAGAGTTCTTCATCTCCATATACCAAAGGTACATACTAATTTTCATTTTCAAACGGTATGACTTGTACAAACTCCACAAAAATAGTAGCGCATCCATTTTATCGAAAATAGCCAAAATGGATTCAGAAGATCTCAAAACGCATAAATCCGTCGAAATCCCGACTTCGATTTTTCTCACGATTACTACTATACTTTTCCTTATACTACGTATGATAAAGTAAACAAAAAATCAGAAAACGCTAAGTTAGCATATTGTTAACAAAAACTATACAATACACGACAATATTATCAGTTACATGTCCCAAACAAAAATCGCATTGTGAAAAAATGTTATACGTAGAAATACAATTATTCATACACGTAGTCATACTGATACACGAATGTATACACAATAAAATGCCGGGTACTTGAATGAATTCGTTTCGGTTAAATTTGTTGTTTTTAGTTTATTTTTTTAAGGCTTACAAATACGACGTTTTGTGAGCGTGTGTTGTAAAAAAAATATTTTAATATTTCGGCCTCTCGATTGTATTTTGTTTTGAATATAAAATTGACAACATTTCATTTCCGACACTTAGTCAGTCTTGTAACTGAAGTGTCCGCGGTGCTCTGTGGTGAGTGGAAGAGCATTGAAAGTTAAATTTTTTATTAACAAAAAATAAAAAAGTTAAAAAGCTATTAAGTAATAAAACCACTCACAAAGCACAAAAAAAGTGAAAAAAGTAAAGAAAGAAAGTCATTATCATCATCGCGTTTGATCGTTGTAAAATCGGACGGCGCATGTGTACAAGAGTTGTTAAACTTCAGCAGTGTGTTTGTGTGCGTTTAAATAATGTAATTTATGTTTAAAAAAATATACTTAAAAACAGAATGTTTTGTTATTATTGTAAATAAACATAAAATATTATAAAATAGTGGCTAAAAGTTCGAAGAAAATAATTAATAATTAATACCTTTTTTTAGAAATTTTTTCCTGTAATTACAAGTTAATACCCCGCACAACAAATTAGCCAAAATATAAAAGCAACTTTAAAACCAGTTACTTTAAACAAAAAGAAATTTTAAGTAAGAGTTATTAAAAAAAAAAAAACAAGTTTTCGGTACTTTTAAATTTTTTAAGTACTAAAAAACAAACAAGCCTACAACGTTAATGCTTGGATTGTTTTTTATTGCAAACAGCAACCACAAATAAAAATAAAATATAAACTTGACTTTAAACATCATTATACTTTTGAGACCACAATAACATTGGCCTGCTGGGTATTTCTACAAATTAAAAATTTTCCAAAAAGAAAATCAAAAAGTTTTTAAAACTACACTTTTCTATAATAAAATCAGCCAAAACAAATCATTGAAATAAAATAAAAGTTACAGTTTTCCTTTAAAGTTCAATAACTTGGCAAAAAGATTTCTTGTGAAAAAAAAAAAATAATTGAAAGTGTGGCAGATGACATACATATATTCATCTCAAAAATAAAAACTTATGGTGTGAATTGCATCCTACGTGGGAAGGAAAGTCCATAAGAAAATAAACATATTTTTTGATTCAATGTTATTTTAGCTCGATACACTTCTTTCAGCGATTCTCCAATTTTTTTTAAGCTTTCCGCAGAGACAGGTTTAGGAAGGTCCTTAAAATAGGCTTTTGTTGCAGGGTATCAGCGATTCTTCAATTTTTTAATCTATCTCCTAAGATGGTTTTTATTATTAGTGCTTCGTGGTGAATCTAAGCTAGATGGTAAATCAGTAACACGATTGAGTTTATTTTAAATTTTGAGCAAAATTGAAATCATAATTTCTGAAGCAAGAGCTCTGAACCGGGGATGGTAAATGAAATTTTTAAATTGTATCAACCGGCTTTATACATTGTACTTTTTGTACTGAAATTGTACTAAAGAAATTTTGTTTAGTATTAGTACGTAGGTGTAAAACTTAGGTTAGCACCTAATTCTGAAGTGTTCTGAGATTGTAATGAAATTAAAATAAAAAAGAGAAGATCTTTTATTTGCCAATGTGATATCGCTCCCCTGGTAGCCAACCTACACTGTCGATACAACGATTGGATAATTCAAAATATCTTCGGCGTATGGTCACAATAAATTTAATTGTAACTGGTTCTAGAAAGGGTTTTTGGGTTAAAATATATTTTAAGGTTTTGCCTATCTTTAACTCGAAAGCGCACGCTATTCTCACGCCAAAAATGTTTTAGTTCATATACCACAAGTATTAACACGATAATATTTTTTTAATTTTTATGGGAGGTCCACTCCCACCATCCTAATCCAGTCTGTATTTTGCTAGACAATGTGAATTAATCTGAGGGTTACTGGTGGAATGATTCAAGATTATTCGTAGTTTTCCAGGCACACAATAATAATTTTTCAATTTGTTTAGGAGGTACCACGCACACTGCCCCAATCCATTTTGTATTTTGGTAGACTATGCGCATTATAATAGGAGTTACTCGTGCAAAGCTTCAAGGCTATATATATTGTAGTTCGCCAGGAACACGGTAAGAATTTTTAACTTTGTATGGGAGGTACCATACCCACTATTCCAATTCATCCTGTGTTTAGCTTGACTATGTACGTTAATATGGGGGTTACTGGTGCGAAATTCCAAGGTGCTACGAAATTCAGTTCTCTAGATACAGGATAATATTTTTCACTTTGTATGGGAGATACCACGCCCACTATTCCAATCCAGTCTAATTTTCTCAAAATTATGTGTGTTTATAGAGAAGTTACGGTTGCAAAATTTCAAGGCACTACCTATTACTGTTACCAAGCTACACGATAATAAATATTTACTTTGTATGGGAGGTTGCACGTCCACGTCGAATATCCAAAAAATAATAACAAACTGTGAAAATTTTAAAAAGATCGGTTCAGTGATGTAGGCAGCTATAGCTTTACGACAAACAAACACACACATTTTGTGATTTATATAGAGATAGAAGATGTATTCCGATACCTTTTAAGGAGAATTTTCGTATTTTCTCTACAGGCAACTAAAATAAACTGACATAGGACTTATTTCTAGGCTACATGGAATCCAGACCTTAATTTATGTATTTGAATTATTAGTTGGCAAGTTGAAGGATTTGTGTAATTACAAATGAGACAAAGTTTTTTAAACCTGACATTCCAAATTATCTAAAACATAAAGCTAGAAAAGCTTTTAGATTGTACCAAATAATCTGTTGGTGTACCATTGTACTTTTCATGTTTGATATGTACCAAAAAAAGTACAATTGTATCAACTTTATCAACCCTGCTCTGAAGAGTTTTCATCATTTTTGGATTTAAGGTCACGTTGTAATTCATTTTTTTTTTTATAAAGACCACTCAGGCAGTGAATGCCTATATTAACTGTGGTACTTCCTTTGGAAATAGATAGTAGCAGATAAGACAGATGGTTAGTGTGATAGTAAAGCTTCGATTCTGGCAACACTGCAATTGCACGTTATGATTATTTTTAGAACAGTATTGCAGCGCCTCTAGTGATATTTAGGCGAATTAGTTTGAAGCTAGCATAGCCAATTTATAATTATTTTACTTCGCCGTCGATTTATTGCTATGTGGTAATACCGGCGAAGGAGGGCGCTGTGATATCCATTATTATAAAGAAAAATTAATACATATCAGAAAAATTGATGTTGCCATGGCTGAGCTGAGTATTGAACTCGTGACCATTGCTTAGTAGTCAACGTGCTAACCACTTAAGCTACAGCACCCTCAGGTTTATGATCTTTAACGATGCACATTGGGTTGAACGTTATCATGAATGAGGATAAATTTAAAATTCGTATATTGAAGAAAATTTTTTTACCGGATGTAGCATTTGAGGTGTATTTTTAGATTTTCGATGTTATTTTTCTACTTCTACTTCAGGTATTTGCTTTAATTTTTAGACAATTTTAAATATATAACAAGTGGAAAAATATTTTTAATGTTTGTTATAACTTGTTCCAAAAAATGGATAATTTTAAAATACATGTTTATTTTCAAGGAGTTGTCGGGTGTGATCGGAGAAAAAATTTTTACATAGAGATAAAGAATAAGTCCTCAGCTTTTGTCTTGAAAAGAAAAATTTGATGCCTGTTGCCTATAATAAAATATTTAAGTAATTTTATCACATACCCTCTTGTTTTTTTGCGTTGTTTTTTCTATTGTTTCATTAACAAAACAGTTGTAAAATTGTTCAAAACATTTATGGCAACAAGTTCTTGTTTTAAACAAAAACAAATGTGTTTTGTTTTATTTAATTTTTAAATTTGAAATATGAATGATTTTCTTCACTTCAATTTGATTCCTGATTTTATCGTACTTGGTTCGAAGGCAATAACAAAAAGCAATTTTTTTTTTTAAAGCGCATTAAAAAATCGTATATATATTTTTTATTCAAAATGCTGGAATTTTATGTTTATAATTTCTGCTGGATAACAAAATATTACTTTCTAATTCTACGAATTAATTCCTGTTTTTGCTATCGTTCAACCCAATGTGCGATGCTGGAAATGAGCCATACACTTTTTGAACTTAACCTCGGTTTCTTAAGGTGTTTGGACTTTCAAGTGAAGGAAATACGTTTTTCGACCAAAAGGCAACTATTTCTAAAAAAAATTTAATAACTAATTGATGGAGAACATTTTTAGGCAAGGAAATCAATAAACCCAACACCCACAAAATTTTCTTTTTTTAGCTTTTTACCAATAATTTTAAATGACACATTTAATTTGAAAATGAAACAAACGAATTTAACTGCAAAAAATATAAAATTTGTAATTTTTTAAAAGTTGTTTATTCTACGAGATTTTTTTTTTTTTTGTTTTATTTGCATAAATTTATGTACATACATATGTACATATAGACATACAATTTTAATTAGCAAATACTCGCATATCTTAACGCTTAAAAAGAATGAAAATTAAACAAACATAACGTGAGAAAAAGTTATACAAAATACAAATCGTGTCTCTTTTTTCTACCCCGTTTATAAACAAACAAAAATACATCTTTTTAAATTCAAATACTTTTAGAAAACTTAAAAAATAAACAAATAAAAAACAATGTTGTTTGTTGTAAACGTAACATTAACCCAATTGAATATAATGAAAATGAAAACAGACTTCTTAAATATGATTTAAATGCTATTTTTTTGTTAAATAAAAATAAAACGTTTTATGCCAGTTTTCAACCAGTTTTCTAAGTTTTAAGCGTACATTTTGATGAATGAATGTTATACCATTCACCACAGTTGGAAAAGGGTATACATATATGTATAAAATAGACATGTGTTTTCTACAATATTAATTTCCGAACTCATTAAGTATATATATATATATATATATATATATATATATATATATATATATATATATATATATATATATATATATATATATATATATATATATATATATAATCTGAATCCTTATACATAGAGAAGTTTGTTAATGGATGTCCGATTGTCCGTCAGTGTTCGGGCTGAAATCAACTTTGTTAAGGCACCAGAATAGATACAGAAAATTTAAGCCTACCGATCTGCCAGGAATAGTTTCGAAAATTTCGCTAATGAAATTTAGCAACATCAGACTATTCCCTTCGAGGCTGTGGGCATAAAACCACGCCCACTTATATATAATGATTCACTTCTACTTTTTTTGTTAAATAAATATTAGACCGCGACCAGTACATCGCATTAAGTGCATACAGATCCCGGGGGATCTATAATCCCCTGCGAGGTGTGATTTTTGTTTCTTTTTATGTTGGTAGAGTTTTTCTACTTTGATTTATTTGAAAGACCTTTATAGAAAGCAAACACATGGAGGTAGCTGATAGACCATATCGCATTAAAATTGTTAGCAACAAATTTTCGATAAAATTTTTTGTAAAAATTTTATAAAAAAAATTTCTATAAAATTTTTACAAAAAATTTTTGATAAATGTTTTACAAAAATTTTTCGATAAAATTATAGCAAAAAATTTTCGATAAAATTTTACAAAAAAAATTAAATAAAATTTTACAAAAAATTTTCAATAAAATTTTACAAAAAATTTTCAATAAAATTTTACAAAAAAATATCAATAAAATTTTACAAAAAAAATTTCGATAAAATTTTTACAAAAAATTTTTGGTAAAATTTTTACAACAAATTTTTGGTAAAATTATATCAAAATATTTTCAATAAGGTTTTTACAAAAAAATTTCAATAAAATTTTGCGAAACATTTTTGATTATATTTTTATAATATTTTTTACAAAAAATGTTCTATAAAATTGTAGCAAAAAGTTGGTAGAATTCACCAAAATTTACGAGATCTATACTATATTTTGTAAAGGCCCTTGTGTAGAATCTGTAACTTTTAATAATTGTTTTGGTGATTGATGATACAAATTACAAGACAAAAATAAGTCAATCTCCTAAATTTTTACAAGACAAAAATAAGTCAATCTCCTAAATTTTTAAAAAAATTTCTTTATTTTTTAAATATTTAAAACATATTTAGTAACAATATATAGTGCAACAAAACAAAACTTTTTGAAAAATACACAGGTTTGAGAGTATAGGTTCGATTCTACTACCAAAGGGTAGTAAAACCCTATACTCAGTGTGGTGACCAATTTTCATTTATGGACCTCAAAAGATTCTATAATCTCATTCATACTAATATCTCATTCATACTAGGTGTTACCGTTTAACTTTTACAATAACGTAGCGGAGGATTCGTTAAATAAATGTTATTAACAGTTAAGATAATTAAAAAATATATTTCGAATAAATTTATGAAAAAATATATTTTTTATTGGTGGAATACGGAGGCAAACGATAAACTTTATGACTGATAACTGAACTGTCAATCTTCTACCTCATCACTTGCCTAAGGCTTAGGTCACCAATACCGTCCGGTTTGCAAGTAATTTCCTCTAGTATTTTCATCTTAACCAGATGATACTGGAAGTTTCCATGACCACACACCACAAACGCAGTTAACTAGAGTAAGGTACCGAGATTATATTCAAGCTTATTTCTGGCTTTCTTGCCAATGATGCAGTAAAAGGGACCAAGGTCTTCGGTGGGAATCGAACCACAAGACGTCGTACTAGCTTAACGAGCACCCTATATATTTGTGTTAAATTAGAATCAACTATTCTCTTTTAGAGGTTCTCTCTCATTTACACCTCTTTTGTAAATAAGGTGCTTTTGGTTAAGTTTAACTTGCATCGTTTTTGTTCTGAAATGCAGCAAATGTATATTTTTGCAAAACATTTTAAAATTAGTGAACGAAAATAAACAAAATATTTCGCAAACGTATCATGCAAGGATATAAACTTTTCCAATTTGTTTAATATCTCTTCAAAATAAATATATCGCATTGATTCATTCTCTTGTGTTCCCGAGAAAAAATTATACAAAACTAAATGACACAGTCGTTCTCAATATTTCAGTTTTTTTATTCACTGCGAAGGACAAAATAAAACGAAAGTAAACGTTTCGTTTTGTTTGTTTAGCTTTTTTCAAAAACAAAAACAAAAATTGAAAATAAGTAAAACAAAAACTTATTTTTTTATTCAAGAAAAAAAAAACATATCTTAATGAATCTTCTATGGCTTTATTGATCTGAACAATCGCCAAAATAGATTACAACTTTTTATGACATTTAAAAAATGTATGCCCGAGCTACCCAACTTTTTGAGCTTACCGACAAGCCCTACTTATCCCTAGGGACCGACCGTCCGCATCTGAAAAATTCATTAAGATATCTATAAGTGGTTCATGAGATACCGAATTATTTACAAAATAAAATTTTTTAAACCACTGTGCAGTCTAATTAAAATTATCGTTAATTATGAATAACACCTTAAAAATGTTCAAGCTACTACACTTGTAAACGCTTTTATTTAAAAGCTATTCAAAATTTATTGTAATGCAGTGTTGTCAACGCAATCCTCAAAATTATGAATTTAGACAAACGACTTAACTACAGCAAAATTAGAATAAAAACCAACGAAGATGTTAATTAATTTATAACACGTTTAATACAAGTTTTTTTTTTTAATTTGTTTTTGCTCTTTAATGTTGTTGTAGTATTTTTACAATTTGTATATGGTTGTTCAAGTGTTTTGTTATTACTCAAATAAGTTTGATCGTTGTTTTAATAATACTTAAAGCGAGTTTGTTTAAATTTTTTATACATTTTTAAAATTTCGTTTTATACGTATGTAATGAAAAAGAAATAAAAAGTAACAAATTATTATAATTTTATATGTTTTTTTTATAATCTATGATAAATAAAAAGTAACAAATTATTATATTTTTATATGTTTTTTTTATAATCTATGAAGTTTTTTATATATTTGTTTAACTAAATAAATCGGCCATGACTCACTCAAGTGGGTTTCTTTGTGCTTTTTTGTAATGTAAGAGGTATTTTCCAGTTTTAAGTTCACTATAAATTCAATACATTTATTGTTATGCAGATTATAAATACGAATCCGACCCTAAAACAATTCAACAATGCACTGCCGAAGATTTTTGATTCCGTAAAAAGAGTTATTTAAAATATAATATGAAACACAAAGTAAATAAATAAGAAATCAGTTCCAACCGCTAATACATGACTTAAATCACATTAAATCACATTAGCTTTAAATCACATTAGGAAACAATTCTGATCCCCGCAAATACAAAAATTAATGATTAAAAATTAATTTTGTATCCCAAGCACCATTAAATTTAGATCTTGGTATTATTATTTATTTCCAAACTTAAAAATTTTGAAAAAGAAATTTCAGTAATTAAGAAATGGAATGTGCAGCTGTTTAGAGGAGCTTCTATGTTCTAATTGGAAAAAAAATATAGATGCTATTAAATAAAAATGATCGATATAAAAAACTGCCTTAAAATATTAAAATATTTTACTATTTGAGTAATTCAGAAACCGACCTCGCATAATGTAAAGTTTTCATTAATGACATAAACATCTGTTTAAAATCATTATTATTATTATTGGCATGCAAATTCTATAGAATATTATTTTATAGATTCTATTTTATATCTGCTAATGATTATACTTTAATCTACTAATAAATTGCAATAATTAAATTTAATACATATTTTTTGTTAAATAATAAAATACTTATGTAATAAAAATATTAAAAAACAGTGATTTCAATGAATTTATTTCATCATGAAATTTTTTTATAAACCTAAATATTTATTTAAAAGAACGTTCTGGAAGCAACCGCCATCTAGTTGTAAGTAGGGACATTCACTTCCATTATCAACTGAGTTAAGTATAAACCAAGTTAAATAGCATACAAATAAGTTTAAAATCAGTGAATATAAGATACTTTGGAAAGCCTTTGTTTCGCAACAATCAAAGTAAGATCATTATTATTGGTTATTTCTGGAATTAAAAAGGACTTTAAAGGATAAGAAATTCAGTGGCGTCCACAGTTTTTCCTTATCCCCAATGCAAATTAGTGTAGAGTCCTGTGTCGTACAAAAGCAAAGAAAAAGAAGAAGTATATTATTCGCAGTCGCGATAGCGTAGCGTTCCTGCGGTATTACTCATGCTCGAAATTGTTTTGCTGTATAAGACAGTAGTTCTGCAGCAATGGGGTTGTGCTGGGTAGGGTACCAAAGGTACATTCGTTTTGAGAGGTATGCCAAGGACGGTTTCCTATAACATTAATGCCCACTGAATTGCAGCGTTTTTAAGTCAAGCGCGCTATAACAGTAAAGTGGGTCATACGCATTTAGTTTTTATTTAGAACTAAATATCCCCATTTTGCTTCGCTACACCACACAAAATATAATAACAATACTTATGAGGGTTACTTCTGAAAAGTTTCAAGACTATACCTATTGCAGTTATCTAGGTCCACGGTAATAACTTCTAACTTTGTATAAGAGATACCACGCCCAATATGCCTAATCAGTATATATTTTGCTAGACTAAGCATATTGGTATGAGAGTCATTTGTGCAACACTCTACCTATTGTAGTTCCCTAGGTACAAATTAATAATTTTTCACTTTGTATGGGAGGTACCACGACCACTATTCCAATCCAGTCTGTCTTCAGCAAAACTATGTATATTAATATTGAGGTTACTGACACAAAACTTTAAGAGTCTGCCTATTATAGTTCTCTAGCTACACAGTAATAATTTTTCACTTTGTTAGGTCACGTCCACTATTCCATTACAACCAGTTATTCGCTACAATATGCAAATTAATAAGAGAGTTATTTGAACAAAATTTCAAGGTTATACTTATTACATTTACCTAATTACACGATGTTAAATATTTACTTTGTATGGGAAGTGCCACGCCCACCTAAACTTTTCTGGCAAACGAGCTAACACATTTTGTGCTTTATGTGCCGTTGAGTAATATCCAAGCCTGAAAAGCATCGTTAAAAATGTTAAATTAGTGGTAAGTTTAATTAATCAAATATTTGAGTTTTTTTTTGCGTAAGTTCGTAGTTTTGAACTTGTTTCAAGAAAAAATTACATTTTAAATAACAGAAGGAAGATAAATTTTAGACACTTGGAGAAATAAATTTTTGGATCGCATAATTTTTCATCAGAATTCTTTGCATCTATATCTATTTGTATTTAGAGGAAAGCAATAGAAAATTAATTGAATTCAACCAAACCATCCATTGCCATTAAAACGAAGTCGGCAATAACATAGATAACTCTTTATTAAAAATAATTTAAAAATAAAAAACCAAACTAATAAAAGTTGTATTCTGCTGATTATTATGATTACATTGCAAAAATGTTAGATTCACCTACTGGGCACCCTAAAATTTTTAATTTTATTTTTTTATAAAGCTTTAAACACATAGACAACAGCGGCTACACCGCTACACGACTACAAATACCGTTGGCTACAATCGTCGCCATGTAGTCAGCTACTGAATTATGTTGAAGACGACAGCTACATACTTCAAACCTATAAATACATATTTTTCTTTAAAAATACTTTTTCAAAACATACTTTTATCATATCAAAACAAATAAATATATTTCCTCAAAACCTTTTGATTGTAAATGAATTTGTATTTTTAATTTTGTGACATTTTCTTTTGATGAATAAAATAATATTGTCGCAAACAAAAATATAAATTAGCTTATGTTGGCTACAGCCACAATGGTGGTCGTGTAGTCATGTAGCTTTGATGTCGTCAAAATAATCGCCTTCATATAAACGTGTGTATTTTAATTTTGACAGGTTGTAGTCGGTATCCTGCTGTCGTCTATGTGTTTAATGCTCTACTTGCTTGTCGTTCAATCACGATTTTATACTGGTTATTATACCCGGTGTCAATTTCATGTGTCAGTCTGTAACGTTTACAAGATAAGGCCAAATTCGGCTAAATTAATTTTTACTAATTTTATTATTGGTACTTGTTATTATAGTAAAACATAATTTGTGTAAATTTATGATTATTTATGTCTGTCTATTACCGTTAAAAAATAGGGCCATATAACTAAAATCGTGTTATTATAGAGGAAATAATATGTGTAAATTTAAACTGTAAGACTGTTGGGCTTAAAAAATTAAGATCATAACCGTAAAATAGTAATTGTTTGTTTAGCGGCCTTAGTACTATATCTTCAATGATATATTTAAGAGTCTACCTATTACGATTTAAATATAAGTTCATATACGTAAGAACCGCGTCACTATCGGAACACCCTGTAAATTTCAGTAATTGCTGTTATACCGAATAGCATAAGACTTAGAACCACGAGCTGAAACTTGTTTAAACTCGTTAAAACAAATTACATGAGCTGCAGCTAGAGGTTAATAGGTTGTAGAAAAAAATTACATACCACAAAGGCTGTTCTTATCAACAAATCAAAAAAAAAAAATAAATTTTGTGACAATATATTGCTTACGGTTTTGTATAGTGTATGTATTGGCAACGCTAATAATATTTTTCCTTTCTTTCCTATCTTATCGATACATCAACTTTTAAATCTTATCGATACACATATTTGTGAAATAAAATTTTAGTATCATCGCGAAATATTTGATGAAACGACGCAAATGTATTCTCTTATATTTGTGGTGAAAACTTTAACTAAGTTCAGAACACAAAAAAAGATTTTAAAAATTCTTGTTGTTGTTGCTTTAAATTAAAAATTGTTAATAAGTAAGTACAAGTCCATGAAACTGCAAATTGTTTAAAAAACTTGCAACGAAAACTTGAAACAAAAAAATTAAATTGATGTGTGCTACTTCTGCTGTATTTACATACGTAAGGTTAAGTTAAAAAAAATGATTTATCCAGATTTATAGTATAATCGGCTGGCAGGCCCTTACCATATTCAGAGGAAGTATTTGTTCCGACATTTTGTTTAATTCGTGAAGCAACATTTAAAGATGTATTTAATGAAGTGAGTGACGTCAAGCCTTTTAAAGATCCAAAATCTTTTATCCAAGAATAATTAAATTATTTGATAAGTTATCTTCATCCATCCACCTAAAGAGCTTGCAGAAGTTTTTGAAAACTTGTTGAAAAGGCGTACAAAAATGACGTTCTATCGTATAAGAGAGCATGTGTTAAATAAATTAACTTGGGTGATCCATTTCGAGGTACTTTTTTCAATAGCCTTTTTTTGTTAGATCACATGTGAGTCGTGTCATGTTATTTTTGTTTAGTATTGTTTGATCAGAAAATAAGCAAAATGAGAGAATTGCTAAAAATAACTGTACATATTTTTAGGTAATATATTATAAAAACGAGTTCCATTAGCTGAGCTGGGCACTTTCCTCTAATTGAAGTTTTCACTATGTTCCACAAATTATCGATTGGATTTAGATCGGGAGACTGAGCAGGCCATTCTAATAAATTGATCTTATTATTCAAAAACCACGTCTTGGTGCACTTTGCCGTATGTTTGGGGTCATTGTCCTATTGGAACACCCATCGCAGTGGCATATTACTTCAGCATAAGGAAGCATACAATTTTGTAGAATGTCAACATAATCTGTTGCTTCCCTAATGCCCTGTATACGATACAGTGGCCCAACACCATAGTAGGAAAATGACCCCCAATGTTGCCACCGCCGTGCTTTACCCTCTTAATAGTGTGTTTTGTGTTGTATTCCGTATTAATTCGTCTTCTTACAGTATGAAGACCCCTATCCGAATTAAATAAATTAATTTTTGTCTCATCTGACCAGAGAATATTTCTCCATTTTTCTTGACGCTAGCATGCGTGCTCTTCAGCAAATTTTAGTCTTTGTTGTACGTTCTTCTTCGACAACATTGGTACTTTTCTAGCACTATGAGCTTTAAGGTTCTCTTTATTTAGTGTTTTTCGAATTGTTGATGAGTCAATGTTAATGTTTAAATCATTTTTTATCTGTTTCGATGAAATAAATGGATTCTTTTTTATACATCGATTGATTCCATGTTTTACTGCAGGTGTAATTTTTGGTTTTCTGCCATGTGTTTCTCTAATAGGAATCCACTGCATTTTCTACCATTGTTTTTGAAATTCCAAGCAACCGTGAAATTTTTCTATAAGAATTTCCATCTTTATGCAAATCTTTAATAGTTTTTCGTAGTACTGAGTCACATGGCTTAGATTTTCCCATTTTTCCTAAAAGACTAAGAAATTAAGCTTTTTTTAATTTTGAATTGAATTTAAAGTTTCACTAAAATCGCTTTTCTTACCTATTGTACACAAAAATAAACTTCAAAATAACTTTCAAAAGCTTTGATATTAATTTATTTTAGTTAATCGACAAACTGTCCTTATTAACTCACACAACCAAAACCAACTGATCTCTGCCTAACAACCTAATTTTATTAAATGTATACAAATTCTATGAATTTTTGTAACGGAACTTGTTTTTGTAATATATTAGCTGAAAATTAATACGTTATTTTTTAGCAATTCTCTCATTTTACTTATTTTCTGACCAAATATTATTGCTGGGCATTTGTATCCTTATTATTTTTCACATCACTGTATGCATGAAGAGATTCAAGAGCTGCCACTTCATCCAGAAAAAACAACGGTTTGGTGTGTTTTGTGGGCCGGTGGAATCATCGGTCCATATTTCTTTAAAAATGATGCCGGTGCGAACGTCCCCGTCGGCGACCGTTATCGCGCCATTATAAACGACTATTTGATGCCTGAAATTAAAGCTCGTGATTTTGGCGACATTTGGTTTCAGCAAGACGGCGCCACTTCCCACACATCGCATCAATCAATGGATTTATTCAGAGAACATTTAGGTGAGCACATAATTGCACGCTTTGGGCCGGTCGATTGGCCACCAATCACACTGTTAGACTTTTTCCTGTGGGATATGTAAAGTCTAAACTTTATGCGGACAAACCCGTTTTGATTCAGGCCTTGAAGGAAAACATCACGCGTGTCATTCGCCAGTAACCAGTCGAAATGCTCGAACGAGTCATCAAAAATTGGACTCAAGGGATGGACCATCTGCGACGTAGCAACGGCCAACATTTGATACACATAATCTTCAAAAAATAAATGCCAAAGAATTTTCTATCAAATGATAATAAACATTCTCCACTAAATTTACTGTATTTTTTTTTTTTTTTCTTTAAAATAGTAGGGAACCTCGAATTGGATCACCCTTTTGATATTCACTTCTTCGTCAAGTTTACATTATTTTAATTGCTATCACAGTTTTGGTAAGTTTTATGTGATCTAGAAATCAGAACGTTAATAAAATACCTATATTGACTTCTTATATTTAATGAATGACCATGAATGCAGTTTGTTTGTTGAAGTTACTACAAAAATTCGTATGCAGTATGTACTGCAATGTGCACTTGAAAATGTCTTATTGACTAATTTCCAGAGAATTTTGAAACCTATAGCAAAGAACAGGGCAGTGATTTTTCCATGACATACAAATTCAGGTCGGTGGGTCCGGCATATAATGGTTGACTAGTTGATTTAACGTGGTTGTCCCCCAAAGGGATTTATGCTATTTTTAACCTAAATTTGCAGTATATAGCTTTTTAACACCAAAACCAGTGTTTAAATGTGTTTAAATGTTTAAATGTAAATAATATTTCTATGCATTTTTTGAAAATGTTAGATTGTTTTTTTGTTTAGGTATTTTTTTAACTTGGTGTAGTAGTTTTAAATTTATCCCACTACGTTTGTACCTACCAAAGCCTAAGCATAACCACAGTGGGTTATTTGGATACAAAAGGGGATTAATCTTTGTTTCTCAACGGCTAGCGCGATTATATCGAAACTGAACACGACAAGTGGTGTAATCAAATTTGAGCTTTTACTATTTAGAGAAACGACGCCATAACGCTTTATACAGGCAAGTTCCAGAAAAGTTGTTTAATGAAAGTAAAATACGATTTGAAAAGTGGTTCGGTTTTATGGGTGTAAAGATATATTTGAATTTAACTAGCAGAGACAAAATCCATATTTTCTTACAGAGCTCAATTTGCAGTCAAAAGAGCACTGTTATTCTTAAACCATTCACTGTAATTATCAATCCAACTCTTTTGGAGTCTGCAACTTGGAATCGGGAAAAGTTCCACCTAAAAAAAAAAGAAAACTTTGGAATGTTGCTCCGAGGGATACTTTATGGAACTAAAATATTGTAATTTCTAATGGGGATGGGCTGGTATAACACACCATATACATATGGTGGTCCAGGGAGTACTTAATGGACCTAGAATTGTAAGGTATATGAAATAATTTTAGAACTTGGAAAGTACTGAATTTTAAAAAAGTCATATTTGCAAATTTCTTGGGAAGATTATTGGTCAATATGTTGGTGTATTTCTTCATCGTGTAGCATTTATCCATCATTATGAATTTTTTGGTTGAAATTTATAAAATAATAATAATTAATTGCGATCGCTCGTATAAACGCAATAGGGATTCTCAAGTTGGTACACATCACCACAAATTTAATAAAAGACGTGCCACAGTTTTTGGTCTCTCTATTGTTTTGGAGTCGGAGTAACAGCTTTGATAGTAATATTTTCACAAAACAGATCACTGAGGTCTAATGCAATTTTGCTTTCAACGTGTGCATTATCGAACTGCGGTGCGTTTTCAACGCCTACACAATTGACCAACACTTTCCCCCATTTTTGTAAGTAGAAAATTGTTGAATGATACTCCACTAATGTATGATTTTTCTCCACTAACGACTGCAACTCGCATTTCTCCACACAGAAGTATCCCCTGTTGGAGGACTATCACTGTTTAAAACTCTTTCCGTGACTCCTCCAATTTGGTATGGTCTTATTTTCTAAATCGTTTTGACAGGTCTGGATTGTTTTACACATATTGCATACTGCATACCTTAATCTGATCGTTTTATTTCATTGTAATTGTAAATGTGCTCACATATTTCTATAAAAGCCTTCCATTTCGCAATGAAATTCAAAAGTATTTTCAAACTACTGCTTTTTGTGTAAAAGTAGTTTCTAGAACATGGCAATTTACAACGAATTAATGTTCGAAAATAAAAAAGAAATAAAACGTAAAAGGTAGAATGCAGAATGCAGAACACCAGAGAGTCAAAATGAAGTGAATACAAATTACTTTTGCTTCGCCTCAGATGTACATATGAACAATTAAAATCGTTTCAAATTTTTTGTTTGACTTTAAAAATTTCAGCTTCTATATACATTTATAAAAAAAAATTGCTAAATATTTAAATTATCTTTTATAGTTTAGAAAATATTTAATTTTTAAAGTTAAAAGTTGTAATATTTTGAACTACCTTGGTCCAGATTATCTCTTTTCCAGATTGTCTCTGTTTTTGGATTGACAACAAATTTTGTAGTATTAGAAAAAAAGTACATTTATTCTTTGTTAGTTGTTCAAAAAAGTTCCCTGAAGAAAACCTGGGGACAAGTGTCTAACATTCACCACTTTAATCAACTATTGTGGTGACTCTTTGGCGACATTGTCAACAAAGCGCCTACAATTTATATTTGCCTTTGCTAAGAAAAAAATCGTATAATATTCACCATTTATTATCAGATCTGTTCTAAAAATCACATAACTTAATCACGTGATTTTATTACATCTACTTCAGAGTAGTACCCAGTGTAGACTAGAATTACTACAGTGTACTAGTGAATCACGAGTTCCAATGTCTTCATATGATCCCAAAAGAACTGCCTACTCAATATTACCAATGTTAATAGTACATTTTCAATGACAAGCACATGTTAAATGTCTACAGTAAATAGCATTGTCTGGGGTATCGTTGTAAGTCACTAGAACTAGTGACTGAGTCAATAGTAAGTCAGTACAGTTTCACTATTGACATTTCCTGCAGGGTTGTTATCAAAAGTATTAACTGTTTACATTTTTCTGAAAGGCATTTTTATACAAAATATTATATGAAAAAATATTTCTGAAGCAAAACTTTTTTTTTTCAAAATATAAACATTAAACCGGAGAATCTACAAATTTATTAAAATTTTTGTCCAACCCCCCATTGTAAGGTAGTTCTTAATTCATTAACTTTAAAAATTATATTTGCTTTAAAAATCACCCTAATCCATTTTTCTATGGTATTATATATATGTGATGTGAAAATATATCTATTTCAAAACGTTGCTTATGAATGATATAATAAATTTCGACCGATTTGGAAAATAATTTTCACCTTAACCTTAAAATATTTCTATCTAAAATTCATACCAGCGGATAAAATTTACACAAAAATCAATTGTTTAAATTAAATTGAAAATAAGTTTAATGAATTGATTGATTGATAATTAAATAAATAAAGTATCAAAACCCAATTTAAAAATAAACAAAACGGAAATAATAAGCAAACCGTTTTCCCTCAAATATCTGTTTTATTTTAGGTTATTATTTATTCAACTAAATTTTTTTAATGAGAAATTTTTAAATAAAATAAAAAACCCTAGAAAACAAGTATCTAAAAAAATAAAAAGAAAAAACTTTTTTCTTTATTACAGCATTTTTTTTTTTTTTTAATCGTGCCCACATTACGTAAAGTAAACATCTTCATCATCAACATTCTTCTAAATCATCTTCCTCCATTAACCTGAACAATTTTTGAATTATTGCCTCTCAAAATTGGAAAAAAGAAGCTGACAACTTCACTACAAACTTAAGAGACTCGTTCATATAATATGACAAGAAGTATAAGATGGAATACGCTGGCAGTGCTGGTAGTCATACACTTTTTCATGATATTAATAAATGTTGCAATAACCTTCGATATAACGAGAATTACAGCAGTGGCAGAGAGAAACACACGAACCGGAAATAAAATGACATATGAAGAGGAAATCAATGAAAGTGCAATAGAACTTAAAGTGGCAGGTGATGCAGTCGCTGCTTCAAAACCAGCAAATATTCAGCAGAACACAAATACAAGTGCAGAGGTTCAAACTAATATTTTGGATGCAAATGAAATACCAGTTCGATATGATGAAGCACAGTTATGGCGCATATATAATATTTCTAATAATATGCGTCGTCAAATGATGCCAGTAGCTGATATATTAGAAAGTAAATATGGTGAGTAATTGAAAAATAGCAGGACGCGAGGTGTGTTAAAAAATTACGAGAATTTTTATTATTCTGATTGCAAGATACAAAACTTTTTATTTTATGTTTAAAGTTTTAGCTGTTTTGGACGTAAATTAGTGGGCTCAGACATTCCCCTCTATCCTCATTGACACCTCTTTATTTCTGAAAACAGTTTTAAAAGCTATTTATTAATTTATTGAAATACATTTTGTATTCGCTTTAAATGGTCTTCCAAATAGGCGTCATCAAAATCACATTAATTCATTTTCATCCTACACAAAAATTCTTATTCACATTTAATCATCAAACAAAACTAAGCGTTGATGAAGTCATCAATGTGCTGGGCGAACGTTAATTTTATTCAGTTGTGAGTCTGGTGATCGAGCATAAGTTGTGAGTATGTTGATCGAACATGTTTTATTCATATGTTTGAACAACGAACGCTGGCGATGAATGAAATTAAAGCGCAAAACTTAATTATTTGAATAAAGTTGTTTTTAAACACATTAGCAAAATAACACTTCGCCACTTTACAAAATAAAATATCAGACAACCAATCTTTTCTGATTACGCAAAATTCCTTATATTTCTTACACTCTTACACTTCATGACGACAACTTAATTTTTGCTTTTGGTGTTACAAAATAATCGCTGTTGATCGGAGCAAACAAATCACGTATTAACGATTATTCGATGATTACCAATCAAACCATGGACCACATGGTTTGGTTGATCCATAACACACAAAAAATTTTTTTTAAAGTTTTTAATTAGTTTCAGATAGAAATTTAATAAATTTTTATTGATTCAATTATTTGTACAATTAAATTTATAGTCAAGCTTGATTTCGTTCTATTCCTTCTAAGAAAGAATGAATTAAATTACAAATTAGGTGATAATATTAAAGAAAAATTGGGAAAATTTAATTTTTAGACACCAGCAGGAGCGGAATGCACATTTTCTAGACAGCCACGTCCGTCATCAGCACTCTTGTATCTATCTACTTATGGTAGTGTTTAGTTGTAAGCATCATCTATTTAATCAACCAAACCGAGATAGAGGAATACGAGAAAACTTGTATTCAATTATCAACCGTCAGTTGGTGAGAACGAAGTCTACCACTACCTTAAGCTTCCCTCTTGTTGAATATTTTTACTTTTAATATTTACCACCTTATATTTGTTGTTGCTTCAGCCAACCTTCGGTTAGCAATGAAAGCTACTTTTTTGAGTAAACATGATTGCGCGGTGCTTTTTCCTTATTTGTTTAACAAAAATGGAAGTGATTTCTTTCTTAATTAGGTATGTATATAATTAAATTTTTAACAATTTTTTTGAATTTGTATCTAAAACTAATTAAAAACTTTTATTGGTGCACAAATGTGTATGACCAAATTTCATCGTTTGAATACAAAGGCACATTTTGAGGGTTTTGATTACGTATGAACATTTTTTAATCAGCCTTAGACGTTTTCTGGTAGAAAAGCACGATTTTCTTCATCAAATGCGGTCATTTCTGCAAAATAAAATGGGTCTATGTCCACTTTTGATGCACGTTGGACCGGCAGAAGTCTACTGTTTCGTGCTGTGATGGACTATGCACCTTTCACGAATAATTGTTAAAATTCGCCTTACACTTCTTTGAAATGTTCAGACGATTGCAATTGTGATTGAGTGACTTTGAGATGTCTCAGCCACCTCGGCGAACTCACATCTTTTAATTTTCGAATCGTTCCAAATCATTTTATTGATTTTATCGACGATTTCTGCTTATGAAACGATCTCCTTCAGGCTATCTGAACTTCTTTTGGTCTGGAGCGACCACAACGGTATTCAGTAAAACATTTTTTACGATTCAAATTAGTGGTTCAAAATCCCCCCATCAAGCCTTTTCATGTTTTAAATGATGTCGTGGTTCTTTAAAAATCACGAGGTTGTCTACTTCCAAGAACTGTAAAGCACAAACTAAATGATGCAGCTTACCTGAAATTTCTCAGTACTGATTTCTAAAAAACTACGAGACATTGTACCCGTTGGCTTCCTTCTGTTTCCGAGGCTGAAAAAAACCTTCAAAAGACAACATTTCGTCAAGAATGACAAAAGATATACATAATTCTAGAAGTGATATGTATACACAATTCTAAAAAAATGTTTTGAAGATTAGTAAAAGCTCTGACAAATTTAGGAACTCAAAATGTTTAACACACCTCGTACATATTAAGTTTTGCATTAAAACTTTTAAGTACATAATGGAAAAAGTATTTGAAGATTAAAATTCAAACTCATATTTTTTTCCTCTTTGATTTTTTTTTTAGGTGGCACTGTTTGGAAGGAGAATTCCAAATTCTTAGATGTCTCCATTGAAAAGAATAATTTAAAGGCCGCTAGAGGTTTTTTGCAAAAACATAATCTCATACCAGAGGTTTTGATTACAAATGTACAGGAAATGATTGATATGGAACAACTGATGGGTGTCAATTTAACACAAAGTGAAGTGGGTCAGAGAACAAGTAAGTTTATATTTATATCTTTAAGCAAATTTTAGATTGTAACCTTAATCCGTAAAGATAACAAACTTAAAAGCCAATATGAAATTCGAGAGCATTGATATGTTTATGTATGAAATGGTTAGTTTTTAGTTGGCAAAGCCATATACTGCTTTATTTATATTATAAACTAGCTGTGCCCACACACGTTGTGTGCGTCCTGAAAATAATTTGTTCGATTGTGCTTTGTACCCATCTCTAGATAATATTCTAAAATTTATATAACATTCTAAAAATTATTGTAAAGCTCTGCAAAAGGTGTTTAAATTTTTTTAATAACAATGTAATTTCACAAAGTAAAAATACAAATCAAATGCAAATGTGTTTAAAATATTCCGCTTTCAGTTCATTTTGCGGTTATTTTAAAAAATTCAAAAATAAAAGATGCCTTAAAGTATGCAATACCTTTAAATCGCTTAACAAATAGGAGTAATTTCACTGCTTTTTCTTCACTTTCTCTTGGAAATAAGATATTTTTGCGGGTAAAAGTATCCTATATTGGAATCAGGGTACCTTACTTCTCACAAAATTTTGTTAAGATCCAAACAGACAGGAAATGAGTTATATATTATTTTATTATATGTAAGATTATGCTAAATTATACGTTAGAGAAAAATTATACGTTAGAGAAGAAGTCTTTCAGTGAACTGTTTTAAAGGGTTAACCATTTAGTGTGAAATCGAATGGAAGAGGTTCCAGACATACGCATCGAAGTGCTCGTGAGTAGTATGCTTATGTATCTCCGGGGCCAAATTTTTCATACAAATCAATGCTCCAAGGTCGTGGCATATTTTGTTCCCGCCCACTTTTTCTATTAACCAATCAGGAGAGAGCAATTGCCATCCATTTTCTGTATCAACCAATCAGAAGAGAGCAATTGTCATACATTTTCTGTGTTAGTCATTCAAAATAGAGACAGAGAGAGAAAGAGAGAGAAAGAGTGAATAAGACTCTAGAGCTCCGTTCACTTTATATGAGAGATTAGCAAGAATTTTTTATATTGCGAATTGTTTACAGTTTATATTTTTGTGTATGTGGTTTTTGTAGTTTTGAGGGCTAATTTTGTATGTATGTAAGCATTTACACTCGTTGAAACAAAGGGTAACCCTTTCACCCTTTGCTCCTTTTCTATTTGCGCGGTCACATATACATATATTCTTAATTTCTCTTGTAAGAAAGTAAAATAATGCTTTAGGAAAAACCCTTTTTTTTACCTGTCACTCTGAAACTTAAAAAGCTTCTCTAAGGTAGAAACAAATACAATTTTATTTAAAGTAATTGAAATAAATGTTTATTAACTTCTAAAAAGCCTCTTTCAAAAATGCCTTTGCTCACTCTGAAACTTAAAAAGCTTCTCTAAGGTAGAAACAAATACAATTTTATTTAAAGTAATTGAAATAAATGTTTATTAACTTTTAAAAAGCCTCTTTCAAAAATGCCTTTGTTCTTTTAATATAAATTAAATTTGTTGTAATTCCGTTTTAATATTTTTTTGCTTTCCAGAAAAAGCTGTTCGAAGTGGCATTCACTGGAAAGATTATCATGACTTGGATGTCATTTACAGTTTTATGCGTGAAATTCGTGGTAAATTTCCCAACATTTGTCGCTTGTATACGATTGGCAAAACCGCTGAAGGCAGAGATTTAAAAGTTTTAAGGTAAGTTAAAACCACAAACAAAAGCATAACAATTTTTAAATTTTCTCTAAACGAAAATGGGCAAAAGATAAAGAAATTAAACAACACAATCTTTGCATTAGATAATTAAATTAGCAAATTATACTCGTACTATAAATATGACAGTTTTTAAATTGCTTTTAAGATCAACAATTATTTGTTTTAATTGAATTTGCTACATGCACAGTTTGTTGTGAATAAAAAATTTTTATAATGCAAACAATAAAGAACAATATTTATATATTGTTTTTGCGTGCTGATAAAAAGTTGCGATAAAAAAATTAAAATTTTAGATACTACATGAGTGTGTATGTATGTACTTTGCTAAAAGATTGTGACTTCAACTGAATTAATTTCCGCCTTTTAACAGAGTTGTTGGTTAGATATCGGGATTTCTCGCCAAACTTGGCGAATTTTAAACTTATTTGGCAAATTAAATTTTGATTTGGTGGCATGGCGACAGTAAGTTAATATAATTATTGCTATAAACACAACTGGGACGAACGACGAATTTTTCGCTCCGAACAAGGCAAAACTATTAGAACAGATGTTTTAATGTTTTTGCATATTTCATATCGTGGTTTCTTTTTTACTTTGTCTCGTTTATATTAAAATTATTTTGAGTAAATTTACATGAAATAAATAATAGGGATTATTTTCCTTAACTGTGTTTTGATAGAACAAAAAAGAAAATTTTTGTAAAAAATTAATAAATAAATCAGTCAAGTGTGAGTTAGTCTCACACACGTGGGGTTCCGTACTATGTTTAGTACGACTTTAAATTTTCAAGTTGTTAATTTTTTATGTCTTATGAGGCACCCTTTAATTTTAAAATTTAAATCATAATCGCGAAAATTGCAACATTATTGGAACAGCCTTTACATTTTAGTAATTGTTATTATAGCGGCCATGGCAATACACTTTCTATAAAAATATCAGGCACTTACCTATTGCGGTTCAAAAAATAAAGTAATATACTTATACGTGAAAAACATGTCACTGATGGACCACCCTTTAGTCATTAGTAATTGTTGTATCGGCCGAAAAACAACATCTACTGTAAACATTTCAAGAATCTAACGTTTCCAAAAATAAGGCTATTTACGTACAAGTCATCACTCTGTCGGAACACCCTTTAATTTCGTTATTTTTTATAGCGGCCATGGCAATTCGCTTTCTTTGAATATATCAAGAGTCTATCTTTTGCGATTAAAAAAATAAGTCACTATACGTGAAAAACATGTTACTATCGGAACACCCTTTAATTTTTAGTAATCGTCATAGCGGCCGTGGCAACACATCTGCGTTATTTGTAATAATCTAATAATAGGTCTTGGTGTTCGTACAACAGATCCGCAAAAATGTCATCATTAAATTGAAAGTAGAAGGTTTATCTCTAAGAAAAATTGATCAGACAATGAAGTGCTCCTATAGTAAAATGTTTAACGCAATACACTCAACGGTAACTGCGAGGAATAATTGAACGTTTTGATAAACGTTTAATTCATACTTCAAAGATTAATACCTTCAACTCATCAAATAACCTCAAAAATTATTTCTGTGCTCATGTTTCGTGTCACACAATAAGAAAAAGGCTTCACGAAGCTGGACTTCTGGGTCGGAGTCCTAAAAAGGTACAACTACCCGAAACATTTCGCTAGCATTTTAAAATGTTGGCTTCAGGGAAATCAAGCACCCGTAATCAGTGTTGTCAGATTAGGGGATTTATCCCCAAATCAGGGATTTTTATTTACTTATAGGTATAAAAAATTCTGTTAGGGAATTGAGGATAGTTTTAATATTTCAGGGATTTTTGGGGAATTTTATTTTGATATCGTTAACTATTTGGATTATTCAAATTTTATTATTATTTCAATAATTCCTTTCCTAATATGGTAACAAAGACGTCATTCAAAATTTAAATACGACTTGTAAACGTAGCGAAAGTAATTCCCTATATTTTATTGATCTTAGTCACGATTTTAAGAAAGAACTACAGGCTAAATCTAGTTTAGCGAAGCTTCTCTAATTATAGAGAATTAAAAAATAAGAAAAATAATCAGTAAAAAAAGTGGCGGTCGCAAAAAGTTTATAAATATCAATATGACGCTAAAACGACCTTGTTTCTAGACCTGGCAAAGTTGATTTGCATACCAACTTGCAATGCTTATATATTAACAGTTTTTTCAACAAAGGAACCAATAAAATCTTAAATAAGAAATATACACTGGCTGGATTATTCCAAGAAGTAAAAATTTCTTTAAACAAAAACAACGATACATACTATAATTTTGCTTTTAAAAGATAAATAAAAAAAATACAGCTAAGTTTCCAAAGTTGGTTATAATAGATCACTATTAAATATAATTAAAATAATATAAAAAATTTCATTCCCAGAAATCATAATAATGCAATTTGTTTTAGCTCTTTTAATCTATCCCCAGACATAGTGAGTAAAAACCACAATCAACTTAGTTGGTAAATAAAACACAAAAAAGTGTACGCTATAGTTTTTAAAGGAAGTTAACTAGAGTGCAAAAAAAATAAATGTTAATTTCAATGAAAACAGTATAGTTTTTAGTGGGGAATTTCGGGGATAGTTAAAATATTTTTTGGGAAATTTTAGGAATAAGAAATTTCAAATTGAGAACCCTGCCCGTAATGTAGTGGCCTTTTCAATCGCCAGACTTAAAACCTATCGAACACCTCTGGGAAATCCTTAAGAATAAGACTGCTCCTCCTAAGTCTAAAAATAAGCAAAAAGTGTGGAATAAAATTCATGAATCTTTTTCATTTCCCCTGATGTTTGTGCCAATCTTGCAAATTCAATGAACCGCCGATGTCAAGAGGTTATAAAAGTTAAATAAGTGAGCTTCGACCAAACATTAAAATGGTATAAGGGTATGATGGTAATATTTATAAAACACATTTATTTTTATTTAATTATTACTTGTCCCTATTATTTCTTTCAGGCATTTTTTCTAAGATTTCATTTATTTCCACGAAGAAAGCTGAATTGTTAATTTTTATAGTTTTTTATGTAGTAGAGATCTTTAAACTAAGATGAGTACTTTGATTTATTTATGTAAGCAAAAAAAATCGGGTGGTCTATCGATTACACCTGACAAATTTAATTCGCCTTTATCGGTAGTCATTTGATCAATTTCGTCTGTTGTTAATGGGCAACGCATGTATCCATGAGCAGACTTACTGACAGCGCCATTTGACATCCGATTTACTGATGACTGCAGCCATATCGTGTTTATTGTTACATTTGTTATGACAAGTACTTTTTCTTTACGGATGGAGCTGATCACACTGATGATGTAGCTGAAAGGCGATCAATGAGAAACCTCCGGCATGGAATTCGAGCAACTTGTTCTGCAATTCATTTCTTTTTAAAGATTTATTTGTATCTTTATGGAAAAAAAAATGTTTACCCAAGAATTGCTCTTGGTATATATAAGAATGTTTAAGGATAATTTTACAAATGAGGATATATGTATTCTGTGTGTATTAATGACTAAATTGCACTAAAAACGATTAATCTATTTGACAAGTTGTATAAAAATTATTGATATTTATGTTAACTTAAGAAATTACCCGTTCTGTTGTGTTCTTATTTTTTTAACAAGCCTAGCTTATGTAACTGGGCAGTGATCTGATGGTATAATTCTGTTATAAGATTAAGGTAGTATTTTTAACCAAGCCATTTATTAATCCAGCGTTCATCAGCATCAGATCAATAGATAGGTTGGAGCAAATGGATAACATACGGGTATAAAAAATTGCAAGTTAAAAAGAATATTTCCTGCCGTGTTGGCTATCTGGCGTTTTTAGCTTGCATGCTTCACATTCACCCTCACCTTCATAGATAATGCAATTTTAAACTGACAAATACTTTATATCATAGGGTAATTCCATGTCAAATCAACAAAAAAATTGTTTTCAAATTTAGCACTCCTGATTTTATTGAATTAATATACAATCATGTATAGGTATATCTCCATTATTTCATTTGGCTTTTAAATTTTTTTCTGACGAAAGCGCACTTTCGGGGTTGTAAATATGGTCTTGGTTGCAAAAAAAGTAGCTTTGTCCACAAAACCAGCGTTGTCTATTGTAATTTTAAGTTCATTTCGACGAAATTAAGTAGAATGAGTCAATCTGGGCAATGGTAAAATCTATGCGAAATTACTTAATTTTAAGTTGATTTCGTCCGAAATCACGAAATGACTTAATTTGGTGGCAGACTATTAGATAAAATATACATCTCTTGAAATGGTTAATTTAAAATTAATGTATACTATTTCCTTATTTTCTCATTCAAATAAAAGTTGGAACTTGCTGTTGTTATCCTAAAGCAAAATTATTTTTTATTATTTACGTTCAAAGCCTTTATTATGAAATGGTGTTTCACATCTTGTTTCTCATAGTTTTCAAACAAAAAATATATGTTTTGTCATTTTTCAACAAACATTTGTTTAACTTCAGGAGAAAGTTCGTTCGTTTTGTTGTAATTGTAGTATCTTGAGAGCTCCTAATTTGTGGTATCAAATATTCATTAGATGGTCATAAAATAATTGGAATTTATTTATACGTTTGTTTGTATGTAACCTTAATTGTTTAAAATCTGTGTGTAGCTAATTTCCAATTAAAGTTAATTATATACACCTGAATATACGAGCTAACAAAACTAATATAAGACCAAAAATAAAATAAACTTGGAATTTCTCATTGTAGCAAATAATTACATGATATGGGTTAAGGTCAATACTCCCATAAAAAAATAACTCAAATTATTACGTTTGAGTAAGCTTGAATTTGTATAAATAATTTTTATATTATTGTATAAAATATTTAAATAGTTTTACCAATCAAAATAGATTATTTGGAAAACCAGAAATTATTAAAATTTAATTTATTAAATAAGCTCTTTTTGTGAGAAAAAGCTACTAATAATTGTGGGATTTACAATAGTGCTGGCAATTTCTACTACTTTTAATTATTCGATACTACTCAATACTTCTCAGTAGGGTTCGCAGTAGTACTAAACTAGGGTTTGGCATTTCCCGGACTTTTTCACTTCCCGGGAAACGGGGAAAAAATCTTTGCATTTTCCGGGAATTCCCGGGATTAGTGAGTAAGTTCAAATTGATCTTATATTGGTGTTGCGTGTTAAGTAAAGGCAGAAATTAGCTTGTTTCCATCATTTTACCCTACTACAGGAATAATGTGATAATCAGCTTAATTAACTATAGTTGAATTGGAGATCTGTAAACAAATGTTTTGCCTTCCCCTTCGCTTTTTTATTTATTTATTTTTTTTAATATTTTGTACTCTTGATTTTAAGAGTAATATTTTTCCTCCCAGAAAATGTCTACATTTATTTGATTTATACTAATCTATACTAATTTCTCTATTTAAAAATAATATAATTTTTTGGCTGTGTACATTATAGTGAAAAAATTAGTTAAAAAGCATTTTACACTTTTGTTTGTTTTTAGGTTGGTAGGGTTTTTCTGCTTTGATTTGTATTGCTTAATAGAAAGCAATACACATAGAGGTAGCCATTGAATGGACCCACTGGTAAATAGTAGCCGTTTAAGGGCACATAGGGCGTCAATATGAGGAAATTTTTTTAAGGATTTTTTTTGCTTTAGAATGGTCAGATTCTAACTCCATATAGATTTCAATAAAATTAAAAGAATAAATATTAAAAAATTTTTTTAAAGATATTTTTACAGAAAAATTTTCGAAAAAAAAATTTTAAAAAAATTTCCAAAAATTTTTTAAATAAAATTTTACAAAAAATGTTCAAAAAAATTTTACAAAAAATTTTCCAAAAAATATTTTTACAAACAATTTTCGAAAAATTTAAAAAACAATTTCAATATTTCTTTGAAAATGGAAATGAAAATCATGACTGTAACATATCATATTTTTAATATTAAGAATATACATACATATGTATGTATGTATATAGAGTAACATATTTTTTTATATGCGTTTAATTTTGAAATAGATAAGATCTCTGTTTTAAATCTTATGTATATGCATGAAACATATAGAAAACATCAGGATACCGACTACAAACTGACAAAAATAAAATACACACGTTTATAGGTAAACGATTATTTTGAAGCCAATATAGCTACATGGCTACATGACCACCGTTGTGGCTGTAGTCGATTTAGGCTAATTTCTATTTTATTCAACAAAAGAAAATGTCACAAAATTGTAAATTATTTTTGAAAAAGTTATTTAATTTTATAAAAGCAAAATAAGTATGTATTACTATGTAGCTGTCGTCTTCAATATCCTTAAGTAGCTGACAACACGGCGACAATTGTAGCCAACGGAATTTGTTTTCATTTAGCTGCGTAGCCGCTGTCTTCTATTTCTTTAAAGCATGAATAACGAGTTTTTTCTCATACGACTTATTTTAGTTTATGTAAAGAGTCAACAATATGGATAATGCTGTACATGTCTGTATAAATAAAATCACCGTGGTGAAGGGTATAGACGATTCGGCACGGCCGAATATAGCACTTTTACTTGTTTCTTTTAAAGTCATTTTTTGTTGAAATGTTTTGTTTATTTTGTTTAAATTTCTGTTTATTTTTCTTTTACCAGAATCTCTGAAAATCCTCGAGATTACAAAAAAATCTGGATTGATGGTGGAATACATGCTCGCGAGTGGATAAGCCCCGCCACTGTTACCTATATACTCTATCAATTAATGTCAAAATGGGATGAACAACCAGATTATATTAAGCAGAAAACTTGGTACATTATGCCCGTTATGAATCCAGATGGTTATGTTTATAGTCGTACAGTTAACCGTTTATGGCGTAAGAATCGTTCGCCTTCCAAACGCTCCACCTGTTTGGGTGTCGATTTAAATCGAAGCTTTGACATTAGCTGGAATGGTTATGGCTCCTCGAATAATCCCTGCAGCGATACCTATCGTGGCATTTCGCCTAATTCAGAGTTGGAAACGGATGCTGTTGTCAAGTTTTTAACGAAAAGAAAATATAATTTGGAATCATATCTAACTTTTCACAGTTATGGTCAAATGATGGTCTATCCATGGGCCTATAAAGCTGTCAAAGTGAAAGATGCTCCTGCATTGCAACGTGTTGCAAATACTGCGGTAGAACGTATTGAAAAGAAGACTGGCTCTATTTATCGTGCCGCAGTTACTCACGAGGTACTAGGTATAGCCGGTGGTGGTTCAGATGATTGGGCTCGTGCGGCTTTGGGCACCAAATATGTTTATACCATTGAGTTAAGGGATCGTGGTAACTTTGGTTTTATTTTGCCAACAAATCAAATTTTAGAAACTGCTCTCGAGGGATATACTATTGTCGACACGGTTGCCCAGGCTATTAATTAGAATAGTATGGGAATGAATTGCACATTCGTATACGATATTTGTAAAATATTTAATGCCAGTGTACTTTTTATTTTTAATTTATGGTTAAGTAAAGTTTTTCATTTTTGCGTTTAAGTAAAGTCTATTAGTACACAATTATTTGTAAACTTTGAAATAAATATTTTAAATTATTAATTTAGTTTTAAGAAAACAAAAACGTAGTAAAAGCAAGTAAATAGTTTTATTTCCTACGATCCGATCAGAATCATTTTAGAAATCAATATTAATATATTAAAGCTAAAAATAAAACGTTTACGGCTTTAATACAAATTAACTAAAACTTCTATGAAATTATATTTTAAAGTAGGAAAAGTTTAAAGAATTTGAGGTCCTTGCGCAGAAAAGCAAGACGCAGTAGCACGCTTTCGTATTTAATTTAAGATTTTTTTTTATAAAAGGCTTATCTTGTCAGTGAAAGTGTTTGAACTGATTTAAAATACTCACTCGATTTTTTTAAAGAAAGTAATTTTGAGAATTTAATTAAAATTTAATTTTTTTGTATTTTTTATTTATTGTATCTTTAATATATTTTGTAATCAGGTTTATTTAGTATGTTACGGGCAAGCGAATTCGGATGAGTTTCAAGCTTCTTTAAAAACCTTTTGGCAAGTTTCGCTATTTCTGCTTTAACTGGCACGTTTAGATCTTTAAGGATGTTCGAGTGTTTTAAATACCAAGGAGCAATTGCAATCATATGAAAAATCTTTTTTTGGCGCCTTTGTATTTTTTTTACATTGCTAGTTGAGGCCATAACACCGAATTGGTTTTAGAATTGACTTGTACAATAGAAGTTTGCAATCTAAGATGATTAGTTATCATATTTCATGCAACAAAAATGCAGCCCCTTGTGTTATCTATAACTATACATATAATAAACTGTGATTTTCCGCCTGTCTGTCTGTGTTTACATCACGTAAAAACTAGCGGATGAATTATAATAAGAGGTACCTTACGGGATATTTTGCCCCCTTAAAAAAATCTCATTACTAAGAAAGCCTATGTTTCTGAGTAATAACCCAGGGAAGGGTACCTTTATATAAAGTAATTACATAAACCATACCTGAAGCACTATAAAAGTATGACTTATTACTTTCAAAGCAAAGCAAAAGTAAGTCTTAAAGTGGATTACTTTCAAAGCAAAATAAGGACGCTGAAGAAAATTACAAAAATTACTTTTATTAATTTTCTTCTCTTCGACATAAAAGCTTAAAAATTAATATTTTTTGGAAATTAGGAATTTTTTTTTTTTAAATTCACATGGCCGTTTTAGGCGGTGGTATTGGAGAGATACCTCCCCATGCCCATAAAATTTTAAAAATGTTCTTTTAAGATGCGTAAAAAGGAATTTCAGAATCTCCAGGGTCCTAGTTTAGGTTTTTAAACATTCGCTGACTATAAAACTTGCATTTGCTAAACAAAATTATGGGAAAACTGAAAAAAAAATTGAATTTTTCAAATTTTTCAGGGGAACTTTTTTTCCTTGGTGGACTTTTCTTGTTTTATAGCTTTAACAGCCTATGGCCATAAGAGTCAAGTTTTATTAATCTATACCCCTATGTGCGACGTGGCGGGCACTGCTACTTATATATAATTAACAAATTATTTAAATCGGGCATTTTTCCTGGTAGCGGGAAAGAAACGGTGAATTATATAAAAAGATAAATAATGAAATATTAGCAATTTTACTAGACTTAAAGCGCGCCTTGGAAACTATACATAGAATAAAATAGTAATTTTTCCTGTCTGTCTGTGTTCGCGTCACGAGTTTCTGCCAATAAGCCAGTTTAGTTGGACTGGCATCAATATTACCTTGGGGAATGAAAAAGTGTTCGAGTTCACAAAAATGAACTCGAGTACTTCTTGAAGAACCAAAAAATTGATGTCATGATGGTTTCAGAGACTCATTTAACAACAAATAGCTTTTTTAAAATCAATGGCTATATATTATATGACACTAAAGACCCCCGTGGCAGAGCATGTGGTGGTTCAGCTATTCTAATAAAGGCTCGAATTAAACATCATTTACTGTGTGATTTTTGTGAGGACTATCTTCAAGCAACAAACATCTGTATCTGTAGAATATCATCAAAACTTTGTTATTTCTTCGATTTATTCACCTCCTAGATTTCAAATATCAGAGAGTCAATATATCGACTTTTTCAAATCACTAGGTCCCTGTTTCATAGCATCTGGCGACTACAACGCTAAACATACGTTTTGGGGATCACGCCTAATAACTCCAAAAGGTCGTGTTTTGTTTGATACAATTTCAAAAATGCGTCTGAATGTGATATCAAGTGGACAACCCACCTATTGGCCTACTGATCGACAAAAAATACCTGATGTTATTGATTTTGGCGTGACTAAAGGTATTTCGAGAGAAATGATTAAGGTTGAAGCGTCACTCGAATTATCCTCAGATCAATCACCCACTATTGTCTTTATATGGAATCAGCAAAATATCGTGTCGCCAACAACTTGCACAAGCATTAATTGGTTGAAATATAGAAAGTATCTCAGTACTCATTGTTCGGAAAACATACCTCTAAGAACACCAGAAGATGTGGACCAGAGTCTAATTTATTTTGATCAAAACCTTAAATCAGCTGCCCAACATGCGACAGAAACCAGACAACCAGCTAGATACAATCAAATTTATTTTGTAGATGTCGAGCGGCTCTTGGCTGAAAAAAGAAAAATTAGAAGAGAGTGGCAAGCACACAGATCTCCTCAACTCAAATCTAGACTTAGAGATTGCACGAAACGACTAAGACAGCTGCTAGAATCTCGAAGAGTAGCATATCTGAAAAATTACTTGGAAGACCTCGACGCAACTGCTCAATCAGATTATTCATTATGGCGTGCATGTAGGAACCTTAAAAGGCCGGTCGTACGTAAGCCTCCCTTGCGAACTTCTTGTGGAGACTGGGCAAGGAATGGTACCGAAAAAGGCAATTTGTTTGTTGGACATTTGAAGAAGATTTTCACCCCAAATGTATGTACTGATATAGCTGAGTTACCATCAGTAGAGACTAGTGCCGTAGTACCCCTAAGATTTGAATTTAGCGATATTGAAAGGGCAATAGCAGATTTAAACACCAAAAAAGCCCCTGGCGTTGATAAAACAAGTAACAAGATGTTAGTTGAGTTGCCCCGTATAGGTCGCAGAATTATTCTGTTTGTTTTTAATGCCATCTTACGTCTTGAGTACTTTCCCACAGAGTGGAAGGTCTCTTTGATAACTATGATTCCTAAACCAGGAAAAGACCACACAAAAGTAGAATCATACAGACCTATAAGCCTTTTATCAAACGTGTCAAAGTTATTTGAGAGAATATTAATAACTAACCTGAATCCAATTCTTAGCGCGAAAGGATGCATTCCGAACCATCAATTCGGCTTCAGAAAACAACATAGTACGATCCAACAAACACACAGATTAGTAAATGTAATTAAAACGACCTTTGAAGAAAAAAAATACTGCTCTGCGCTCTTTATCGACGTTTCTCAAGCATTCGATAAGGTTTGGCACGAAGGCCTAATATTTAAGCTAAAGCATAACTTGCCCGAAAACTTGTATTATCTCTTAAAAGATTATTTAACGAATCGCAAGTTCTTACTAAAAGAAGGTGACTTTTTAAGATCTCCACAGCTCATTGAAGCCGGAGTTCCCCAAGGTAGTATTTTGGGACCAATTTTATATTTACTGTACACATCGGATATGCCAATTAGAACCCTAGTCCACACATCAACTTTTGCAGATGACACAGCTTTTTTAAGTATTAATGAAAGTGCCCAAGAAGCATCACAACTTTTACAAGACCACATACTCAATTTGGAAAAATGGCTAGAAAAATGGAGAATAAAAGTGAATGAACAAAAATGCACTCACATAACTTTCACACTGCGCAGGGACTCATGCCCTAATATTCGCATAAATAACCAAATGATACCACAGCTTTCAGACGTTAAATACCTGGGTATACATCTTGACCGTCGCCTTACTTGGAAAAGCCACATTGACTTCAAGTTAACACAAATGAAACTAAAAGCAGTACAACTAAATTCGCTTATTGGCAGAAACTCCACCCTGAGCTTAGATTGTAAACTTCTACTGTACAAGTCGGTCCTCAAACCAATTTGGTGTTATGGGATTCAGTTATGGGGCACTGCCTCAGCTAGCAATGTAGAAAAAATTCAAAGGCGCCAAAATAAGATTTTACGTATTATTAAATCTGCTCCCTGGTATATAAAAAATTCGAACATCCACAAAGACCTAAACATGACATCAGTTAAAGCAGAAATAGCGAAACATGCAGACACATATCTAAAGAGGCTTGAATCTCATCCAAACCCTTTGGCGCGTAACATGCTGAATGAAACTGGTTATATTCTTGGCCGTACATTAGAGGGATGACCCGCAAATGATTTCAAAATCCGTCAAACAAACATTATTTTTGTCTAGCACTTTGGCTGGACTTAAAAAGAATATTTTATTTTAGACTTAAGATACGAGTAATTATTGTTAGTTCAAAAATATTGAAGATACAATAAATAAATTATGAAAAAAAAAACTTAAAAAATTGCAATATTTTTTAAGTTCAATTTATCGGCATAGAAAACAATGGTTTTAGAGCAGTGGTGCACATCAGATATCCTATACTTCACAACATCGGAACACATACACTATACGTGTATACGTGTCTCCATACAACATACATGTTTTAACGTGTATTATGAACTGTAAAGGGCACGATTTTAAAAGTTAAAAAAACAAAAAGTAATAAAAGAAAACTTATAAATGAAAGGGTGTCCCCATAGGTGACGTCAATATATAACCCTATATTTTGAACCATTATAGACAAACATTAGAAAATTGGACAGGATGTCCGTTATAATAACAGGTACAAATAAATACAATTAAAAAAACCCAATAGTTGATGTATATGGAAAAGTTTTGAACCGTAACAAATATACGGTTGAAATATACAAAGAACCTGTACTGCTAAGTCCGTTATAACATCAAGCATTTGGAAATTAGACAGAATATCCACTACTATGTCCGGTATAACAACATGTATAAATATTTAAAATTATAAATTAAATGGTGTCTCAATAGTTGATGTAAATTGATGCATATGGCCAAACTTTTAAACCTTTATAGAAAGACAGTTGAAATTTTCAAAGTATTTAATTTAAAATTGTACATTAAAGGGTGTCCCCGACGCTTGAAATTTAAACAAGTTTAAATAGGTGGACACATATTTAAGCAAAGTAATGTCCATAATAAAAAGTATAAAAAAATAAAGGAGTGTAAACTATTATAGACAGACAGTTATAATTTACACAGAGTTATAATTTACTCATAGTCTATATTCCTATATCCACAAAAACAAAAAAAAATATTTTTACATATAGATAGGCACTTGAAAAATAACATAATATGTTTAATGCTATGCTATAATAGCAAGTTTTTTTTTTGTGCAAACAGCTTATCTTTGGATTTAGCCAGATTCACTTAATCCTTAGTTCTATGCCCGCTACAATAAGAGGTATACAAATTGTGGTATGCATACGTAATTTAGTTTATCAATTATTTGGTTTGGATACTAGTACTTACTTCCTTTTAAATATTTAGTTTAGAATTGATGTCCATATATCTGTTTTGAAGTCGGTTTTTTTTACAAAAATTATTGTTATACAATCTGTTATAAGTTGTCAACAGTTGACAGTATTTTTCTTTTCGTTGGAGACGCCTAGAGATACTAAAATCTCTATGGTTGAAGACTATATAGCTCACGACTCTGACTCGGGTGTATGGTGGGTGGGTGGATTTTTGTTTTGAATGTAATTGTGCGAAAGAACGAATTCCATTGACATCGTAGGACCGTCAGTAAAAGAAAATAATATGTGGAGGAGCATAATTATTTAAGATATCTGGAATAATTTTTTGTTGATTTCAAAGTAAAGTAACCTCAGGTAATTATTACCTACCATTTAATAGTGTTACTTCCTTTGGGAAAGGAATAGAATAGAAAAAGACAAATAATGTTCATTATTTGTGGTATTTTAAATACCAGCTTCACTAACAACAGATTTTATAACAATTCCAATAGCAGAAGTTATTAGCCAAAAATAAAATTGTACCAATCTAGTTAAACTATATTATTATATAAACTATATATTAAAAGGCCATCTTGAAATTTAAGATTTTATATGCAAAGAAAAATCCGATGGGGTAAATCGATTATTAACAATTATGTGTTTGATAAAAATAGTTTATATTTTCAGAAGAATGCTGCTATGGATATTCTGTAGGATCGCCAATTTGTAGGGCTCAAACTTTTAATACACGACTGTTTTAAAATCGAGTGATTTCCAAAAACGAAAAATTGGTACATCTTAAAGTCAGTTCTAACAAAATATTAAGAAAATCAAAAACATAACATATTTGTAGAAAAAACAATTAAATAAGCTCTATTCAAAAACTAAAGTTGTGACCAACTATTTTTTTTTGCTTTAAAATAATAAATAACAAACAAGTCAGGGGATCATACATTTAGTGCAATTGTATTTTTTCCGGCACAATTCTGATTTAAAAATTAGAACGGTAGTTCTTTTTACTCTATCAGTCTGGGGGTTGTAGGTTCGGTTCCCTACAAATACTCTGGATATTTAACTACAACGAGTAAAGGAAAGGTCTGTGTTGCTATGCAATTTGGTGGTATATCAGTTCAATTTTTTTTGGTTTTCGTGACGATACTTATAATTTAATGAATTATATTAGCAAATTTCCACTTTACTTTATTGATAGTTTCTGCTATAAAAGTTACTGAACAGACCCATAAAAATTTAATTACACCAATACAAATTGTATTTGTACGTTATCGAAAGTAAAATAAGTATAATTCAATTCGGTTTCGATTCGGTTTACAGAAAAATATGTATTTAGTAAAATTTTAAAAAATATCAGTTTTCTAAATATAATAATGAGTTTCGTTCTTAATAAAATATGTGCTGTTTCGGTATTCCAAGTGAGAAAATTATCTAGAAAATGTGTATGAAAGTCACTCAGTTTTTTAAATTATTTCTATATAAATTTTCTAGACGTATCGTTTGCTTGCAATACAGAATATTAATTCGAATATTAATGTATAACATGAAATGTTTGAAAATAGTTTCAAAAACTATCAATCCGAATTCGAAAAGTTTTAGTCGAAAGTTAAATATACCAAATTTTTAAGCTGTTATTTATCCCAATTCCGTATATTTTTTAACTGTAATCTAAATTCAAAAACGTTTATTCGAAAGTGAAATATACCAAAGTTTTAAGCTATTCGTTTATTACATTTCCAATTTTATTATTTTTTTTTTAACTGTAATCCTAATTTAAAAACTTTTATTCGAATGTGAAATATACCAATTTTTTAGGCTGCTCATTTTTGTCATTTCCAATTTTTTTTTTATTTCGAATAAAAAATTTGTGTGGAAGAAAATTAATCAGTTTTCTTAAATAAAAGTTTATGTAGGTTTTAAAGTAAAATAATTATTATTAGTTAAAATATGTAATTTTTTCAATTCAATTCGCATCTAAACTACATGTTTCTCAAAATAAAAAAAAAAGTTCGTAATAATCAAATTGTATGTCGAAAGTAAAACTTTTGGAATCTACACGTTTTATATACTTTACAGAAGGCTTACTTAGACATATATTTAAAAACAAATCCTTACAATACTTTTTATGAATAATAAAAATGTAAGGCAAGGTTATAAACATTTCCATGTTTAAGCAAACCCAATCGTACTCATATCCATTGCTAATCAATTAGCCATAATAAAAGGCCATCAGTTTAAAACAAAAATTTTAGCGAATATCTTTCTCTTTAAGACAATTTTGGATAACCCTTTAAGCTTTTTATGCAAGTTCCTTGTACTTAAGTTTACACCTAAGCTTACTTAAAGGGTATAAAAACAACTCCATATAATATTTTGAGTTAATTATTTAAACTCCTTAAACAATTATAAAACACTTAGGTAGGTATATTTAAAATAATCTACAGTGTGTTCGAGTAAACTATTTTCATAAAAAAAAAAAAAACAAAAAGATTTGCTCATTTACAATGCATAAAAATGCATAAGCTAAAAAAAATACACAGGGGATTAATCGCAATAAACTTGTCTATTGTTGTCACTCAGTTTACTTTCATTTGAATAATAAAAAGAAAAAAAGAACACATTTCCACAACTGCATATTTAATAAACATCCCAAAAGTATGCTTTAGATTAAGTGCCAACAAACTTTTTAAATAAACAATAAAAAGTAGACTTTTAAATTGAAATTGAAAATCAACATACCGTATCAGTACCATCATCTGTGTCATCGCCATCCATTTGTTTGGTGGTTATATCCTTGCCTGTAGTGTTATTGCTGGATGATGAAGATTTGATTGAAGCTGTGGTATTAACCTGCAAATCCAAAGGTACACTTTCCTCTGATATAACCGATTGGGATGTCAAGTTATCCACAAAATCATTAAAAGTATTATTACTACCGTTTGAAAGGGGATTTGTTGGGGTGGGAGTTTCGGCAGTAAAAGTTAGGGTATTAGTATCTTTAAGGTTTATGGGAGCTATGTAGTTATTTATTATTTTATTAAAAGTATCACGAGGTTTAATATTTTCTATACTTTTGGTGTATTTGGAATTCATTTGTATGGTTGACTGATTTTGAGATTTAACTGTTACATCTGATTGGGAAGTTTTCTTTTTTTGGTTTTGTGGAAAATTTTCTTTAAAATTATGATGCTGCAGCAAAAGCTCAGCTTCTCGCAGCAACTCATCTACGCTACGTGTATCAGAATTATCCGCCAATCGTGATACCTCCTGAAATATACTTTCGGCATCAATTTCACTCTCGTAGCCATTGCTGAAATCTCCGGCAACACCACATTTTTGTTCTTGCTTAAGAAATTCCATTATACTGCTACTTGCTGTATAATCATCAAAGTCAATAGTGAGCGTTGGTGAACCAGGAGTGGAATCTTTGTTGCTGGCTATTTGTTTGGGTGTGGTAAAATTTTGCAGGTTTTGATTTTCTTTTGATAATTTTATTTGCTTGGCTGAAGCCATTATTATTTTTTGTTTAATAACAACTGCTGCTGTTTAGTTCTTATTTACAATAGTTTACTAACGGTGAGACGTTCTATTTACATATAATAACAAGCAAAAGTTCTTCTATAAAAATTTTATATTTATTTAAAATTTATTTTATACACAGAAAATTTTTAAATAAAAATCACAATATTCTATTTTATTCTACTATACTACCGACGTTCTTTATTTCTTTTTTTACCTCACAAGTAAAATATTTTTTATTTCCTTTTTGTATTTGTTCTAATAGGACGGCTCTCATAATATTAAGAAAAGCATTTAATATCCTTGTTTCTGGCCGACACGAATGATAGCAAAATGACGAATAGAGTATCGTCAGGATGTTACGAATATACAAATATTTTAATTGCACAAATCGACAAAAGAAAAGAAAACAGATACAATTTTCCATTAGAACCACATTTGGATTTCAGTTATCGTGTTTTTTGTTTTGTTTTTACTTTTCTTGGTTACAATACAGAGTTGATTGTTTTTTATAGTTGGATTGATAATAGGAGGTGATGCCACATTACAAAATTATAATGTTAAGTTTGAGGAAAAAGTTATGTTGTGGAATTAAAAGATTCGATTATTCAACTACATACGTATCGTAAAGCCTAAATTACGGTTATTTAAATAGAAGAAATAAATAAATTAAAGGTATGTCACCCAAACATATAAAAATATTGGCAAAAAAACCGAAAAATTTATAAAAATGGAGAATAAAAAACTGAAACAAACTAAAGTGCATTTCGAGGAACAAAAGCAACCAAGCCACCATACTATGAAAGTAGTTTTAACGTTGAGGTTACTGAGAGCTTTAGCAGAATTGTTAAAAACAAATTTAAATTGTGCTCGAAAATCGGCTAAATGAGTTATGAATTTAAAATAAGTTTTGTTACAATTAATAAAATGTTAATGTTATTATAATACAACATTTCAAAAGATGCTAAGTTCTTTCATTTTATTAATTTCAACTAATTTTTTAATAAAATAGCTTTATAAATAATACTAAATGTATTTAAATTTAATATTTTTGTTTGCCTTTCTTTATTATTTTTTATAAAAATTGTTTTAATAAGGTTTAAATAATAGGTGCGATCCCGTACTTTTTGGGAAAAGTTCGGTAAAATGAGAGTAAACAAAAAAAAATTTTGTACCCCCAGTCTACATAGGACATAAAATAATAAGCAATAACACTAACATCATTTGAGCATTTTTTTCTCTTAAGAGGCCGTCTTCACTAGTTATAAAATTGAACAAAACCTAAAAATGATGCCGGCAGAGCATTGGAATTAATTTGTGCATGTCGTTATAGGTGCCAATTGCGTGTTTAAGTCATTTTCTGTTTAAACATAATTTTCTGTTTTCCAACAATGTTAGAATGATTATTGAACAGCAGATTTTAGGATTACCGTTGAGCAACAGATGGCGGTGTTCGCAAATACTAATGTCAACCTAAAATACAACAACAACATTTTTGTTATATTACAGAAGAGCACCATGTTAAAATTCGGAAATAACCTTAACATGGGCAGTCTACATTTCTTACTAACTTGATGTTAGTGTTAATGTTTATCATTTTATGTTTAATGTAGACTTTGGGTTAAGTTTTTTGGTTTACAAAAAAGGGGATTGTGTGGTGTCAAAATCAATTTATGACTTTAAAAGCGTATATAAGTATTAAGCATTTTTATTTTTATCAAGTCTACATTTTAGTTTAAATAAAATACCAAGTGAGAGACTTAAATGATTCTTTAAGAAGAGTCGCATGTGCGACTACACTATGTAGTGTACCATTTTCTCACGACCAATTTATCATTTATCTCTTAAGACCATGATTCACTATCTTACTCAGTCATGCAATCTATCAAAAATAATAATATTATAAAATTATTTCTTCCCATGCGATCAGAGTTACAAAATCCATTTTGTAAGATAGCACCTACAACGCCATTTTGAAACGATTTTTTTGAGTAGGACAGAATTCTGTTAGATATTGTGACTGATTCCCTTAATAATCCTTTCATCTGGCAACTCATATATGGGTGCTATAATTTCTACTCCACTTTTTACTTTGCTGTGGTGGTTATTTACGAGATAATTGTCAAAAGAAGCAGTCGCATATTTATCCAGTTCCGTGAAATTTTAATAAATTGTACCAAAGTACAACTTCTTTTATCTTTAAATGAATTAATAAAAAATATAAACTTAATCAAACTACATTAAAAGAGGCGCACAAAAATGCTGTACTTGGAAGATTATTTAGAAAGTAAGTATGAAAAAAATAACATACCAAACAAAAAAGGTGCTCCGTCAAAGACCCACGGAGGCTTAAAAGTAAATAAAAACAAACATGAAATTGAGGTTAAACAGAATTTTTATATATCTAATAAAATATTTTAAACAAAAGAAGATTTCTATATAAAAATTTTTGTTTTTAATTACAGTGATTGAGCATTTGCCTCAAGAGTTGAGAGATCGCTTTACAGAAATGCGTGAATTGGATTTATCTGTTCAAAGTAAATAGCATTTTCACTTCAGTACATCTTTTGTAAACTGTTATAAATTTTCTTATAGACAGCATGGATTCCTTAGAGAAAAAGACTAGAACATTTTTTATGCAGTGCAAGCGAGGCGATTTGCAAGATGAAGCTGCTGAAACAGAGTTTCAAAACCTGCGTAAAGAATATTACAAAGTCCTAGAAGATGCTGACGAAAAAGTTGCAATTGCTACACAAATTCATGAATTGGTGGAAAGATATTTGCGTCGTTTAGATAGCGAACTGTTTAAATTTAAATGTGAATTAGAGGCTGATAATAATGGTATCACCGAAATATTAGAAAAGCGTTCATTAGAAATGGATGGAGGTAGCAGTGCCGCGACAGCATTGTTAAGTGTGGCATGTTTAAATCAGAAGGAAAACCGTTATTATGGAGGTCTCAGTGCTGCTGTGGCACCTTCGAGCAGTAACAGTCACAGTGCAGTAATTGGAGGTGGAGCAGTGGGAATTGGTATGGGTGGAATAACTATTCCAGCCACACCCACTGGAGCAACAAAAGATAATAGATATCGTACCCCCAAACCAGAGAAGAGAAGGGACAGCACTTCTACACTACAAGGAACGGTTCCTGAAAAAAGAGCAAATCTAGGTAACAGTCTATCAGCAAGTACTCCTCCTGTAGCTGTAGTGAGGCCTATTACGCCTGGTATGGGAGCAGCACTGAACCCAGCTACAGCTGTTGTAGGTACACCTTCTGCAGTATCATATAATCTACAGCAAATTGGTGGTTCTGCCTCCACGGCTATAGCTGCTGCAGCTTCACAGGCCATAGTTGCAACCCAGCAGATGCAACAGGGTAGACGTACAGCTAGTTTAAAAGCAAGTTATGAAGCCATACATGGCGCTGGTGGTGGACCAACAGAATTTTGGATTAGCCGCGATTTAGCTAGTGCAGCTGCAGCCTCTGCAGCAGGCATTACTGGTAACAATACGACGGAAAAAAACAAGAAGAAGTATGCTCAAAAGTATTTTATCCTGATTATTGCAAATACGAAACATGTACTAACATATTTTTAATTTAAATTTTAGAAAACTAAACACAAGTCTATCGCATGTTACAGCTTCCGCGAATGTGGGTCCTGTCACTCCATCAGTTTTGAGTTTGGCTTCCTCGTCTTCTCTAACCGTAGACTCTATTGAAATGCTAGCTGCCAACACAGCTACTTTAAATGTTCCTTCTTTAGTTGCAACTGGACATGTCGCGGCTTCCTCTTCTACAGGCACGTCTAGTTTAAGTTCTTCAAATAGGGCTGCTTTAAATTCAGTATCTTCAGTTAACTCTGTATCCAGCTCTTCAACATCCACAGCTCTAACGCCTGGCTCAAACATTACCCTTAATGAAAATGGTATGGTCGTTGAACAGACACCTGAAGGCGAATGGTCGTATGATCCTAATGAGCCACGTTATTGTACATGTAATCAAGTCAGCTATGGGGATATGGTGGCTTGTGATAATGATGCTTGTCCCTATGAATGGTTTCATTATCCTTGCGTTGGTATAACACAACCACCAAAGGGCAAATGGTACTGTCCCAAGTGTACAGCTTCAATGCGTAGACGCGGTAATCGCAAAAATTAGTATTATTAAAAGAAAATGTGAATTACATGAACAAATTAGTGTTTATAAAAATAAAAACGCTACATATAAACATTGGCTTCTGGTTTTTTTAATATCTGCATTTAATTAATTTTTTAATATTTGCATTTAATTATCACCATGATTAATTTATTTCTCCAAAAGTTTTTTTTTTTAAACAGTTTAGCTACTTATTCTCTAGATAAAAATATACAACTATCGTTAATTATATTGTAAGAGTTGAGGTACTTTGGTTTCTTGTTAATAAAAAAGTTGAAATCAAATGTACACAAGTTTAACAAAACTTCACATAGTAATCACTTAGTACAATTATTAAACAAACATTAATTTAGTAATCACAATTAACTTGTATTTCAAAAACTATCATTTCGAATTACTTGGTATGTTTTACCTGCGAAGTATAGACATCGTAACCCAAGCTTATCATATTATCATAAAATATACGATATCTTAGAGGTAACCAGTAGAAATTTACAAATTGCGCCACCGGCCAAACCATCCACTCGGCAGCATACAATTTCCAGGCTTTTTCTTTCATTTCCTCCCATACTTCATCCTTGGATTTCCATTCTAAAATCCCCAAGGTAATGAAAAACGCTGATATATAAATGGGAGAGCAAATAACTTGATCCAGAAAAATCTTCTTAATTACCAACCGCAATGAACGTCCTGGCAAGCGAGCATCCAAAAACTGATACCAGTAATGGCATATAATACCAACTGCCATGCCGGATACAGCCATATGAGAAGTACGTTTGGAATCCCATTTTTCAATTTCTCCACAATATTTTTCATACTGTTGTTCTAATATATCACCAGCTGAACTAAGGCTTAAAGAAATAGTTACATTTGTTGCCAACAAAAATTTATCACTGAAAGCTTTGTGATGGAATTTCTTAATAACACGTACTGTATTTGTTTTCGTTACAGTTTTCCAAGCTGCTCTTAACAATATTATCATTTTACCAAACTGCAAAGAAATTCAACAAATCGTTTTTGAAAACCTCTTCAAATATAATTTGGAATATTGTATAACGAGACGTTTTTTTACAAAAGCTTTTCCTTAAGTTGCTTCTATATACACCTCTCGGTGCGCAAGCTTAAAGTTCTTAAGCAATTTTTATGTTTTTAAAATAATAACTTGTATTCTAGAATAATTATAAACTAAAATTGAAGAAAGATTTTAATGAATGAATAAAAAATGTTATTGTCATAACAACACGTGTCCTGTCATAGTATTAAGTAATGGTGGCGATGCCAGATATCTCATGCATTACAGAAAATTTTAAATTCTACAAAATAAACCAGACGAAAAAATTTATTATTGGAATGGTTCCTTTTATCAACCAAAATAATTCTTAAAAAACTAAATAGATATGATGTGATCAAGATTAATGTGAGTATCTAGCCGTGTTGGCCCTGACGGTGGTCTTACCACTGGGTGTAGACCAGTACCCCATTGCGTCATATGATTACCGCACACTACACAATAGAAGCGCAATGAAGCGACAATAGCACCTAAATGCTATTATCCCATCATCGCACAGTGTATAATACAAACGCTAAAGAGTAGAAATTTATATTACATGGCAAGCCTAGACCCATGTTCTAATCTCTTGCTTAGGAGACCATCCAACTCCTTCTGTTGAGAGTACAACAGCATACTTGAACAACAAGTGGTGCACACTTTGCATGTATTAGTCCCAACTACAGCCACCACGTGTACCCTAAAGGGAGCTCACCAACAACCTGTCACAGAGAGGAGCGGCTCCCGTGGTACCAGTCGTTTGGACACTGGTTGGGCCTCGAACGACCCTGTATACCACAGACCTGTTCTTCCAAATTAAGTTTCCAGGGATCAGATAATTGTCTAAAGGGTACGAGTACAGTTACTAGAACTAGAATCGAAAAATGTTTATAACTTTTGTAATTTGTTTTTTGAAATTAAGTCTTTCCTTCATTCTTTTTTTTAAGGCCAGTCCGTAGCTAGCCTGAATTTCAGTTTCTCAGTAGAAGTACCTATGTGTAAAAAAAAAACAACCTGAAATTCAGGTTTGAAAATTTTCAGCAACTTTCCGTTTGGAGGTACGCATCTAAAAAGAAAATTAACGGAATTTTTGACTATTACAGGGATGTTAAAACAAAAAGGGTAGTGTTTTTTCTTTCAACTGAAACAATTTTTATATTTCATAGTCTTAAGCCCAGTACGCAGCTCGACTGATTTTCAGTTTGCCATAAGAAGTGTGTATAAAAAAACAGCCTAAACTTCAGGTTTGAACATTTTCAAGCGACTTTCCGTTTGGGAGTACGCAAATAAAAAGAAAACTAAACGGAATTTTTGATTATTACAGGGATGTTAAAATAAACAGTATAGACTTTTTTCCTTCAACTGAAACAAAAATTAATGTTCAGGGAATTTTTTGGTAACGGAATTTTGACATTTCATGGTCTTACACTTTTAAAATATTATTTTTTCATTTCTGTGTTGGTATAATGTTATTGTGTACAATATACATAAAAAAATTTAAAAACATGACAACATGATTTTTATTTCTACAAAAGACCACATGATGAATTGTAGTTTTGTAGAAATAAAAGCAAAAAAAAAAAATCAAACCAGAAATTCCGTAGAGCTGCCCTGAGCTGGGCTTTATAACGGAATAATAATAATAACGGAATTTTGGTAACGGAATTTTGACATTTCATGGTCTTACACTTTTAAAATATTATTTTTTCATTTCTGTGTTGGTATAATGTTATTGTGTACAATATACATAAAAAAATTAAAAAACATGACAACATGATTTTTATTTCTACAAAAGACCACATGATGAATTGTAGTTTTGTAGAAATAAAAGCAAAAAAAAAAAATCAAACCAGAAATTCCGTAGAGCTGCCCTGAGCTGGGCTTTATAATGAGAAACAAAAAACTGATGCAAACTTTTGATTAATGAATATAATATAGAGGGTTTTACTACGAAAATTCTTAAGCAGAATTTAAAAAGAAGGTTTTGCAAAAAGTGGACCTTTAGAAGAAGCAATCAAGAAAATAAATGGCAAAAGAGTCTTTCTAGAAATCAAAGCTTATACATAGAACACACATCGCGGAACTTAATAGTATCAGCTATTTCCCTTTTATCTTGCTAGGTATGCCACAGGTATAAATTGGTTAATAAAAACTAATAAAAATTAGTACCTACATTTTTTTTTATTTTAAGTCAATTCTTTTCTATTTTTTATTTGACAAATTTAATTTTATTTTATACTTAAAGCACAAATTTTTTCGAGTGTAACAGTTCAAATAGGCGTTTTTCCTAGCTTCTTGCTGGCAACTTTGTTTTAAAAAAATTATATAATAACAATAAATGTAAACAGAGAGCAAGATTTTTAATTTCATCACAACTTTATACCTGTGGCACACATAGCAAGATAAAATGGAAATAGCTGATACTATTAAGTTCCGCGATGTGTGTTCTATGTTAAAAAGAATTAAGGATTATGATAATAAAGACAAAAAAGTAAAAATTGTTAAACAATATTATGATTCATTTTGCAAACATCGGGAGAAATTTCGTGAACAACAAAACTTGAAGCCAGAAATGGCAGAGGTCAGTAACAGGCTGCAAACTTTTTTGCTTTGAGAAAAAAATATCACCAGTAATTTATTTCAGGATGGGCGCAGTAGCTTCTATTGCATTTTAAGATGTCTATTACCCAGTGCTGATTTAGCACGTCCTCCCTATGGATTGCAAATACCAACATTAGGAAAAGTCTATATAAAGATACTACAGTTGGGATTGGAATGTGAGGAATTAGAAAAAAAAAAAAATAAAAATATGTCTGAATCTTGTATATTTTGCAGCAAAGGATGCAGAAATTTTAGAAGCACGGAATTTCAACGGCATTAGAGGTGACTATGCCGAAAGAGTTTATCGTATTTTAAAACCCAGATGTACTCATGAACCTAGTAATCTAACATTGAAACAGGTTCATGATATGTTGGATACTATAGCCAACGAAAACCGTTTAAGTAAGAATAAGTTTTGTTTTTTAGTTAAACTTATTTGTAATGGAAATTCTTATTGAAAGAACACTATATACGAATCTTAAATTTGTTATATTTCTAAAATTATATATTGGTTTCCATCTCGTATTGTAGATACCGAAAAAATTTTAGTACAACTTTCTGAAATAGCCTCACCTGAAGAGCAGATGTGGTTTGTTCGTCTTTTACTAAAATCTATGCATTTGGGTATAGGAGATCAGCGTGTTTTTGGAATACTACATCCTCAAGCTAAAGCTTTTTTTCAAATATGTCCTAATCTAATAAAATTATGTTCCACTTTAGCTGACAATAAGTTTAGTGTGGCTGTCACAGCGCCCTCGACTTCTTCATCAAGTCTAGGAGCAACAGAACTGTCTGTTAAATTACAACCATTCCAGTTTATAAGTCCGCAATTATGTGAAATATTTCCTGGTAACATAGAAAATATTATGGCTAAGGATGTGTTATACATGGAAACTAAAATGGATGGTGAAAGATTTCAGTTACACTATCAGAATAATATTTTCAAATATTTTTCCCGTAATGGTATTGACTATACTGAAAGTTTTGGTTCATCTTACGATGAAGACAACAAGCTGACTTCAAAGCTTAAACATCTACTACCTATTGGCATGACTTCGATGATTATAGATGGCGAAATGATGGTGTGGAACACCTACCACAACAAATATCATGAAAAGAGTGAAAATACCGATGTCAAGCATTTGAATAAAGCACGTAACTGCCAACCTTGTTTTGTTATTTATGACATTTTATATTGGAATGGTGAATCCCTACTGCAAATGCACTACATACAAAGAATGCACAAATTAAGGCATTTAATAAAGGAACAGGAGGGTGTATTGCAACTAATAAGAAGTGAAAAAATAACTTCAGCCGAAGATTTTAAACAAAAATTTCAACAGGCCTTGGACCAACATAAAGAGGGTGTGGTGTTAAAGCAACAGAAGGCAGTCTATCGTCCAGGACGTAGAAACGGTAGTGGATGGTATAAGGTCAAGGCGGATGTAAGTCTTTTTTTAATGAAATCTTTTTATCGTTTTCTTGCTTTATTTTTATTAATATTTTTCAGTACATTGAAGGTCTTACAACTGAATTCGATCTGCTAGTAATAGGTGCTTTTTTTAATCGCACTCGCACTTTTGTCGAATCATTTCTTGTCGGCGTTCTTAAATATATTTCCCTACAACAATTTGAGGTGTATTCTATTGGCAAAGTCAGCAATATTACGCAGCAACGAGTAGCGTTGAATAACATTTTGAAACCGCATTGGCATATAGCTTCTGAAGAACCCCCACCCATATGGTACCATTTTAAAGAAACAATTGCTGAAGGACGGCCAGATGCTTGGATAGAACCTAGAAATTCAGTTGTCCTTCAAATTAAAGCCACCGATTTAAATCCTTCGGGAGCTTTTGCTTTGACAATGGCATTGCATTTCCCACGCATTCAAGCTTGGCGTAATGATAAACTATGGCATGAATGTTTGTCGCTGGAAGAATACAATCAAATAAAACAGAATTCTGGTACTGGTGCAATAAAAAAGATTGTTAAACGAACTGTAAACTTGCAAGATTTCACGGAAACTCGTGTTAAACGTAAGAGAATGACGGCTGCAGAAAAACGTAAATTGGAAATGCAGGCATACGACGATAAATTTGATCCTTCCACAGTAAGTTTACTATTGGAAACTATTTCTGTGTCAGTACATAATTGTTTGCTTTTTTAGGTCGAAAAAATTTCTACACTTCTAAATGATTTTAGCGTATGTATACTTAGCGCTTCTTTGAAAAGAGGTTATACTCCGGAGTATTTGAAAACTTTGGTGGTAAAAAATGGAGGCACTGTGGTAGATAACCCATTACCCAACAATCCCACTTGCATAGCGGTAGCTGGCGATGAAACGTACCGCGTTAAATTGCTTTGTAAATCCCAACAATATGATATTGTCTCCTTGGATTGGTTTTTGCGTATTTGTGAAAAACAAAAATTCAAGTTAAAGCCTTGCGATATGTTGGCCATGAAACCCAGCTTAAGGGAACGTTTTTCATTGTTCTATGATAAATGGGGTGATCATTATACTGAATTTGTTTCATCCAAAGAACTTAAACGTATATGTGATCGTATGCAAGACGAAACTGTGCCAGATCTAGATGATGAACAATTACTGGAATTAGAAAATTTACTTTATAAAAAGCTAAACCGCAATTGGTTTCGTTCAAAATATGCATATTTCTATACTTTCGATCTGGAATCAGAAACAGCGAAATTAAATTATCAATGGCATGGTGGTAGTGTTTTAAATGATCGAAATTTAAATGCTGACAGCGATAATTATTCAAAAATTTGTTTCATATTTATTAACATACTGCAATTTGATAAAGCTAAGTTTTTGACTTGGCTCAAAGAGAGATTTAACGATAACTTATCTCATTTGCAAATAATTAATATACAATGGGTCTTGGAATCACACAAATCTAGAATATTGCAAGACATTAAAGAATATACTTGGCATGATTTTTAATAAACAAAATTTTTGTATTACAATACTGTCATCCAATGTTTTAATGTTTTAGCTTCGTTACAATATATTACGAGTAATTTAATTTTTAGAACTTATTTTTAGTAATTAAGCATTCAGGTAACTGGTAGAAGTCGATTTTAAACGCTAATCGAAATTAGTTTAATTTTCTTATTATAACTTTAATTATTATCAGGGCTGTTCTGAAATTCTCTTTTTATCAAAGTAATTTGAAATCACTTAAAACGCTACACTCAAAATTTTTTTAAATTACGTAATTTTAAATTACTTGCTTATTTTTGCGAGTTCTTTGGTGTTATTTTATAACAAACTGGTGGAATAAATAGCTTGAAGTGTTTTTCATTTTTGTAGTAAAATTACGTAATTTATAAGTAAAATATGAGAAAAATTAACATTTTTAAAGGCTCTTCTTTTTCAGTAATATTTTATATTTTTAAAATTTTGTTTTCTGTTATATAAATGTTACAAGATTAAATGTATATAAGGTACATCTGCCATTGCCAAAGATAGAAAAGACCTAAAACGCATTTCTTCAAATTGATGTCTGCTAATTTCAGAGACACATTTAACAACAAATAGTTTTTTTTTTTAAATCAATGGCTATATATTATAATATACTAAGGACCCCCGCGGAAGAGCATGTGGGGGTACGGCAATATTCATGAAGGCCCAAATCAAACAGTGTTTACTGTATAACTACCTTTAAGCAACAAACATCTGCATTGAAGAATATCATCAAAACTTCGTTATTTCATCGATTTATTCACCTCCTAGATTTCTAATATCATAGAGTTAATATAGCGACTTCTACAAATCACTAGGCCCCTGTTTCATAGCATCACGCTAAACATACGTTTTGGTTGAAATATAGAAAGTATCTCAATACTCATTGTTCGGAAAACATCCTGCTAAGAACACCTGAAGACGTAGAGCTGAGTCTTATTGATTTTGATCAATACCTTAAATCAGCTGAGCAACATGCAACAGTAGCCCGACAACTAGCTAGATACAGTAAAATTAGCTTAAAAAAGAAAAATTCAAAGAGAGTGGCAATCACACAGAACTTCTTTCAACTCAAATCTACGTCTAAGACAGCTACTAGAATCTCGAAGAGTAGCATCTATGAAAAATTACTTGGAAGACCTGGACTCAACTCCACAATCAGATTATTCATTATGGCGTGCATGTAGAAACTTTACGTAGCCCCCCTTGCGAACTTCTTGTGGAGACTGGACAAGAAATGATACCGAAAAAGGCAATTTATTTGTTGGACATTTGAAAAAGTTTTTCACTACAAATATATGTTCTGATATAGTTGAGTTGCCACTAGTAGGGACAGTTATTGAAAAGGCAATAACTGATTAAAACATCAAAAAAGCCCCTGGCGTAGATAAAACTAGTAAAAAGATGTTATTGGAGTTGCTCCGTATAGCTCGCAAAATTATTCTTTTTGATGTTAATGCCATCTTACGTCTTCAGTAATTTCCCACAGAGTGGAAGGTTTCTTTGATTACCTTGATTCCTAAGCCAGGAAAAAACCACACAAAAGAAAAGAAACATAGCAAAGCTGTTTGAGAGAATATAATTAACTAAGATGATCCAATTCTTAGCGCGAAAAGATGTATTCCGAACCATCAATTCGGCTTTAGAAAACAACATAGCACGAGCTAACAAACACACAGATTAGTAAATATAATTAAAAAGACTTGAAGAAAGAAATTACTGTTCTGCGCTTTCTATCGACTTTTCTCAAGCATTCGATAAAGTTTGGCACGATGGCCTAATATATACATATGTGAGTTAAAGCTGAACTTGCCCGAAAACATCTATAAGCTCATAAAAATTATTTAACGGATCGAAAGTTTTTACTAAAAGAAGGAGATTTTTAAGCTTTCCTCAGCTAATTGTTGCCGGAGTTCTGCAAGCTAGTATTTGCTGATGACACACCTTTTTTAGTATTCAAGAAAGTGGCTAAGTAGTATCACAATATTTACAAGACCACATACTCAATTTGGAAAAATGGTTGAAGAAATGGAGAATAAAGGTGAATGAACAAAAATGTACTCATAGCGACTCATGGTCTCCTATTCGCATTAATAACCAAATGATACCGCAGCTTTCAGACGTTAAATATCTCGGCATACATCTTGATCGGCGCCTTACTTAGAAAAGCCACATAGATTTTAACACAAATGAAATTAAAAGCAGTACAACTAAATTGGCTTATTGGCAGAAACTCTACCCTCACCTTAGATTGCAAACTTCTACTGTACAAGTCGATCTTTAAAACAATTTGGTGTTACGAGATTTAATTATGGAGGACTGCCTCAGCTAGCAATGTAGAAAAATTCATGCCATACTTTATCGAACGCTTGAGAAATCTCTATGAAAAGCGCAGAACAATATTTTCTTTACACGAAAGCCTTTTTTACTACATTTACTAATCTGTGACATTGTTCAATAGTTCTGTGCTGTCTAAAACCGAATTGGTGGTTCGGAATGCATCCTTTTTCGGTCTAAATTGTGTTTAGTTTAGTGAGTAATATTTTCTCAAATAGTTTTGACATATTTGATAACAGACTTATTGGCCTATAGCAGTCTACCTTTGTGTGACCATTCCTTGCCTTATATGTATATCATATTAATAACTGAAACCTTCAATTCTAAGGGAAAATGCTCAAGGCAAAATAAATAGAATTATTCTAACTGATACCTGGGGAAGTTCTATTATCATCTTGTTACTTGTTTTGTCGAAACCATACGCCTTCTTGAGGCAATTGCCTTTTCAACATCTTGTAAGTTAAATCTAAGGGGATTGCTGCTTCAACATGTGGTAAGGTAAAATATGTATGTATATATTCGGCATAAATACTTTTTTTAAATGATTAATATATAAATTGCTTTTTTCGATATCACTCCTTGCCCAACCTCCACATAAAGTACGCAAGGGAGGCTTGCGTATGACAGGTCTTTTAAGATTTCTTGTTGAACGCCATAGTGAATAATCGGATTTTGGACTAGCGTCAAGGTCTTCCAAGTATTTCTGTAGTGATTCTTCGGGGCTCTAGTAGCTCTCTTAGCCGTTTCGTGATATCTCATAGTCTGTTTTTGAGTTGCCACTCTCTTCGAATTCTTTTTTCTGTCAAGAGTAGTTCCATATCTGCAGAGCAAATTCGATTGTATCTTGTTTGTTGCCAGGTTATTGAATAGCTACTTTTAGATTTTTATCAAGATCAGTAAGAAACAGCTCTACGTCTTTTGGTGTTCTTAACGGTATGTTTGATGAGTACTGAGATTTTTTTTATATTTTAGCCAATTTACGCGAATGTTTAAGTTAGTTGTCCACTATAAATCCAATTTAAGCGCATTTTTGAAATTGCGTCGAACAAGACACGGCCCTTCGTAGTGATTAGTCTTGATCCCCAGAACGTGTGTTTTGCGTTGTAATCGCCAGCTGTTATAAAACGGGGCCCTAGTAATCTAAAAAAGTCCCGGTACTGAATCTTCGATATCGAAAATCTAGGAGTGGAATAGTTTGAAGAAATAACTATGAAAGTGCGGCAGCGAAATTTGTTCCAAAATTGCAACGGCATTAGTATCGCTCAGAAGTTGTTGAATGACGTCAACGACGATACAGGCTTGTTCAAAAGGGTCATAACTGGTGGCGAAACTTGTGTATATGGTTATGACGTCGAAACCAATGCTCAATCATCCCAATAGAAACGGCCAGAAGTCAAATCGAAAAACACACACAAACGTGACTAACCTTTTCAGTTGTTAATAACTAACTACTAATGCAAATTGGCTGCTGATAATGCCAACATATGACTAACACATGTGTACCAACATAACAAGAAAAATTTCGATATTCGAATGTACACTGCCCGCGAAAATTCATAAATCCCCCTTTCATTTGAGCAGATCTTATACGCAAATATCTGGTTCCTATCGTAACACATTTTTATTTTTAGTATTTATTTTTGTAGCGGCCAATTTAGTACAACTCCTGTGAACATTTCAAGAGACTATCTATTACGGGTGTAGAGATAGAAGGCGCAGACAGAACCGTAATAAAATTATTATAAAACTAATAAGCCCTTTTCACACTGTATGATTATTTTATTTGTAATTTAAAATTAACTAACTGTCAGTTTGGTTAACGAGCGCTTTATAACCGACGATTACTGGGGGACTACTGTGTATTTCGATTCGAAAAAAATCTTTTTCGAAACACAATGTTAAAGTGATATAAGTTCGAATGTTCGAATGCAAATACGCAGTAATCCCCCTGATTTGGGTTTCACCATCATACGGTTACTTAGTTAGTTAGTTTTTTGAAATCAATTAGCACAAGTATACGTGATTTTGAACTGGACGATCTGAACGTTGCGTCATAGACTATTTAGGACGCTGAATGCAATCCCTTTTTTATAAATTAAAAAATAACAGTTTTCAAATTTTGCAATTAATTTATTAATAAAATTTTTGCGTACAATTGTTGTCAAATCGTTGAGGGAGCTTTTGATGCTCATCATCAGTGCAGCGGTTTCAGTTGTACCCTTTACTTCAAAATTGATGCGGCCAATCACTCAGTCAAAACTCTGAGGAACTTTTTCGCATTCGTGCAAATGGCAAGTAAAAATATCTTCCCTATAATCGATCAGGGGTACAGAGTACACACTCTCAGATGTCTCTCACTTTAGCAGTGTTTTTGGGGGATGGGTTCATATATATTACTTTGTTTTTTTGTTTTCAGGGTCAGTGTTTACTTGCTTCTGTACGGTTGATCGTTCGCTAGCAAAACATGTTTTAGCGATGGGTCCATTTTGAGACACACCAATTTATATAGTTAATCGGTTTCCGAGTATTGCCGTAGTCTTTGTCAAGACTGTATTCTCCGCTGATTCTCCTTTCGTTGAAAACGCCTGGTGCGGCTCAATTAGACCCATTGATATAACAAATATGGTAACAACTTTTCTTATCTATATATAAATAGGCAAGTGAAAAAAGTTAAGAACCATTTTAACTGACTTAAATTAAACTCAACGTATTCGCTTGATTTTTTGTTTGATAGATTTTCAATAGGAGGAGTGCACAATGTATTTTTTCTTCTACATTTTTGAGTCTAAGATAGTTAAAAACAGTTAAGAATATTAGCCAATCATAAAGCCATGATCTCTCTTTCTCTCTTAATTTGCTGAAAAATTACAACAAATTAATTTATTAATATATGTAGTTTTGTAAACCAAACAAAATCGAAAGAAAATATGTATGTATTAATAACTAAATTGGAATAATATGAGTATGAAAAATATGCAACATGAATGTGTACTTATGTAAAATATATACCTAAAACGATTACAAAAATAAATTTGGTCGAATTTCGATCACAGGGTCGAATTTTTAAAATACTCTAGTATTTTAATATTTGTAATTTTTAAAATACTAGAGTATTTTAAAAATTACAAATATTTTTTTATTAAAATTGAATTAAGTTTCAAATTAATATTTTTGTTAAACAAAATTTCTCAATTAAAACACCCACCGATACATTTTCTTCGGTTATATGTATTTAACAGACAATTTTTTGTTAAATGGTATCAATTAAAAGTGAATCATATTTGTGAAATACAAATTAACTTAACCTGCGGTAAAAGTTTGTGTTAATTTGTAATCATACATTGTGAAAAGGGCCGTAAATAATATTTACAAGTAATACGTCTAAATAAAAAGTAAAAATAATAAAATAAAACTGGAGTGGCCTACACTCAACTTTACCATACCCAATGGAAACAGATATATTGCATAAAGAATAAAAGTTCAAAGCATATTCGAATAGAAAAATTAATTATTTTCGGTTTGGGGTGTTAGGTAAACTACCACTTGCCCCTTCTCTATTAAGCTCAAAAACTATACAGCTCTTCATCTCCATATACCAAAGGCACATACTAAATTTCAATTTTGATATGTCAAAAGTATGATCTGTAAAAACTTGACAAAAATAGTGGCATACGCACCAGAGAATGACAAAAGTATCATTTTTAGTACTTATTAAGTATTTGAGGCAAAACATGTATAAATGTGTATAGCTACAGCTCAAACAACATATCATACACACATACTCATATCAATTTCAACTTAAATAACTACAAGTATAGGCAGAGAATAAGTGTTCGCATACTTGTTCATTATTTTTCGCAATACAACTAAGTATAAGTAAAAGTTGGATAAAGTATTGGCTATACCCATACTTGTAAGTATAGAGTGGGAATGAGTACAATTATGTAAATACTCGAAGTGTACTTAGAGTATTTTATAAATATATGTAACTGTATGTATTAATTATTTCACAATTTAAAAATACGTTCATTCATTCTTTCATCTTAATATAACAATTATTTTGGTTTTCTATACTTAACCAATGTTCGGTTATAAATAAAATATTGCCAAACATCATCCACCTTTTTATACACACAATTCCTAAAAGTAGTTGTTTTACATATAAGTATACTTATAGTATTACAAGTACTTTTCCATACTTGTAAGTATTAGGTAGTTATAAGTATGGGTATGACAGATACCCATCACATTATCTAACTACAACCAGTTGTACTCATACATGCATTACGTATACATTTTAAAGTTCGTTGTGTATAAATAATAATTGTTATAAGTATTGAGTATACCCATGCTTATTTCACTGTATGTGTAGGTATTTTCTGTGTTATAAGTATAGGTATAACTCATACCCAAAAATATATGTAAATACTTAACTACATTTCTTTAATAAGTACTTTTTATCATTCTCTGATAAGACATCATCGCGAAAATAGTCGAAATGGATTCAGGAGACCTCAAAACATATAAATCCGTCGAAATCCCGACCTCGATTTTTTTCATAATTACTATACTTTACCTTATATGTAATGGGTGATTTTTTTGAGGTTAGGATTTTCATGCATTAGTATTTGACAGATCACGTGAGATTTCAGACATGGTGCCAAAGAGAAAGATGCTCAGTATGCTTTGACATTTCATCATGAATAGACTTACTAACGAGCAACGCTTGCAAATCATTGAATTTTATTACCAAAATCAGTGTTCGGTTCGAAATGTGTTTCATCGACAAATTTTGTTCAGCGATGAGGCTCATTTCTGGTTGAATGGCTACGTAAATAAGCAAAATTGCCGCATTTGGAGTGAAGAGCAACCAGAAGCCGTTCAAGAACTGCCCATGCATCCCGAAAAATGCACTGTTTGGTGTGGTTTGACGCTGGTGGAATCATTGGACCGTATTTTTTCAAAGATGCTGTTGGACGCAACGTTACGGTGAATGGCGATCGCTATCGTTCGATGCTAACAAACTTTTTGTTGCCAAAAATGGAACAACTGAACTTGGTTGACATGTGGTTTCAACAAGATGGCGCTACATGCCACACAGCTCACGATTCTATGGCCATTTTGAGGGAAAACTTCGGAGAACAATTCATCTCAAGAAATGGACCGGTAAGTTGGCCACCAAGATCATGCGATTTGACGCCTTTAGACTATTTTTTGTGGGGCTACGTCAAGTCTAAAGTCTACAGAAATAAGCCAGCAACTATTCCAGCTTTGGAAGACAACATTTCCGAAGAAATTCGGGCTATTCCGGCCGGAATGCTCGAAAAAGTTGCCCAAAATTGGACTTTCCGAATGGACCACCTAAGACGCAGCCGCGGTCAACATTTAAATGAAATTATCTCCAAAAAGTAAATGTCATGGACCAATCTAACGTTTCAAATAAAGAACCGATTAGATTTTGCAAATTTTATGCGTTTTTAAAAAAAAAAAAAGTTCTCAAGCTCTTAAAAAATCACTCGTTACTACGTATGGTAAATTAAAAATAAATAAATTAAATAAAAGCAACAACGAATATTGTTTAAAAGTGTAGAATAACGAAATCGGCAATTTAGTTGTTAAAATTTTTAATGAAACAAAAAACAATAATAATAAAAAGATTAGTGAATCGCACTATTGCTGGTAACGTCATGAGTCTACAAAATTATACTCATATGTATGTGATTATGTGTGTATAGATTTATCACATATGCACATAAACAAGTTGCATAAGAATTTATTAAAGATTTATTTCACATACATATTGTTCTTATTGTTATCGCCTGGTATTGTTGCTACAACTGCTTGTTGTTTGTTATTTTTATTTAAAAAAAAAAAGCAACTGCATTCAAAGATATACGCATAAATTCAAATTCTTCAAATTTGTATTTGTGTGGGTGTGTTTAAGAGAATTTTCTCTTTAAAGGATATGAAACAATTGTTGTTGCTAGTAGTATAAATGTTTGTATGTTGTATTATATGTAAATGTGTAGTTCTTTTTATTATTATTAGGTGTCTGTTGTTTGTATTGCCATTGTTAATATTGTTGCTGTGTGTTGTATAATACACTTGTATCTGTGTTGTTCTTATTCCTCTTTTAAGATATAGTTCTTCTTTCAGAGGAATTAAATGCAAACAACCATAACAAAAGCTTTTGAATTTTAATTATCTTTTCATTTCAAGTGCATAATACAAAATAAAGAAGAGGCAGGAACATAAAAATATGTACTTGAAATTTTACTTAAAAAGCATAAATTAACTTTTAAAGTACAATAGTCCCATATAGATCGAGATACTTCATTATTTTGTATGGGACCTGACTTTGACCAATTGAGTCATATTTATGTCTTCTCTGTGTCACGACTCTTAAATGTTTGTTACAATGGTTTTCCAAGAAAACAAAAGAAGAATGTTTATAGATTTGATTGAAAACACTGGTCAACAAAAACACAAAACTTGTTTGTACTGATTTTTGTTTTTTTTGTTTTTATAGACACCCAAACTTTTTTAAAATGAGTATGTATTTGAACTGAAATTTCTATGCATTTCTTATTTTATAACTTAATTATATTTAAGAATAAATATATACATAAATACGTTTATTTATTGAGTTTAAATAAAATTATGTGTAATTAAATGAATAAATAATTTAATGACTTATGTGCTGTTTATGTAACCCAATTGAACAAATCGTCTAGGAAATTTGTATGAAAAGCACTCAATATTTTGAGTTATTCCTATACAAATTTTCTAGACGTTTTGTTCAATTGGGTTACATAAACAGCACATAAATGTAAATTAATACATAAAAAGCATGAATTGATGTTTAAAATGTATTTTTTTTTCAATTAAGGCCCCTATTACGGTTAACAACTCAACTCTACTTCAGTTGAAATTTGGCAATTTGGTATTATCAATTACAACTCAACCTGTCAAAAATTTTTAAGTTGAACTTACATTGTTACAACTTTGTTGTGTATCACCGATTACAACTTAGTGTTAGTGCGGTTAGTAAAAATATCAAAAAATTACATCTCATCTGTAGCAGTTGTTTCAAGTAAAGTTTTTTAATTTGTCTTTAAGTTTTCTAATAATAAATAATCAAATTCGAACAAATTTATAGAAAAATTCAAAGTTATAACAACAGTTTGAAAAACTTGTAGAACTGATGGAAATGCATCCCGATACGAGGATTCAGCAAATTTTTTCTTTATTGTAGATTGAGCTAGTCCTAGTTATATTGAAATCGTAGTCACTGCATTTTTGGTAACGCAAATAGCAATACGCTTCTTTGTTCAGTTGAAAATAACTTATAAATCTATAAAAATTACTTTATTTGTGTAGCTATTTATTAATTATTTTAAACTTATTTATTTTTCTTACTTTGCACTGGACAGTTCAAGGAGGTTTACACATCACGATTTCTTTTTTTTTACATACCATTTTCATAAAACAAAGCGGCACAAACCTTCTTTCTTGAAAGCTGGCTACTGATTGAAAATTAGTATATGTTTTGTTCTCTTTGTGAGAGCCTTTGTTGAGACTGTGTGTGTTTTTTTACAAACACTCAGGGGTTTCTATGGGTGTCGTTCTCAAATTGACTCCAACACATTTCCAATAACAGCTTTTGTTTTTGAGTTACTACCCTCGTTCAATATTTTTACTTAGATTTTAGTTTTTTGTTGGACCCTAAAGTATATTTTGTTGTTTAAGATACGGCTTCGTAACGATTTTGTTGCGTGCTTAGTTCAGATTGTTTTTGTAATATTTGTAATTTATATCTATATATATATATACCTATAAAAAAAAAATAGTAACTCATTTCCTTTCTGTCTGTGATCACATCACGTAAAAACTACTGGATGGATTTTAACAAAATTTTGTGAGAAGGTTCTTTAGCATCCTGATATCCAATATAGTATACTTTTTTCTTTTACTTTTATCACATTTCCAAAAAAAGTGAAGAAAAAGCAGTGAGAGGTTTAAAAGTAGGATACTTTTATCACGGTTTCGCAAAACCACTTCCTACATACGCATTTAGACCGATTTCCACAAAATTTGGGCGATTTTAGTGAGGAGCAAGGTGAGAGGTTTCATCAGAATCTTATGACAATGGAAGAGCATTATCGGGGAAGGTAGGTGTCACAACTGATGTTAGACTATTGTTGGAGTTTGTATGAGATCTACTTATTCAAGGAATGCTTGTAAAAGAACATTTGATAGTGTTCAATAGAAATATTGTTAACATGTGTATTGCTTTTTTCTTGCATTATTTTGACCAAATAATAAACTTGTATATTCCAAAAAGTAAAGCTGTTAGCAATCTTGCAGTGTTTATTTCATGGACAAGGCATAGACATACCAAATAAATCTTCTTTCTTACACTTTTTACGTAGAAATTAATGCTTATGAATTTCAGGATTATTGCGCTTAGAGTTTTTATTTGAAAATAAAAAGGACTTCGTCTCTTTACTATCTTTTAATTGAGTTTCACTCAAGTAAAATTTTTATTTTAAATAGAAAATTGTCATTCAAGGTTACTACGGACTTTTGAAATCTTTTCTCCATTATGGGGAATTAAATGAATGTTAATTTTAAGAAAATCAAACATTACCGTGAGAATCCGATTGTAGGATGGACGAGGAAATATCAAAAGAGGTGAAGTGGTTAGTCTCTGAAATTACTAGGGTTTTATTGGTCAAGTTAGGAATCAGGAAGAGATGGGCAAGAATACCACGCAAAAGGTGGTGAGGCACTCCTGAGCCAATAATATCCTCTCGTCAGGAATCCCAGAAATTTGCCAAGATAAATTCAAGGTACATTATTCTACATTACTACGTTCATTTTAGGACATAGAAACTTCTAATATCAACTGTGCATGGAAGAGGCACGGTAGCGAACATTTTTTATTATATTAAATTAAAGGATGTTCCCTAGAAGCATTCCTATTCGAATTATCTTATGAACATATGTATACTACATTCGCTTTAATATAAAAAATAATTACACTTTAAAGGGTGTTCCTCTAAAAAAGGGTGTTCCTCATAAAAGACAAGAAAGAGTTAAAATCTTTTACTTTTCAAGTTATATGCGGAACGGATTTATTTATTTTATAATTATACAAGAGTAGCTAAAAACTGAAGATTCACAAAAAACTAATAACATAAGGGAACAGCATTTTTGTTGCATGAAATATAATAATTAATATTATACTTCCTCGGGATGCTGCTTTCAGATATGAAGTCAGATTGTTGGTATTAGCTTTAGTTCTTGAGATATAATATGACATTTTAAAAAACTTTTATACCCGAGGTACACAACTTTGGAGTCTTACCCAGAAACCCGTTTTATCCTGGTTGGCCGACAGTACGCAGCTCGACTCAAAAGCAACTCTGTGAAATTTCATTAAGATATCTTCACTGGTTCATGAGATATCGAATTATGTCCAAAATAAATCGTTTTCAAACCACTGTGCATTAGTTCAATATGCTTCGCATATTGTTTTCTACAAAATTTGGTGCAGTTCAAACGCATTCATTTCAGACATTTTTTCGATATCAGTTATGTAACTGTTAAAGTTGTCATCCTTTATTAACCTTCTTATTTCTGAACCATCAATAATTCCGGCTTTAAGTTTCTCTGTGCTCAAATTATAAAACTTTTTAGAGATGTAACTAAAACAGTCACCATTCTTGTTTAGAGCTAGGACAAATTGTTTCATTAGCTCTGGTTTGATGTGTAAAGGTGACAGTATTATGCGATCCCTTGGCGCAAGGGGTTCGTTTATCACCGGAAGTTTAAAAGTGGATAGTATAACGATATGTCTAATAACTAGCTGTATTTTAAAAACTAAAGCTGCTAAAGAAAAAACGAAGGCAGATTTGATCTCAGCGCCCTGATATTAACAAACAACAGGCATAAAACTCCATGCAACAAAACAAAAGAATAATCTTGTTTCCTTGTGTAATTATAATCAATTTAAATAGAGCAAAAACCAAAAATATAGTGTTCTGAAATCTAGGCGGACATTAGGCCAAAAATTAAATTTAAGAAATGTAAAAATTTAAGTACGCAGATCGGCGGACAACAAAATTCTGCATCGAGTAGTGAATTTTTAAGGCTTTTGCTCGAAATTTGTCGTTTTGGGACACTGTTAAAATCAGGAAGGTCGAATAAATTGCATACGTTTTTATTGAATTTTTACGATTTTAAGAGCTTTGCAATATTTTTTAGTAGCTAAACGAATAAAGATTTTAAATTGTTTTTTTTCTGTGAAAGGCTATGTCAACAGCTAGTTATATTATTTTTTAGAAAAATTTTTATTTTAAATTTTTGTGATAAAATTAAATTAAAAAAAAATATTTTTTTGTTAATATTTTTGTCAAAAAAAAAAAGTGAAAAGGTTTTTGGGAGTGATCTCCATCGCGATCGTAAAAATATTATATATCACTATAAAATTTGGGATCTCTACTTTTATACTATAGTTTTGGCGAGTTTTTGCACAATCTTTTTACGATTTTTTGCAAATTTCACCTTTTTTCTGTTTTTGCTCATCTTGCTTGGTAGATTCGAGTAAGAAACCTTTTTGGCTGTCATAAAATGTTTTTAATTTTTAAGTTGTTTGAAATAAATAAATTTTTTATATTTTAAATAAAATGTATTGTTACTCTTATAAATAAATTATTATTTATACAGGGTGGGCCAAAAGAAACCAAGGGGTGTACAAGTTTAATAACTTTTTTGTTTATTAACTTTTTTTTATTTTTTCTTTCAGATTATATAGACAACACTTGGAATTGTATTATTTAAACCAGAGATCAATTATTTTAACGCAAAGAGCATATCGCCGACATTATTGAAAATTTGATTATGAGTGATGAAGCTCATTTTCATTTGAATGGCTTTGTTAATAAGCAGAACTGTAGGTTCTGGGGTTCTGAAAATCCAAGAGCCATTCATCAACGCCAATTGCACCCCATCAGGTGTACAGTATGGTGTGGGATCACATCTGAAAATGTCATTGGGCCCTACTTCTTCGAGAATGAAGATGGAAGTGCTGTAACCGTAAATGGAGAGCGGTATCGGTTTATGATAGAAAATTTTTTACGTCCTGCTCTTGAAAACAGACCTGGTATGTGGTTTCAGCAGGACGGAGCCACTGCCCATACTGCCCGAGACACAATGGCACTTTTAAGACAAATTTTTGGAGAGCCCTTGGTTTCTTTTGGCCCACCCTGTACATATAATAAAACTTCAACTTTCTGTCTGTCTGTGTTCGCATCACGAAAAAACTACTGGATAAATTTAAATAAAATTTTCTGGAGAGGTACCTTAGTATCTAGGTTAAGATATAGGATCTTTTCTTCCGTAAAAATATCTAATTTGTAAGAGAAAATAGAGAAAAAGTAGTGAAAGTACGGATTCAATGTTACTGCAGACTTGGCAGCAACTTTGATCTCTTTAAACACTATTTACAGAACTCTACAATAATTGTAGAATTTTAAATAAATTTAATATTTTATCATTGTTGCCAATTTGGAGATTTTGTAGCTAAATCTAGCCTTTTTACAATGCCAATCGTTGAAAAAATGGCCTCTTAACGGTTAGCGGGAAATCTAGCGATTTTTAAATTGATTTTAAGAGATACATTTTTTGTCAAATATTCAATGTATTTGAACAAAGTAAACTTGCTGGGGGGACCAAAAACTTTTTTTGTGTACAGAGTGACAGTTAAAAATTATTTTTGTGACTTTGTGGTTCTTACATCTTTCATGCGAGAACCACGACTTCTCAGCAATAGCACATTTAGTGCCTTTTTTTCAAGTTAAAATAAGATAGATAAGTGCTAAATAACTAGCTCTGGATTAAAATTTTAATTACAATAAATCGATTGCTACAGTGACTATGTGGTAGGTGACATGGTATTTTTTAAAATGTTTACATATTGTATCGAATACCGTAAGTAACAGCACAAATCTTATTTTTTTTTAAATATATGGGGCAAATTACTCCACCAGGATGAGATGTAAACAAAACAACTTTATCTGGATGTGCTCCGGTAGGCAAGTAACTGTTCTTGTCTTTTAGTTTGCGGGTTGCATGTGTGTCACTTCAGCAAAAGGTATTAGTTACTACTCGTGTAAAATAAAGTTACGCTTTTGAATTTAATTGCAACTGTATTGTAACAAAAAAGCCTGACGGCAATAGGTTCTTAAAAACTATGTGAGTATTTTCGAATGGGCTTTATTAATAAATGTTGAAAATAGATCTGTATTAAAAATGAACTAAATTTTCTAAAAATTTTATATGTTGTTATTTGAGAAAAGTTTAATTGCCAGAAACGGATAAATCGTTCCTATATTTGATAAAAATTACTTTCAAGTTTGCCTAGAATACGGTAAACTGTCGAAAAATTTTCTTTATTTTTTATTAAATTTCTCTTAGTCATTATACCATCGAATAATATCCATAGTTAAATGGCATAACCTACTGAACAGAAATTGCTTGAAAATTTTAATAAATTTAAATATACTGGAATTTAAATGTATTTTTTTTTATTTTTAGCTATTTTTTCACTTCAACTACCGCTAAACAAACAATTTTGCGGTGGAAAATCGTAAGAAAAAGTTGCTAACAGTGTATTTTATATAAAGCTGAATAAAGCTGAATAATTACCAAGTGATGGATACTTTTATATAAAGTAAATACATAAACCATATCTGAAGCGTTATAAAATTAAGAGTCTTAAAATTTGGGGTGTATTACTTTCTCGCTTTTTACATTGTGCATCTTTTGTCGCTGCAATTCTTACATAGATGGAGAGAGGATAGAGACAATTATTTAAAAAGGGCGGAGCACACATATTCGTATACTCTTGATATTCGGTGTGTTCCTTAATTCGTAGTTATAATTATTAAGTTTAAAATGTAAACAAATGTGTCGATCCACACAAATTGATGCAATAAAAATTGCACGATATAAATACAAATGAAGTTTTAAAGAAGAAAAGAGATAAATTTCAGCAATATAAGTTGCATAATGTAATTGGACTCCTTCATAGCTAATTCGAACAAAATATTGTAAGGACGCTGGCAAAGTGGCGGACAAAGCTAGTTAGGAATAAATTATTTTCATATAAATTAAATACTATAAAGAAATAAAATATAGTATTCTTGGGTGGTGGGGATTGGTTAGGAATTGGGAAGGCACCTTCTCTTCCACATAAAAGCTTCAAAATTAATATTTTTTGAAAATTACCAAAAAATAAACAAAATATTTTCACATTTTTGGGGTGGGAAATTTATTTTTATGGTATTAAGGCGTACTTTTAATAATTACATTATTTTATATCATAAAAATATTTTATGTCACCGCCCACAAAAGGGGAACAGGGAAAAAATGTTATTTTAGAATCGCCTGGGTCCAAGTTTAGGCTTTTTAACATTCGCTGACCTTAAAACTTGCATTTGCCCTAACAAAAGTGTGAGAAAATTTCAAACAAAATTGAATTTTTCAGAGGTAGGATTAGTCTTCTCAGGGGGAATTTTTTTCTCCTTGGTTCGATTTTAAAGCCTTAACAAACTAAGGCCATAAGATATTTTTATGCCAAGTTTGATTGATCTATTATTACTCCAAAATACCCCTATCGCAGCGTAAGGAAACATCAAACATCGCACAGTGGTTGAAAATGGTTTATTTTGGACATAATTCGGTATCTCATGAACCATGAAGATATCTTAATGAAATTTTACAGAGGTTTTCTTGAGTGGAGCTACGGTTAAGGAGGACTTCTAGGTAAGCCCCCAAAGTTACACCTAAATAATTTAAAGGTGCAGAGGTAAATAAAAAAAAATAGTTATTTGAAGGCGAATAGAAGGTAAAAAGTATAAAGTGACCTTTTTGAAAATTTAATTATTATAAGTCGAACTGTTTATATATTACATACAATGAAATTTTATAATCAAGCTTAAGTTCGTTTTTATTCTCTCTAAGAAAGAATTAATTAAATTACAAATTAGGTGATAATATTAAAGCAAAATTGGGAAAATTTAATTTTTAGACACCAGCATGAGCGGAATGCACATTTTCTAGACAGCCACGTCCGTCATAATTTAATTAATTCTTTCTTAGAGAGAATAAAAACAAACTTAAGCTTGATTATAAAATTTCATTGTGTGACCTTTTTAGTTTAGCACAAAATATGTTCATACAAACTTTTCATTTTTACATATAAAATGAGAGAAAAAATCACGAGAAGGCGAGATTTAGGAAGTTCCTATAGCTTAAGTATATGCTCGATATAGATATAAGTGGTATCAGTGGTATCAAAAACTGAAAAAATCACATCAAGGCGGTTTTTTTTGACAAATTAAATAACGAATTTGAATTGGAACAAAATCTAAACGGATCGAGATTATATAGATAAAAGAGCTTTTAATTAAATGGGAAAATGAACGAAGTTTTTTTATTTTAAAATATAAATTCCCAGAACGGGAAAAAAATTACCCAAAAAATTTGATTTTTTTATAAAAGTGGCTACCCTGCCTTTATTAATCACGGGGCTGTCAAATCCTTTTAGGAATATGTAGCCAACAATTGAGGCTTTTAAAATCCGTTTACGGTTTTTAAAGCAATGCTTTGCACTCCGACGAATTTTACAATAATTTATAAATTTGGTTTTAAGACTAGCTATATTAGGAGAGGGCTGGGGGGGGGGGAACCGTTAAAATTTTTGACTTGATTTTTCTTTTATTCGCATTTGCTGTAGGTTGTCTTTGAAATAGTTCCAAAAAAAATTTATTAGTGCCGAAGTAAGTATAAATTATATAAGTAAAAAATCATACCACCTTCTTGGGGAAAATCCTAAAAAAAGGGTATTTTTTATATTTTCCCAATTCAGAGGCTTGTAACTTTTTAACGAAAAATTAAACTTGAAATTAATTTATTCTAAATTTGTATCAAGAATAGAGTCAATGTCTTAAAATAATAATCCGATCATTAGTAACTACACCACGCCAAAAATACTAAGTTAAGGTCGGCAAAAAAAAAAAAACAACAATTGGAACTCAATTTTCTCCCAAACTAAAAGAGATAACCTGCACATGAAAACACATTTTTTATAGATATTTTCAAGGTCTACTTAAATTTAAAATCTTAACATTTGAGTTAAAACTAAACTTTTATGACATTTCCAAAAAATTTTATACCTAAGGTATCCAAATTTGGGGCTTTCCCAGAAGCCCCCCTTTACCCTAGGGAGCCCACCTTTCGTAGCTCAAAGAATACCTCGGCTTTACGTCTGTAAAATTTCATTAATATATCTTCAGTGGTTCATGAGATACCGAATTATGTCCAAAATAAATCGTGTTCCAACCACTGTGCAACGATATGGTGAAGAGTATAAAAGATTCGGTATTTACAAACTTAAATTGTTTGCGGTAAGTGATTATATGATTTCAGTTGCAACTATTTTAAACAACACTGTATTATCCTACACTTTATTATAAAAGAGTCTTCTGTAAAACGTTATTTGCTCCTTAATAAAAAAAGAAACCCCGAAAATCAACAAAATTTATAAAACAAAATCTACATAAAACACATATAATGGATGTGCAATTTTCATTAAAATATGATGAATATAATCTCTTCTTTGTTATTTTATATTCATTTCCAACTGAGGAAAACATAAATACACATGTATTCATATGTTGAATACATAATCGTACATTCGTTTGCCAATTTTTGCTATGGGTATATACATACATAATTGTCTATAATGTGTTCTCTATTATTCAAATACAAATTAATTTTCATGAAGATAATTATTATTCTGAAGATATTTTTTAATTTATAATTTAAGGGAAATTATGACAAATAAGTTGGGTTTAAAATGAGTTCAGTTTAAAATACTTACGTTTATGCACATGAAATAAAATGAAACTAGCAATGGGAATCTTAAATAAATTTATGAAATTAATATTTTTCTTATATACTTTTTTTTTCATTCTGCCCAAAAAATTGGTAAATGGCAAAGGTACTAAACCAAAGCGCCAGGGTGTGATTGCCTTAGCTTCCTCCAAAATCTGCAGCGCGACCTATACCCTCGTATAGGAGGTGAGACTCCAAATTCAGCTAGGTAAAATTAATAAGAGTTTAATGGTGACAAAAATCTTGAGTTTATTGGCTCTCCTCCAGTTAAAAATTGAGTTTAATGGTGCTCCTCCAGTTAAGAGATGAGTTTTTAGAACTTATTGAAATTAAAATTTCTAGGTTATATGATTAAGCAACCACCAATAACAGTGCCATAGTACAGCTATTCGAGGACGCCAATCAGCCAGTGTGAGAAAGAGACGCAAACCACTCGAAGGCCGAACAACAAGGACGGTCTGTTTGACTTTAAGCGATAATAACAATGACGTACGCACGTGTTCCCCGACTCTTTACTGCTGGGTTTTCTTATATTCAAATAGAAATATAACTTATGAAGAATACTGCGTTTTCTTTTCGAAACCAGTGACGCAGTAAGGATACAATTTACTAAGAGCAGGTTTTTACGATGAAGATCAAAGATTTAGTCTTCCTTAATCTTTGTTTTTAGTTTTTAAGATAATAATTAGCTATTTTTATTTGCTAGTTTAAGTGGCCAACGTTGGTGGTTTAAACTTACATGAAATAAAACCACACTAACATGCATACATACATACTTATATGTCAAAATATAAGCATTTAAAAAAATATAAAAAGGAAAATTATTTGTTACACGTCAATCTTTTTTATCAGTTTTAATCGTACGGTTAAAACTGTACGGGTAAAACTGTTGGTTTGTGGCCAAAAACCGTCCTTCTTGCACGTATAAAAAATATCTGTTGCTTCTTGATTTTAATCGCCGGTTTTGAAACGTGTTCGTTCAAAACTGCTTGTGTGTGTGATTAAGCAGTTAAAAACGACGGTTTTTGTGAGTTTTACTGTCATATTTGTATTTTTTTGTTTTATTTATTTTTATTTATTTATTTTTGTTTTATTTTTAAATGCTAGCAATTTTTTCTTCATCTTCTTCCTCTCGAGACAACACAGTGTTTTTTTTTATAAAATGATGACATTTATAAAAAAATGTTGCCATTTTTTCTTCTTCAGTATGGTAACACAACAAGGTTTAAACTACCACTTGAAAACATCAACATCAGTTAATATTGGATTGCATTAAGTATAAGATTAACTAATTAAAGTAGAATCTTGAGTATTTAAAAACACGCTCTAAATGTATATAAATGTGTATAAAGTTTTAAAACTGTGGAATTATATATGTTACCGGTTTTGTTTCTATTATCAAAGTAACCAACAGAATTACATTTATTTGTTTTGGTTATAAGTAATTTCCTAAGGCAACATGAAATCTGACGACCATGTCAAGCTTGTGGAGTGCATGCAATTAACTCGTAAGAGCTACCACCGGTGCATTTAGATCAATTTTCACAAAATTTGGGCGATTTTGGTGAGGAGTAGGGTGAGAGATTTCATCTAAATCTTATGATGGAAAAGCGTTATCAGCAAAGATTGCACTCACATATAATAGTAGACTGCTGTTGGAGTTTGCAACGTGATTTACCTAAAGTTGTTCATTCGAGGAAATCTTGTAAAAGATCATTTGTTAGTGTTCAATAAAAATTTTATTATCATGTGATTTTCTTGTATTTTTTGACTAAATAATAAACCTCGCAGTATTTGTTTCATACTCAGGGCTATAGAAGTACATAATAAAGGAAAATTTAAAAAATTGAAGGAATCAAGAGATGTGTTGTATTTTGCTAGCCTATTCACATTACTCTGAGGGTTACTCATGCAAAGTTTCAAGACCCTACCTATTCTAGTTCTCCAGGTACAATATAATAGTTTTTCACTTTGTATGGCAAGTTCCACGCCCACTATTCCAATTCAGTCTGTGTTTAGCTAAACTATGTACTTTAACATGATGGTTACTGGTGCGAAGTTCCAATTCGCTACGCATTGCAGTTCTGTAGATACAGGATAATAATATTTTACTTTGTATGGGAGGTACCACGCCCACTGTCCCGATTAATTCTGTAATTTTGTACCATTATCATAGGAGTTACTCATGCAATGCTTCAAGACTCTATCTATTGTAGTTCGCCAGGAACAGGATAATAATTTTTCAATTTGTATGAGAGGTACCACGCCCACTATTCCATTCCAGTCTATCTTTCTCTATACTATGTATGTTAATATAGAAGTTACGGGTTCAAAATTTCAAGGCGCTACCTATTACTGTTACCAAGCTACACGATTATAAATATTTACTTTGTATGGAAAGTACCACGCCCACGACGAATATCAAAAAATAAGTACCCTATTTTACCAATATCTAATAATTAACTGTGAAAATTTCAGAATGATTGGTTCACTGGTGTATGCAGCTTTAGCTTTCCGACAAACAAACACATTTTGTGCTTTATAACTATATCTGTGGCAATAAGGAAAAAGTGCTTAAGTCTGATTTTTAAGTTTTGTAGGAGAGCAATTAAATTTTTAAAATAAATGTTTTTAAAAAACAACTTATCTTTAAAGTTTACCTGTGGGAGTCAAACGTATGATTTTGAAAAATATCTTATATCTACCAGAAGTACGCAGGCGTTGCAATTAATAAGTTGTAAAAAGAGTTTCAATGATTTTTAAAAATACCTTGTATTTTCTTAAGCTTTTTTCCAAATACGAAAGTTTTTTTGCTATAACTTCCTGAAAAATAGTACAAAATAATTGAAACTTTGCACATGGGTACTTTAAAGTACGGAGATTTTAAAGGTGCCAGTAACTTAATTTTTGCTTAAGTCGACTTAAGCACTTATTCCTTATGGCCACAGATATATAGATTTATGTATATAGAGAACCACTGATGTGTATTTTGTACCACACATCCCAACATTGTTGTATATATTTAACAATTTTAAGAAATTAATAATCTTCATATATACATATCGTAAAAAAGGGTCACAACTCAAAATACTAAAATTTTTAGGAGAGACAAAAAACTTTGCAGAAGCAACATACTTAACATAAAAATAGACATAACTGTATTTTTCCAGTTAAAGAAGATAGTGATGTGAAAGAAATTTTTGCAGTAGTTAGAGATATGTACTCTGAATTAATTTATGGAAAAAAGTCAGTTTTGGAAAATTTTGACCCTTTTGTATTTAGGGTGCGATATGTTTTCTTTTGATATATCTATAATTAAATTTTTAAATGAGTATTTATGTTTGTTGCATGTCTATTTAGCAATGCTGATTCAATGTTACTATCAGTTATATTAAAAATGTAAAAATGAAAATTATTTCGTTAAGATCTTTAAATAAAAAAGTATATATTTAAAATTTAGTTTTCTTTTACAGTTAATATATTGAAGTATTTATGGTAAATAGGTGGTATATAACAAACTTATCATATTATTTTATTTCTCTCTTATTTTGCTCCTTGAAGTTTTATAAGGTGGTAACATTTTAATTTTGGTGAGGTTTTTTGGTTTTCCTTTTTTCCAAATAAAAAAAAATAAATAAAAAAATTTCTTGTTTAATGTTTCGGCTCGGCTTGTTCCTTTGCTTGATTTTTCATTTTATTTGAAGTTTATGTTACGTTAGATTTTTTAACAATCACAGCAACTCTCATTTGATTTCTTTTTTACAAAATCCAATCCAAATCTTAATATTATAGTGTGAAACGGGCCTTAGTAATAACAGCAGTAGCGTACACTGAAGTAGCAATAATCAATAATAATTGCAATAAGAAATTTGTTTTAATTATAATTATTAGGAATGGACTTATTCCACTTTCAAAAGAAATATTTCTGCGATAGCATTGTACAGCAAAACTGTTTTTTAGATAGATACAAGAGTGCTGATTCCGCTCCTGCTGGTGTCTAAAAATTAAATTTTCCCAATTTTTCTTTAATATTATCACCTAATTTGTAATTTAATTAATTCTTTCTTAGAGAGAATAAAAACGAACTTAAGCTTGATTATAAATTTCATTGTATGTAATACATAAATAGTTCGACTAATAATAATTACAAATTATATGAATTTTATTTGAACTATTTTTTAATTGATAAATTAATTATTTAGCCTTAAGTTCTTAATTATAAAGAGATAAAGAAAAATTAGATACCAGCAAAGCAGAATGCATTTTCTAGACAGCTACGTCCGTCATCAGTACTCTTCGTATCGATCTACCCGGTAGTTTCAATTGTTATTAATTTTCTATTTAAACAAACTTATCAAAGAAATAAAATCTGAGAAATTTTTAATTTTACATTATATTTCATAGAAGATAGAGCTTTTTGAAAGTGTTTTACACTTGTAAACTCTATTTCTTTTTTATATGATACTACCAAGCAAACGGGCGCTAGATTTTCTAAAATCTGAACATATTCTTCAACCCACAACTCTGCGCAATTGAAATCTATCAAAGTTATTTAAATGCGTTCACGGATTTAAGAAACGACTGAATCATTTCAACCATACTTATCTTTTTACATCATGAATTAAACGCGACTCTATGTCATATTCTTGTTTCTTATATTTCTCCTGACAGGCTGTTTTTTGAGGACTTTTTTTTTAATAATAATTTTACACTTTGTCTTGCACGTTCTATAGCATATTTGTAAGTTTCTAGAAATATTACAATTTTAAAAATGCTTGTTTTTTATTCAGCACAATAACGATTAAATATTTATTTGATATCAAAAGAAATGCTTATTTAAAAATAAGAAACACTGAATTTTCATTAAAATGCTCGTTTTAAAATTTACCGTTTCCCCGGAATTTGTTTATAGCTTTTCCCGAAAATTCCCGGGCGGGAATTCCCGTTTCCTAAACCCTATCCTTTATGTAATTTTTGAGTAATAATTTTTAAATATTTAATAACATTCCTTCTTTTACTTAAATGTAAATTAAATTTCTTTTTAGACACATTTTAGATAAATTTTAAGAAAATAATTATATTTATTTAAATTATTGATAAAGGACAGATATTGTAATTTACAAAAAAAAAAAAGGTTTAGAAACAAATAAAAAGATTTGGAAACGATAAAAACAACTTCAGAAGATTTTAAAATAATTGAAAATTTAAAAATGCCAGTATAAAATCGTATGTATGCGTGCGACGTTTGACGTATGACATATGACATACATAAGTTCACAATATGCAGATGAATAGATAATTGATTTGTTTTTAAATCTTTTTCTCTAGTTTTACAGATTTGGTTTTTTATTAAATAAAATCACAAACCTTTGGTTAAACTGCCAACAAACCTACAGGCAAGTTTATTTGTGTGTGTGTGTATTTGTAGTTGATTAGTATTTTATATGTATATTTTAGAATTTTAATTACATATGTCGGATTAAATAAAGTAAATTGTAAATATGACCAATTTGAATGTTAAATAGATAAGTAAACTATAAACACCCAAACTCACCCAAGCACACATAATTTCATGTTTTTGGTTACCGAGATGGTCAATATGCACATATTTATAACTTTCCGGTGGAAGATGTCAAGAATTATGCCTTTAATTTTTTTCCCCCAATATTATAAAAATTTATTTTTTCGTGAATGCCCTTAAAAGCTTGTTGACCGAATACAATAAGTATAAAATAGGGTCTCAATAGACTACTTTGGGTACTCCGGCTTCAATTGACTGAGGTGAATTTTAAATATCTCAAAATTTCAGTAAACAGTTTCGAACTTCTAGAAAGTTGTTGATACTGTTATACATTTGTTTTGCTTTCTATTAAAGGCTAAATAGGAAGGGGTGAACGTGGTTAATATAAGTCGGCTTTCAGTTTTTTTTTTTTCTAAAACGTCGAGATTTTTTAAGCTTCAAGGCTAATATTAGTCCCTTAATCAAGCGGGTTTGGCAATATATTTTTCCCAGATTTTGTTGACCATTTGTGGATTTATCTTACGAGTGCAGACTGGTCGATCCCATTGGCCAAAAATAAAAAATTAAAGTCAAAAGTTTGTCATCAAATGTGTCATCACTATTTCTTATAAAAACTAGGTTTTAAAATTTATAGTTGTTTTTGTTTCATTCGAATTGTAATCTTTAAGCACAGTTTTGAAAGGGAAAGTGGGTTAACAGTAAGCGCAACTTTAAATTAATTAAAGAAAAAAAGAAAATTGAGTTGAAATAAAAAAATAAAAATTAATATTGAATTAAAAGGTATTAACTAAAATAAAAAATTAATATTTTTCCAGTGTCATTGCTAGTGTTTGTTCGTCCATATATTTAAATTTTAAGTAGAGTTTTAATTAGGTTTCTTCTTAAAATCTCTAATGAGATTAGGTAATATTCCAAGATTCTAACATTGGTAATATCGGCTGCTCATTTTTGCTCTTTTTTGAGTTATCTCCCTCACAATGGTTAAGTATGCAATGCCTTAACTTGATCCGCAAAGTGTTACAAATGTAATGCAAAACCTACCAGATAGGATGAGTTACTGGTGAAAAATTTCAACAAGTGGGAGTGGCCAATTTTTATTTCCGTAAAAAACCTAAGTTTGGTTTCGATGAAGATTTAAAAAAACAAACTTAAGTGATGCGATTACCAACGAACGACATTTGATTTTATTTTTATATAGATATAGATTGATTTTTTATAGCAGTTTTAAATTTGTAATGAGTCACTCCCATTTTATCACTAAATAGTTCTGACATATTTGAAAACCCGTTAACGAAGTTTCATGAGGATACCTATACTGGCAGTGATTTTGGCCGCTGACTCTACACAGCTCCGACCACTCTGGAATGGCTCGAACGATATTAGCCTTAATGGTATCGCTTTTGGATTATTCGCTTATCAAAGATCTTTAATCTAATGTTTTCGATTTGAGGCCATACAAATTTCGTTACAAAAGCGCTCGCAGTTGACGACTAAAATTGCATTTCCAGTTGAATTAAAAAAAATGGGTAAACTTTCACTCTATATGAACTGATGGGATTCTCGACAATGACATGCAAGTTGTTTGAATTGAACCTTGCAAGCGAGTTAGAATAATACGAGAATTTTTTTTTTCAAAATTCTTATATTGTTGGTGCGTGAAAGATCGAGTTGTTTAGATCTAGCCGCAGATTTACCGGCGTTTGTAGGCCGCTTAAAGAGTACGGAGCAATACCAGAACCTGCTAGGTTTAAGCAGCACCTGAGCTGGGAATATGGCGGCTGTGGATAAGGGTAATCACGCTAAAGTTAACAACTTTTGTGGAAAATAACCCACGCAGGTCCAAAAATGGTATTAATTTTCTCCTTCCTCAATTAAATGAATTGAGTCTGAAAAAAATGTGGTTCCAATAGAGTGGACAAACGGTGCATATTGCAATAGCCACAGCTAAAATTCTGATGGTGTCTTTATCAGGTCGTATTTCTTGTTTTGGCCTTAAAACTTATGCCAAAAAATTTATGTTATAATATTTGTGTTTAACTAACTGTTTTTTTATTCAATTCAGTATTAATATAAAAAATGTAAATAAAAAATTAGAGAATTCTGCAAAAGCAAAATTATGTGCTAAAATAATACAAGAAAAAGTCTGCGTACAAATATATTATTGGCTTTATAAAGGACAGAATTTGAAAATAAGTAACTTGTTTGATAGCATTTTCTTTGAGGAACCTTAGACAACCTCTTTTGCATTGAGTGAACGAATTTTGTCGTATCTTCACTTGATATTGCTTTACATTCACTTTTCAAATCTGCTTTTAACATACTTTTCGATGTTCTAACAAGCATAAATGTTCAATGGGATTGAGATCTGGAGACTAGGCGTACGTAGCTGTTTTAGTACATTATAGAGCAGCCAAAGCTTTACAATATCGGTTGTGTGCTTGGGGTCATTATCTTGTTGAAAAAAATAATGGCCCTCAAGGTCCAATTTCGTAACACTTCGTTTTGAATTTTCTTTTAAAATATTTAAGTATTGTCTCTTGCCTATTGTACCCACTTCATTAGCCGCCATACATCCCCATTCCATAACACCACCACCTCCGTGTTTTCTCCACAGAATATGCCCTCCTTTTTTCATTCCAAAAATGCAATAAATGCTCTCATCTTAGAATATAAACTTTCCCCAAAATGCAGCTGGGAATGTGTTCCTTTGCGAACAAAATTCGTCTTGCTTTTTAACATTTTTGAACAGTTTTATTGGCGATACATTTATTGAATGACATTTTCAGCCACTTTTGAAACAGTTGTCTTAGGATCGCCGATTTCCTTTATGGTTCTTTCTTTTCTCAACAGATAAACAATAATTTTTCTCTCCGCAGGGTTAATTTCCTTTGTCTGAAGTCATGGTGAATAAATTAAGAATTCCTTAGCGATTGGATTTTAAACTTCTGCAGGACTAGTTAGATATTAGAAATACAAAAAATTGATTGAAAGCAAATAAAATTATCAACGTCTAAATGGTATTTTCTTTTTGTACCTTTAAAAAATTGCATTTATTTAAATCGTAGCAGCCATACGCGGATTTATCAACATTTTCTTATTTTAAATTTGTTTGGACCACAACGTACTGCAAGATCGGCTGAAAACATTACTGCTGCTCAAGAAAGTGTTCAAAACAATCCATCAACCTGAATTCGACGTTGTGCTCAGGAGCTTGGTCTTCAAAGAACAACTTTGGCCACAATTTTGCACAAGGATTTGCATTTGTTTCCACTTAAAATTCAGCTGACACAAGAGCTTCTTCCACAAGACTATTTACGCCACCGTACATACGCCAATAAGATGTTGCTCGCACATGAAAACCCCGATTTTCACGAAAAAATCATAATGTGACGAGGCACATATTCATTTGAATGGATAAACATAATAGTCAGTTCTGGGCAATGCAAAACCTTCAAATTATTCATCAGTAACCTTTGCATTCATTAAAAGTGACAGTATGGTGTGCAATTCGGTCAGGATAAACAAAATATAAAATAAAATTAAATAAAAGATATTATAAAACAACAAAAATTGAACATTAGTCCATAACATAAATTATCAAACTCTTGTACCAAACATTGACCATTTCCGTTACCATTATGAATTCTAAATACAGACATAAATATGTCTGTCAAACGTACTACTCAGCATGAGTATATTTTGAATGCTATAGAGTATTATGTTGTAATGTTTTGTGATGCTTATATTTTACCATGAATTAATTCCAGTTAACAATGATTGATGTCAAAATGTTGATAACGTTTATGAACTTTACACTACTTGCCATAATGATAGGGACATGAACACGTAACGCATTTCTTCAACACCAAAGTATAAATACAACATTTTTAAATTTTCAGTGGAGACAAAAACTTATTACTTTTGTTATAACACTAGATGTGTATTATAAAAAATTATTTTATCAAAGAGCAGTGAAAACGAATGAATATTTTTATAGATGTTATCAATAAACACAGCTGTCGATTTTTCGCAAAAAGTAAAGATTTAAATATTTCAAGTTAATAAACTGTTGCACAAGTGCATTGTATTTGATTAGAATCTATTAAGAAAATAAAAATATATTTTCTTAATAGTTAGACGATGACCCAAAAGAGGCTGTTTCTGCCTATTGTGTAGATTTTGAATAAAGGACACTACAAACGGCTTTACAAATTATTGCATTTGAAGTTATCGTTAGAAAGAGAAAGCTGCCATTAGCAGATAACATTAGGTTTCTTATTTACAAATCCTAGACTGTTACAGATTAGCTTTCGGTTATTTTTAAGCCTATTTTATCATGCATTTGATTTTTTTAATTTTTTTAATGGAGAATATTTCCAACAAATATACAAACTAACCAATTTAAATACTTTTTTAATTTATGCAGAGTGTTTTTGTATAATTGACCTTTTTTTATTTATATCAGAGAATTTGTGTGTGTAAAGGTTTCTTAATAACAAAAATAATATTTTATTAATTTTATTTTTAATTCCGATATTTCATTATTCTAACACTAGAGTGTAAGAAGCTCAAGACATCGCGAGAAACAAATTATTTTGGCTCATTGACCTAACAATTTTAAAATTTAGCCAAAGACAATTTTACCTGTTCATTGTAATTTTATCTCTGGGAAAAATGAAACGTTTTCTCCAAAAAATAATGCCAGCGTTGAGATTTGTGGACCAATTGTACCAAATTTGGTACAATCGCCACATCAGTGGTACGCTGGTTCACTTTATGCTTTTATGGAACAATTTCATATTAAATTTATTCAATAAAGTTTTTTATTTAATTAATATTTTTGTGATTTTTCTTACAATAATAAATATTTCTAAATTGCAACATTCTTGATTTATGTTCAGGATTTTTATTATATACTTTGATAACCCTTTTATTTATAAATAATAGGTAATTTAGTTTGGAAGGCGTTTTCGATGAACTGCAGCATTTGAAAGTTTTTAAATCGCCTCAATTAGTTTCCGGCAGTATTCAACTAATATATTTTGCCATTTTTTTCTAGTGAGAAATTGTAGGATCTTTTTTGGAAATTAGTTGGTAATTACTTAATGCCAAATTTTGATACAAATGATGCTGATTTGGTACAGTTTCATCATTGCGGCGGTAAGATTTAAACATTGTCAGATCTCAATACTGATTCTAGTATCAAGGTAAAACAAGGATAACAAAATAATGGCGATAAAGAGTCTAGATAATAAATAAAAATTTAAATAAATGATATTGGATATATGCATAAATAAAAGATTAAAACATGGCCCCCCATCTTCAATGAAACCAAAAAGATTATTTTAATAAATAAATTGCCTCAGTTAAAACTAATCGACGCAAAGATTAAAGAGATGGCAAAACATTGTCCAATAAGAAGGCAAAATCAAATCTTGCGTTAATTTTGAGACACACAATACAAACGCAAACTAAAAAACCATGTAGAGTTTAAGCAAATCTAAAAATTTTTTAAGCAATTGTCTCTAATTAATACAAGAGAGATCAGTATCTACTTGCAATTAGTTACAATAAATAAATCTGTCAAGTGCGAGTTAAACTCACACACGAATGGTTCCGTACTTTTGCAGTACAACTTGATAATTTTTTTTATGTCTTATGGGGAACCATTTAATTTTTAATTATTTTTTATACTAGAGCATAGTACTAAATAGTACTAAATACAAGTGACTGCCTTTAACGCTTGGAAGAGGGGGCCAAATTCCCCGTATTCACGACGTCTAGGGAATAACCTTTCATTTATTATTAATTTTATTTTCCATACTTGTTTAAACCATAAGTAGGTATTGTAAAATATTATATGTGTAAATTTTAAGTGTCATTTTATTTCTGTTCTTCGCACTATCGAGGCACCCTTTAGTTTTTGGTTTTAATTTTTGTACTTGTTATAGAGGACAAATTATACATACAAAGGGTGTTTTTTACACAGGTATAGAACTTTAAGTTGGCATTACTTTTCAAGATGGCGACCGATTTAACAGCTGTCAAGAGATTTATTCTCAGTTTGGTTTGGCAATTCATCATGAATAGACTCACACCTGAAAAACGCTTGCAAATAGTGTCCAAAACGAGATTAGCGTTGTTCCCGATTTTCATAAGCGAATTTTGTTTAGCGATGAAGCGCACTTCTGGTTGAATGGCTACGTCAACAAACAAAACTGCCGCATTTGGAGTGAAGGTAATCCTCAAGTGTATGTCGAAACACCGTTACATCCAGAAAAACTGACTGTTTGGTGCGCTTTATGGGCTGGTGCAATCATTGGTGCGTACTTTTTCAAAAACGATGGAAGCCAGAACGTTAAAGTCAATGGTGATCGGTATAGAGCCATGATTACTAACTTTTTCATTCTTGAATTGAATAACCATGAATACAAGGAGTCATTGTAGATCTCTGAAATTTTGCACAGGTTATTTTTGAGACAATTCCAGTTTAAAAAAAAAAATTAAGAAAATTCACCCACTTTTACGCCCACCTCCCATACAATCGAAATTTGTAAAATGCCGTATTGTCCGTAATACTTTAGGTATAACTTTGAATGTTGGTATACTTGAATGTTACAAATATTATCGGACAACAATTTTGAACTTTGGCCCACTTTTACCTCCACCACCCATACAACCACAACATAAATAGTGCCATATTTTATAAAATTTTTTAGGTACAACCTTCAAATTTGATATTACTGTAATTTATATCATTTAAAATGTTTCATGCAAAAATTACAATAACACGCCCACTATTACGCCCACCTCCCATTGAAATGCAATAAAAAAGAATAATTTTTATTTTCATTCTATCAATAATTTTTTAATAACATCATGGTATTCTATTTTTCTAAAGTTCTATTCCTCTATAAAAAACACCCTTTACATACTTTGTGTAGATTTAACGTCTCTTCTACGTCGGCTGCAAAAACAAGGCTACATACATATGTAGGTAAATTTCTGTTACTTTCGCAAAACCCTTAAATTAAAGTTTTATTTTTGCTATAGTGGACGTAATTTCACATGCTCTGTATAAATCTACTTAAAAAAAATAAATCGCGTGACTATCGGAACACCCTTTCAATTTTAGTAATATCAAGAGTCTACATATTACGGTTCAATATTCAAAATAAGTCTATATACGTGGAAAACATTTCACTTTCGGAAAACCCTTTAATTTTTAGTAATTGTTATAGCGGCCGTGGCAACACATCTTCTGTAAAATTTCAAGAGTCTGCCTATTACTGTTCAAAAAATAAGGCCATAAACGTGGAAATCATTTCACTGTCGGAACATCCTTTAATTTTTATTATTTGTTATAGTGGCTATAGTAATACAGCTTCTATTAAAATTTTAAAATTCACGAATTATGGTTCACAAATTAGGCCATATGTATGCAAATCAAGTAACTGATGACGCCATATGCATGCAACTCACGTAACTGTCGGAACACCCTTTAATTGTTAGGTTTATTTTTTTCTACTTGTTTATGTAGCAACCTTAGTTTTAATTACAGTTTGTAAATTTCAAGTGTCTGCTCCTTCAGTTCAAGAAATAAAGACATACTCAAATAGCATGTCAATTTTGCAACACCCTATAAGTTTTAGTATTTGTTATTATAGTAATACAACTTGTGTAAAAATTTCAAGAGTCTACCTCTTACGGTTCCAGAGATACAAAGCGCTGACAGGCGGACTGACATTGTGGAGAAAACAATAGGGTTACGATTTTACCCTATGGGTACGGAACCCTAAAAAATAGCAAAATCGCTTCGAAGCGTACCTTTTGGAGAATTTAGAAAAGATTGCCATACATAATGCACGGAGAGACAAACAAGGGTTGTCGTATGGTCACAAGAACCATATTATGTTATTTGTAACAATATATGGTTACTATGAACAAATTTAGTTGGTTTTAACATTGCCTTTTTCACGATAACCTATTTTCTGTAAAATTTTTATCATTGAATATTTACTATGCCCAAAAAATGCAACATGGTTGTGTGTAACCACACGATTTTTACATTCGACACATTTCTTAATCATATTATAATCATTTAATTTGATCATATAATGTTTAATTCTATTAACATGCATAATTCTCATTGTGTTTTGTAGAATTTTATTACTTATAGAGTATTTTTGGCTTCTCTAAAATTAGGAAAAAGGTTTCCTGATGATCTGGCCTGAGCAACCAGTGAAATACGTATAGGGACTAGCTCTTTTACCCCAACAAATAAATTGCATTTTTATTATAAAATGTTATGGGTAATTAGCATAATATTAAATAATTAATGTTTACATTTGATCATAATATAAAAACTTTTTATAATACTATGATTATATTTTATTATATTATGTTTATATTTAAACAAAACTTTATTATTTTTAACAAGTTCTTTCTCAATAGTATGGTTCTGGCATAACAATATGTTTTTATGTTTAATAATAGTATGATTATATAAGTATAGCTGTTAGATTGTGGTTACCTCAACCATGTTTTTTTCTATGCGTGTGGTTAAAAACTATTAATGTACAATTTGAATTAGCTTGAGAAATAATCCTAAAATATTTTTACGGTTAAAAATTAAATTTTAAATTTTGATTGTTCGAAATAATACGATATTGTGTTAAAGAAGTGATAGCTTAGAGTTTGTTTTATTTCTATTCCTGCTAATGTAGTCGCTTAATTTAAGTATATGAAATTTGATTAAATTAGCAAAATTATTGACTGATAAGTAACTTCTAAACTTTACACATATTTATAGTTTTTTTTTCTAAAAACTCCTTACAGTTTCCCAGTAGCAAAATCGCAAAAAAACATCCAACCTGCGTATTCGAATTAATAACCAAATCATACCTCAAGTCTTGGAGATTAAATTTCTTGGTATACATCTGGTAGGCGTATTATTTCAAAGAGCCTATAGAAGTAAAATTGGCAAATGTGGTTGAAAGCAGTGATAATACACTGGCTTATGAACGTAAACTCTACACTTATCGTAGATTAATGGAATCTACTTTTCTATTCAACCCTCAAACCAATAAAGCAACTAATTAATACAATATAGTAACTAAAATAAGGACCACAAATGATCACAGTCGCTCTCTAGTATATTAAAAACTCAAACATTTACAAAGATCTTAACGTGCCATATGAACGAAATATTTGCGAGTGAAATAATTTAAAGATTATCATTACATATCCCTATTCTTATGACTGATAGTGTAGAAATGCTTACTTATCAGCTTTTGAAGGTTTCTATTTGAAAAGGGAAAAAATTAAGGGGCCTTTTTATAAACCTTTCATTTTCTTTCTCTCCATATTTTGTTATTTGATGGCAGTAATTAAAATACGTCCTAAAAAATTTGCAGAATAGATTTTTTTTTAGCTGAGACGAATAGGTCAATCTTATTTACAAATGGATTTAAATTCTAAACTCAAAAGCCATACACCAAACCATTTTGAATATTTTTTTTTTAGACGTTTGTGTCCATAGATTAATTTTAACCCAGTCTGCTGGATAGATTAATGTTAGCCACTCTGCTGTATGTATATGTTTCAAAGGCAATTTTCGTCACCATTTTTAAAGCCGTAGACTCCACTTACCGTCTTACAGTGTTTTTCATCTTTGCCAGATTATATTTAAAATTATCATGATCTGTCACTAAAGCATTTAACCAGTTTATAGTATCCAAATCCAAGCACCTTTCTGGTCTTCCTGCCAACTTGTAGTCAAACCCTCCAGAGTTTTTGTGGAATCTAACCCGGAATTCTCAGATTGAAAGATGAGCGCACAACCAATAAGTCTATGAAGGCGCCCAAAGCTCATAACTTCTTTAAAAATTGTCTAAATTTAGAGGTTTTTATGGCTTGTTTAGAAAACAAATAAAGAAATTGCAAAGTATTTTTTGTACCACTTGATTTTATAAATATAAATCACAGTTTTAAAAATATGTTTACTATTCGATTTTGTAAAAAGAATATTAATACTTCAATATATAGTCTGCAAATTAAGGTTGGGGATTGGTAGAGCGCATATTACAGTTTCTTTTCAGGTTTCTAAAAAGTTTAATTTGGATCAAACTTTTTATTTTCTGGTATGCATATGCGTGCGTATACGTAACATTTTTATATATAATTTTTATTATGTATACGTATATAGGTGTACACCTAATTCTGTTTTTACACGGTGTTTTTTACACGATTTTGATTAAACACGGTTTAAATATAAATAATTCTTGCAAAAAAAAAACCGACTTCAAAACAGATAGAAGGGCACCAATTCTAAACTAAAAATGTAAGAAGTAATCTGTAAGAATTAGATTTAAACCAAATAAAAGATGCGCCAAAATTAGAGACTAAATTAAAGACTATTGAATGTCAAGCCTCTCCCTATTACTGTTTAAAAGTTAAGTTATTTTCACCAGCATCCGTCTTGTATGGGGACACCATTCAAGCCTCTGTCTATAACGGTTTCAAAGATAGGGGCACACAGATCAAATAACATCACCTATTCGGACACCCTTTAATTTACAATGTTAAATTAAAGACCTGTTGTTATAGAGGACTTGGTCACAAAGATTCTTTGTAAATTTCAATTATCTGTCTATAATGGTTAAAAAGTTTAACCATATATATCAAATTACATGAACTATTGGGACACCCTTTACATTATAATTCCAAATATTTATATTTCTTATCATACCAGAGAAAGTAGTGGACATTCTGCCTAATTTTCAAGTGTTTGTGTTTAACGGTTCAAAAGATAGGGTCATATAGATCAAATTACGTAATTTATGGAGACACCCTTTAATTTCTAACTTCAAATTGTATACTTGCTATAGTGGACTTTGCAATACAGGTTCCTTGTAAATTTCTGCTGTCTGTCTCTAACAGTTCAAATGTTTGGCCACATACATAGAATTTCATTAACTATTGGGACACCCTTTAAGTTCCAAATTCAAAATTTTATACTTTTTGTTATAGCTGACTTAGCACTACAGGTTCTTTGTAAATTTCAGCGGTCTGTGTACAACTATTCAAAAGTATGGCCATATACATCAAATTAAATGAACTATTGGAGCACCCTTTAATTAAAAATTTTGAGTATTTATACATTTTATTATAACGGTCATAGTAGTCGACATTCTGTCAAATTTTCAAGGTTTAGTCTATAACGGTTCAAAAGATAGACCCAAATAGGTCATATTATGTCTCCTATGGGGACACCCTTTAAATTTTAAATTTATTTTTTTATTAATTTCTGCTGTTGGGAGCTATAGCGGCACGCAGTTTTTTAAAATTTTAATTTGCTGCCCTTTACGGTTCTTAATACACGTAAAAAACATGTATGTTGTATGGGGACACCCTTTAATTTTTAATATAATGAACTGTTTTTAAAATGGGACCAACCTTGAAGCATAACCTTTCAAATAAAGCAAAAAATTTTAAAATCGGTTCAGAAATGGCTGAGTTCTGCGGTTACATACATAAAAAAAGCAACATTCAGACGAATAGATAACCTCCTTCTTTTTTGAAGTCGGTTAAAAATAGGATTTTTACACGATTTCATTTCATTTAGCACGATTCAAATCTTTTCGGCTTAAATTTTTTTATCAAATTTAAATTTTGCGAAATATGTTCATATCACACATTTCCTTGTCAGATCAATTGAAATGTGTTCGTCGGCAACATCGTCGTCGATTTTGAAGCAATAACACTTTAACACAACATCAATGTTAATTTGGTATTCCCTAACAATGGTGTATACACATATCAAATCCTCCTTCAACCAAATAATTAATTTTGGTTTATGAAAAAATTAAAGTGTATAAAATAAAGTGTATAAATTAAAATAAAGGTGTTTACATTAAAACAAAAATATTTTCTATTTCCGATGGAAAACATCTCAAAGAAAAATTAAATATCTTTCAATTATTATCAGGTAAAAAAGTCGCCAATGATGTCAAAATTTCATCTAAAACTCTGAATGCCATGACATGGAAAGCTAATCCAAAGTAAGGATGAAGATCAACATGACACATGCTAAAAAAAGGAAGTCGAACTGCATCTTTTGATGTATGCGAGTCCGTATAAATTTTGGCCAGTAAAAAAACACCAACATCTCTATTTTACTCATAAAGGATATTTTTCAATTTGAACAAATAATTTAAATAAAACAAAAACATAAGAAACAAAAATAAACAATTAAATTTTTTCTATTAAAACTAACAACAAATTATATTTACATATGTAAACGTTATTCAGTTTAATCTGTTTCATTACTTTGTTCTACACAACACCAAAAATACTGACGACAATATCAAAGCCAATATATGATAACATCGACGTCACATTTCCTTAAAAAATACTAAACACATGTTGCCAGTCATCGATAAATGGCAATATTGCCAACGGGAATACCGATTTACAACAAACTATAAAAATCGACGTTGTTTAATATTGCCGTCGCCAACTAGAATAAGGGTGAATATTTTGTGAACTAAAAATGCAATCAGACGTTTATCCAAATACAAACGAATATTCCAATACAACTTCTTTGGCACATACACTTGAAGAGTAGACTTGGTATTCGATGACATTGGTGAACTGATGCCTTATAAATTTCTTAGCGAAGATGAAATATTACATTTTGCCTCAGAAAATGCTGATTCTATAGAAAGCAGTGATAGTGATGAACCTGTTAAACTTACTGCAAATTTAATTCAAGAAGGACTTAAACTTGCAAATAAGCATACCATTTCGTCACAAACTATCCCAATGCCGAAATAGCTGTACAATTACAACGTGAGGTGAATTCTTGCATGGCTCCATACAAAGAATTATAGAAAGAGGTAGCGACAATTGGCGAACAACGGCTCCTAACAGAGTTCAAGAAAAAATCCAGTTCAAAATTATTCCAGCGGTGATAGGAATTCAAAGCAAGCGAATGCGAGTAACTTGTGATGACAGCAATTAAATTTATTTTCCTGTATTTATGATTATCATTTTAAGTTCGTTTTTGTTTGTTTAAGCTTAAACATTGAATAGCTTATCCTTTTTGTTAACAATATAGCTGTTTTTAGTTCCTGAACTTGTCATAAATTTAATTTACATTACTCTTAAGGTTAGAGTGCATATCTTTTTATTTTTAATAACTACACTTGTGCAAATGTACCATATATGTGTGATTTCATAAAACATATAGTTATTCTTTAAAAATCCTTGTTTTCACTCATTTTAATAGTATCTTCAATATTTTTGAACTAACAATAATTACTCGTATCTTAAGTTTAAAATAAAATATTCTTTTTAAGTCCAGCCAGTGCTAGACAAAAATAATGTTTGTTTTACGAATTTTGAAATCATTTGCGGGTCATCCCTCTAATGTACGGCCAAGAAAAGCAGTATCTCTTCTTTTTAGTCGAATGTAACCAGGTTAATTCAGTATGTTACGCGCCAAAGGGTTTGGATGAGATTCAAGCCTCTTTAGATATGTGACTGCATGTTTCGCTATTTCTGCTTTAACTGATGGCATGTTTAGGTCTTTGTTGATGTTCGAATTTTTTATATACTAGGGAGCAGATGTAATAATACGTAAAATCTTATTTTGGCGCCTTTGAATTTGTTCTACATTGCTAGCTGAGGCAGTGCCCCATAACTGAATCCCATAACACCAAATTGGTTTGAGGACCGACTTGTACAGTAGAAGTTTAAAATCTAAGCTCAGGGTGGAGTTTCTGCCAAAAAACCAATTTAGTTGTACTGCTTTTAGTTTCATTTGTATTAACTTGAAGTCAATGTGGCTTTTCCAAGTAAGGCGATGGTCAAGATGTATACCCAGGTATTTAACGTCTGAAAGCTGTGGTATCATTTGGTTATTTATGCGAATAGGAGGGCATGAGTCCCTGCGCAAGGACTCATGCCCTGCGCAGGGACTCATGTTATTCGCTCAAATAACTTTGACACGTTTGATAAAAGGCTTATAGGTCTGTATGATTCTACTTTGTGTGGTCTTTTTTTCCTGGTTTAGGAATCATAGTTCTCAAAGAGATCTTCCACTCTGTGGGAAAGTACTCAAGACGTAAGATGGCATTAAAAACAAACAGAATAATTCTGCGAACTATACGGGGCAACTCAACTAACATCTTGTTACTTGTTTTATCAACGCCAGGGGCTTTTTGGTGTTTAAATCTGCTGTTGCCCTTTCAATATCGCTAAATTCAAATCTTAGGGGTACTACGAAACTAGTAGTTCAAAAATATTGAAGATACAATAAATAAATTGTGAAAAAAAAATTTTAATAGTCTTAGAGATAAGGACCCAATTACCTCTTTTTGAATATGATCAATGTATTTTTTTACATGGCTGTATTTTACACGTTTTTTTGCTATTTTGCAGATTTAAAAAATTTTCAGTTTTTAAAGGAACACTTTTTCTCTTAATTTATCATATTTTTTTTGACAATTTCTTACAACTTCTTTTTTTATTATAATCTGGTTTTACCATAAATCTGTTTTTGAATTTCAATATTATATAACAACGGGATAACATTGTTATGTAAAACTGACAGGGTCTTATTTAGAGCAGCATTGTAGTGATACTTTGTTTTTGCATCACTGATGGTATAGTGTTTTTTTTTTTGAAAGTGCCCCGGTAGATGTTCCACATATTGCACCTTGAACCTCGCTCTTTATGTTTTTTTTTTTAATTTTTCATTATGAATTTGTTAATATCTTTCCTCCTGAAAAAATTATTATATAAAATTGCAAGTTTTCTTTTTTAAGTTGGTAATAAAAAACAACCATCGTTAAACATTGATCCAATTAAAACAATAAAAAAAATAAATTGTAGTTTTCATATGAGCAATATCGGCTCGACATTACAAGTAGCATGATTTAAAAAAAGTTTGCAATTTTAAAACTTAAAGAGAGTGGCAAACTATTTCAACTTAGGTAAAGCCTGGTACTGTGTTCAGTTTTTCATGCGAAATGCTGTCAAACTACATACATAAACAATTTTTAGGAAAAAGTCATGAAAAAATGTTGCAGAAGTAGTACTCTGTTTTTACTGTGGAAAAACATTGAAATGTTTCTGGCAACATTTTATCAAAGCTGTGAAATAAAGCAAATGGGCATTTTTTCGAGTGGAATTTTTTGTAAAATGTTTTGTGGAAATTTTTTTAGAACAATGTGGTATATTTTGAAGCAAAAAAATCGTAAAATTCTTCCAAATCGCGAGATAGACACTAAATTTTAAATGTAAAATTTTCCTTGTGAAATATTAAAAGCTGCTCAATATTTTCCACAAATTGAAACGGAGTACTAGGCTTTAGGCATTAAAAATTTTTTTAAACCTTATATATTTTTAGTTATTGGGCTATTGTTAGGCCACAAACTTATAGGCCTTATATCCTCTTTGTTTGCATATTGTAATACAGACAAAAATTATATTATGTATGTATAAAATGACCAATACCAACATATTTATAGTATTACATATTTTAGAGATACTCTCATATTTATTTATGAACATAAGCCTTAACTAAAATATATTTTAGTGCATACACTTTCAAACACATACGTTAAGCACACATACTAATACAGACACATATTTATGCCAGCATACATAAGCCAGTAAATAATAAAGATAACAATATGGAAGACTGACTGATATACAACAGAGGTTCGGATGCAAAGAACTTTAAAAATAGTAGAAAATATAAATTAACTAACATGATTTTAAGTTTAAGATTTAATAACAAATACATATTGGTAGCGATTACATGTAATCAAAAAGGAACTATGTTGCCATTAGAAAAGGGAAAGTGAGATGGACTAATGTGATCACGGAACATTTTCAAATTCTCCTCTTTATTTTTGTAGTAGAAGTCAGTTTCCCAATCGTAGTACTACAACTTCAAACAGAAGATCCAATGACACCAGAAATTGTAGGAAAATAATTTTAGCGGTTCGGCCCCTACCCTTAACAACTTGGCACAAGAAGTCCGTCTTCGTACTGTTAGTTTATATTCTCTAGGAGAGTAGCAGGTAGTGTAAACTTAAAGTTTATAGAATTGCAATCCAAAATAAGTAGAATTTCAATGGACCTTCGCAAGAGGTAAGACTAGTGTCATACTAAGACTGACGCTATAATTACCAACTTTGTGATATAATTCCCATATGGATTTGCTTTAAATACGTAGTCACCTGGTAGTGGGTCCAAGGCTGGTTCTGACTTAAATTCAAATGTCAATAAGGCTTACATCCGATTGAGTTTACAATTGTCTGGTAACACTGCAGTGATCTTTCGGGATATATCTTTTATAAACCTTTTCTACTGTTTTATGCCGAAGTTTATGTTTGTAAGATACAAGTAGCATGGTTAAATGTGTGCTCTTTAAATACATAGGAATCTGTAACATTACTAAGCCTACTAAATTCATCTGCACCCTGAAATACAAAGGTTGTAGTCAAAATAAGTACTATTTGTTGAAATAGTACTTATTTTGATTGATTAATTTGATTAATATCCCTAAAGTATATCCCATAATTTATACAGTCGTACAATTTTGAGCCATGAAAAAACGGTCACGGTTGGTCTAAAGCAAAAACGACATTGTACGTCTAGCCAAGTTCAGGCCAATTGCTCCTCAAGCAATGAAAATATTTTATTGCGCACTGCATTAATGCAAATAGGCATCAACGGTGAACATTTTACTATAAGAGCTCTTATAGACCTAGGTTCTCAATGTACATTCTTGGCTGAAAAGATTAAAAACTGCCTTCAGCTTCCTTACGAAAAATACCAATTCGAGATTGTTGGAATAGGAGGTCAAAAACAACAAATACACGAATTCCAAAAAAGCCATAGTCCTGCCAAAATTTACTGAGAGACCCCCAGCTTGTAGCTTCAAAGTTGCCTACTCAAAAGAGCTGGAAGAGTTAGATCTTACTGACCCCATGTTCAATAAATCTTTTCAAATAGATTTAATTTTAGGCCACGACTATGATTAATATATTAACACTGATGGCAAAAGGAAAATTATTTGCGGTAATACTTCGGCATATAAGGAATTTTGGGTTGGTACTTAGCGGGCCAATCAAATGTCAAACGGTTTAAGCCTTTACAACTTCAGTTTAAATATCAGATACTCCTGATCTAATCAATGTATTAACAAATTTTTGGAAGTAAGAGAAAATCCCTGATATTTACTCTAACTCAAACTCTGCTAAAGATGATTTCTGTGAGATATACTACTTCCAGACAACTAAACGGCAAGATAATGGCAGATATATTGTATGATTGCCTTTCAAAATAGAATTTCCCCAAAGAATTTTTCTCGTTTTGTTACTTTAGCACACAATTCCAGAATGGAAAAAACACTCAGTAGACCCCAACCCTTAGTCTCAATATCGGGCGGTGTCGAATGAATACTTAATTCTTGATCACATAGAAGAAACCTCTTCGCATGAAATCTCAGCTCAGAGCAAATGTAACTTATATTATTTGTCACATCTTGCGGTTGTTCGCCCAGAACATAAATCCACAAATGCTAGATTGAATACAACAATGCATCAAATTTCAGTTCTCACTCAATGATGTTCCTTACACAGTCCAGACTCTACAAAACTATTTGATTACTATAATACACAATTGGAGAAGATATCAATACGTTTCCAGTGGCGATATAGAGAAGATGTATCGTCAAATATTAGTACATCCTGCTGATAGACTCTTTAATAGGATTCTATTCCAGAATATATCTGATAAAGACTACTAGATAAAATGACCCGAACTCTGCTCCAATTGGCATGTGATTTCGAAAGTGAATACCCATAGATTTTACGAACGGTACACTGTTTCTCCATTATTACCTTCAAGAAGGTATACAATTTTCGGCAATTTAATCATTTAGTATTTGCAAAGGATGTAGATAAACAAATTATGGAACTTTTTATTACTTCAATGGAAGCAAAGAGTGTGCCAAAATAAAAATCTGGAGTGGCCTACACTCAACTCTACCATACCTAAAGGGAACTGATATTTTTATGGATATATGACATAAAGAATATAAGTTTAAAGTATATTCGAATTGAAAAATTAAATTTTTTCGGATTGGTGTGTTAAGTAAACTACCCCTTGTCCCTTCCCGATTATGCCCAAAATTTACACAACTCTTCATCTCCATATACCAAAGGCACATAGTTGATTTCGTTTTAATATGTCATACGGTATGATCTGTAGAGCGTTCACAAAATTTGGGGGTAAGGAAACTACCCCATGCTCCCTCCTGATTATACCCAAAAACTATACAGCTCTTCATGTCCATATACCAAAGGCACATACTTAATTTGATTTTGATATGTCAAACTGTTCAAATTCCACAAAAATTGTGGCATACACACCCACCCACAGACATCATGGCGAAAATAGCCAAAATGGATTCAGGATACCTCAAAACATATAAATCCATCGAAATCCTGACCTCGATTTTTTTCATGATTACTATACTTTACCTTATACTACGTATGGTAACGTAAAATGGTTCTTATTAATGACTCAACTTTAAATTAATAGTGCAACTTAAATTTCCTGTGGGATTATTGGCATAGACATTTGACTTCATAAAAAGGTTGTTAATGTTACGATTTAGGGGACCAATTCTGATCAATAATATTTGTTTCATGGATGTATGTGTGACATATGGTACCATTGTATTAAGCTACATATCGCCTACGCCTATATCATTCAGTTTATTATGTCACACTTCGAGAACCAGTAGGAGTCTCTGTTTGGTTGGTCTTACTTTAGAAGAAATTTGGTCAAATGTTGTGAACTCAGTTGCTTTTTGACCATTACATGTGGGTTCTCGAAACCCGACATGGCACAGTGTAGTAGATCTAACTGGACAAAATTAATAAATTGCGTTGGAGTCACTTCTCACTTATGAATTAAATAAAAAAATGAGTTCAGATACATACATCAGTATATAAATGATTATAAAAAATAATTTTTTTGAAAGAATATTATTTTTAATAAAATGAGACAAAAATAATTTTAATTTATTCACTAGTAAAATAAATATACCTTGTGTATTTGTGTAAATATACCTTGTATTTCCTTGAAATAGAGCTTAATATAATAAAAAAAAAATTATGACAATAAAATCAACTAGCCTTTTGAATCATAAACCAAAGTCACAAAAAATACGCTTCTCTCTGAAATTGACAACAACTGACCTAATCAGAGCTTAAAACAAAAAAACAAAACATGAATTACAGTTACCTAATGTATTGAGAAGCTCATTAAACCATCAGAAGGAATGTAGCCAGATATTTTTTTGCTTTTTTTCCAGCTAGATTTGTGATTTACCACACTGTGCATGGGGACAATTTTGACGACTACTCCTGCCATCTTGGCTGAGATAATAGTTCGAAAGTGTACTCGCCAAACTTTTAAAATATCTTTGTTCTCTAGTGTACTTATAAATTTTTAGCTGTCAAATTGTTTTTTTTTTGTTTCCACTAATCTATCTTTTTAGTGAATTTTAGAACACCCTTTAGAAGTGCGTCTATACGCAATGTCTTGAACCGTTGGCTTAAATAAATATTTTAAGGCTCTTTTCTCAAAAATCTAAGGAATTTTTGGAAAAGTTATTTCTTTCTATATAAACTAGAGTTTGCCCTGTGGTCGAAATTCGACCAAATTTATTTTTTAAACTTTTTTTATAGTTTTCAAAAGTACATACAAAGATGGAACTAAGAATAAATGAACAAATAAAATAAGTTTTTCCTCCTGAGTGTTTACGGAGTTGCCAAGCCAAATTTTTTAGCAAATTATGAGAGAAAGCGGCTTTATGATTGGCTAATATTCTTACCTGTTTTTAACTATCTTAGACACCAAAATGTAGAAGAAAGAGTACACTGCTCTGCACTGCTCTGCACTGCTCCTATTGACAATCAATAAAAAAAAAAAAAAATCAAGCGAATACGTTGAGTTTAAGTCAGTTAAAATGGTTCTTAACTTTTTTTTCACTTGCCTATTTATATATATAGATTACAGCTTATATCAGTGTGTGTATTATAATAATGAAAATGTATTTAATGTTCACAGAAAAAAAAAAATTTGCACCAATTAAACTTTTTTTTTTATTTCGAAAGCTTTTTTTCACTAAAAATGAACAACTTTTTCGATCGAAATATGTTTTATTTTTTTTTTTTTTTTAATTTATAACTTACAGTGTTGCACTCGCACATAGGTTATATACGACTACAGCTTGTATGACACCAATACCCACATATATACTCGTACAACATTGATTGAACTTCCTATGATGATTTTAACTTAATTGGATTCATGTAAATTACTGCGGTAAAATGGTTATGGTCATCGGTTTTAAACTATAACACACTCACACAAAGGGAAATAAATACTTCTTCTTCTTATAAATACAGGTGCTTCTCCTGATTAGAAGATTTACACATGCATACACAAGGATTATTTAGTAACTATCTCGTATTTAAAAAATTTACTTTGTATTTATAAGATGTTAACGCACAGTAATTCTGGTTTGAAAAATTAAAAAGAAAATCATAATTTTATTTGGATTTTTTCTCTTAAAAGAGAAATCTTAAATCACAATCTGGTTATAAATGGTACCCTTGGGAACGAAGCATTAATAAGAGTTTGAATTTATTTCATATTTGTGAATAGCAGTGAGTAGCATGATACAATGTCAAAATCCTACTTTTAAGTATTATGACACAGAATATTTGCAACTGTTCTAAACTTTTGTTTAAGGTTACATGCAATTATAAAAATTTGGCAATACATACATGTAAATAAATAAATAAAAAATAGTTTTGAATTGTTAAAGGTTTATCATAATTTATGTTTTGGGTATTAAAACTTTTATTGTTTTAATTTAACTATTCGCGTGCTATTAAACCTAATTTTATTATTAATCATTTTATTATTGATCATTTCGTGAAGTGCTAAACTTAGCTCATCAGAAAACCTTTACCCAAATTTTAGCTAAACTTAAAATACCTTTTATGTAAGAGGTTTATAAAATAATGTTTTTTCCCTTACTCCACTCGGGAGCAGAGGTCTTCCAGAAAGCCTTGATTCTGTTTCGTTAATCTATGTAATGTTTGCCAGCTAAGTAGATGATTAGTCACTGTAGCCTGTCCCAGGATGATGGCGCTGCCATCTGTCGTCCCAAGTCGTTGCGGATCGTTTCTCATTTGCAATTTTTTCTTGTAAGTCCATGTCTTGCTTACCTTTGATTGGTACCTGAAATGAGCTGAATCCTCAAAGGGAGAGGGGTCTTTTTATTTTTGGGTTAAGGATTGTGCTATATCTGGATAAAATAAATATCCACACAAAATATGTTACATAACCCTAATGTAAAATATTTTTTTAATTAATAAATACAGAGGTATTTACAGTGACCAAGTTGCTTCTGGGCACAAATTCCCTTTTTATGCTGTTCTTTTATAGATTATTTTAGGCTCCATTACATGAGGTATTCACACCAAAAAAAAAATTATTTTACTTTCTAAAAAATCACATTGTATCTATTGTTTTTTCTACAATAGATTTAGCATCGTGTTTTAGAACGGCAATACAAAAATATTGTTATTTATTAGTTAATATTGTGCTATTTACCCATAATATTTTATAATAAAACTGCAATTTATATGATGGGGGAAAATCTAGTTCCTATATGTATTTTGCTAGTTGCTTAGGTCAGACCTTCAGGAAACTTTTTTCTAATTTTAGAGAAGCCAATAAAACTCTATAAGTAATAAAATTCTAAAAACCGCAATGGGAAGTACATATGTTAATAGAATTTGCACCTGTAAATCCTTTTAGAGCTTGGCATTTATTCACTTTTACATGGTCTTAAAGGTTTGGTTAATAACTACAAAATTATGGTTTAATCTGTAAATTATATTTTCAAATTAGGATTTTAAAATAAAACTTTTTTTTTGATTTTTCTATACAGTTTTTTTAAACATTTTTCAGTGAATTTTTAAAATTTTTCCCCATAGTTAGTGAGAAAAATTTTAAATGTTGGGGACAAATTTTAAAATATTATCTTTTCTGAGTTAAAAACTAGACGATTTTCAATTTAAAAATTTCAAAATTATTGATTTTTTTTGTTGTTATTAGCCTAAAAATGGCCGTCAATCTTATTTTTTCAATAAAAAAAATTTTCTTTAGAAATATTTAAAAATTGTATATCTGTGTATAAGCCAACGAAATTTGTTTTAAACGTGCATTCATATGGTACGTTCAAAACAAATTTCGTGTAAAATTGATCTACCTTGTAGAAAATGGAGGTCCTTCAATTTGACCTATTTTACATCAAAATTTTGACTTTCCTACATGTTCTAAAATCCCAAAGCTGGAATCGGAAAAAGAATGCTGCCATAATAAAGCTATATATACTCCCAACTATTGCTAAAAGTATTTTATGACCCCTAGTCCATATGTGGATTTTATGGGCAAAATACTAAAAATTCCAATTTTGGGATTTTTAGCATTTACTTTGGGAATTGTGGGTTTTCCTTTACCTTAATGTTGCAGAATTTTGGATCAAAAAGCCCTAGCCCTTTACAAATGGCTGAGTTATTTCTAAAATATTTTGATTCTGTCCCACTGTGCAGTGCTAGACAAAAAATTGTATGTTTCACAGCCGACAGTAAGGTTAGATCTTTGTAAATGATAAAGTTTTTTGTATACCGGGTAAAAAGTGTGTTCATGCGTTGAAGTTTATTTTGGCGTTTTTAAATTTTTTGAATTTTTTTTTGATGCAGTGCTCTATAACTGAATTCCATAACCATATTGGTTTCATGATCGAATTGTACAGAAAAAGTTTACAGTCTAAACTGAGAATAAAGTTTCTACCAATTAGTCAGTTTAGTTGGACTACTTTTAACTTAATTTGTGTTAATTATGATTCTACATGACTATTCTAGGTAAGGCGCCGATCAAGATGTATACCAAAGTATTTGAGATCTGAAAGTTTGGTTATAAGGGGTGATCCATTTCGAGGTTCCCTTCTTTTTAAAGAAAAAAACACAAAAAATTAAAATTTAATGGAGAATGTTTTTTATCATTTAAAGGAATATTCTTTGGCATTTATTTTTTTGAAGATTATGTCTATCATATGTTGGCCGTTGCTACGTCGCAGATGGTCCATCCGTTGAGTCCAATTTTCGATGTCTTGTTTGGGCATTTCGACTGGTAAGTGGCGAATGACACGCGTGATGTTTTCCTCCAAGGCCTGAATGGAAGTGGGTTTGTCCGCATAAACTTTAGACTTTACATATCCCTACAGGAATAAGTCTAACGATGTGATATCACACGATCTTAGTGGCCAATCGACCAAAACGTGAAATTATGTGCTCACCGAAATGTTCTCTCAATAAATCCATTGATAATTGCAATGTGTTGGAAGTGGCGCCGTCTTGCTGAAACCAAATGTCGCCGAGATCACGAGCTTCAATTTCAGGGATTCAATAGTTGGTTATTATAGCACGATAACGGTCGCCATTGACGGTTACGTTCGCGCCGGCATCATTCTTAAAGAAATATGGACCGATGATTCCACCGGCCCACAAACCACATCAAACCGTTGTTTTTTCTGGATGAAGTGGCAGCTTTTGAATCTGTTCAGGTTGCTCTTCGTCCCAAATGCGGTAATTTTGTTTGTTTATATACCCAGAAATGGGCCTCACCGCTAAACAAAATTTGCCTCGAAAACGACGGATTTTCTTGGAACTTTTCAAGAACCCATAAAGCGAAGCGATTCAGGCGTAAGTTTTCACCCTTTTTATGCGTGATGAAACTCGGGCATCACGAAGTATACAACAAGTATAAAATGGGTCCTAGTATACTACCTTAGGGAACCCTGTGTTCAATTAATAAAGGTGAGCTCAAAAAGTTTCTTTTTCAATATGAACTTTAAAAAGTTGAATAACTCTCTAACAGCTTATAGAAGTTTTTCTGACAAGTTCAGCTTTAATTTATGTGTTAAGCATACATGTTATACTTTATCGAATTGTTGAAAAATGTCAATAAAAGCACAGGTTTCTTTCTTAACCCTCTGATGACTGAAAAGGACCTTTCGTGTATTCGAAGCCAGAGTATTTCAAGATGGCTTGGTAGAATTCTGTAAGATTCCATGGCATCTATATTTGTAATGTTTTTATGGTTCTAAACTAGGTTTTAGATTATAAATTTTATTATTGGAATATTTATGGAGGTTTAAAGACGTTTACTACGCGGATAACCAACCAGTTCCTGTATAGTAATGCTGACAATTTTTTTTATAACTTTGGACTTAGTTATAATTTTAATAGCCAAAGGCTTAGATTTTGTTAAGACTGTTCGTAGTAATTGAATATTTATTCATAAAATTTTTAAAAAAATTAACTCACATAAACGCTCATTTCACAAGCTCTCTGGTATCGTTTAAAGTTTATATAAATACACTTTAACTCAAACAGCTTGTGAGCAGGCTTTGAAATTGTAGAATTGTATAGTTTTTTACTCAAAAAATAATAATACTCAAAATACAATAAATATTTTCAAAACCAACGTTACCATTTTTGGATTTTTTCTCTCAAATTTGGCAGATAGCTAATTTTGGTAAGATTGAGAAAATATATTACTTTTGAAATAGTTTTTATTGTAAAAACTACTAAACCAAAACTTAACTGATTAGAATCTTCGAGTTCACCGGAGGAGATATAAGTACATATGTATATTTCTTAAGTTAGTTCTAAGTCAGATAAATAATCTCACCAAAGAATTCCAGTCAGAAAGTTAATTTAAGTTAACAATATTTATATTCAAAAATAAATTCTATATTTTAACCAGTTTAAGTAATTTTATAAAAAATAATTTGGACATTGGTAACAATACTGAAATTGATTGAAAAATTGAGAGTTGCCACATAGATGTCTTCTGGCTTAAAATCCGAAATATGCAGTAATACAAATTTGAATTCGAAATTTTAAATAAAAAAAAAAAAAATGGTAGAATAAAAACTTTTAGCAACGGCAACGATGTTCAGCATAATAAAATGAAATCGAATCATGCATGGGAAATAGTAATTACAAATATAGTAAAAAATAATTTTTACACAATTTGTAATTTTAATATAGATTGAATAAATTTGCGGGGTAAAAGCATTATAAATATATAACATTAATAATAAAATAAAGGCACGGATGATTACATATTACAAATATTTTCATAATTTATTCAAATAAAAAACATACTCCCAGGTATGGTCTCGATACAATATTTTCAAAACATATGAAATGATATTGTATTTTTATAGCAAATTTTTCAAAGCAAATTACCAACAACAAACATAAACTATTATAAAATAAGTTGATGATAAACCCTATAGCATGATAACAGGGGCTTGTGAATTGAACAAAAGTTTTCACGACTCGGATTTTATCTATGAGATGAATCATTACATTCATATGTTTCTAAAAAGAACAAAGCTGTTTTAGTGCTATTAACCTTGCATTACACAAACGTAATAGATGTAAGTAATTTGAAAGAAATCTTGTGTTGATGATATGGACCAAATTTTGGGAACTTACTAGACTAAACAACCAGCAAATAAAGTTGCCATGCCATCAAAATCCTAGCGCGGTTATCAATACTCTTGTCGATTGCGCCTTGCAGAATCTAACCTCCAATGGAAGACTTCGTACAAGTGCTGTAGGTACGAAACACTGCACTACCTTAAAAAAATACAATACACCAGCAGAAATATAAACCAAAGGCCGTCAAAATATAAGAACTTATAAAATCATGTACATGCATTTGCTTTTGTAATTTATATTTACTTTATTTTTACTTTTGCCTTTCAAATATAATTCTTAGATTGTATAAATTTGGGTAAATGTAGTATTATTCGTGTTTTACTAGTAGTTAAATCTTAATCACCTATAAATCTTAAATCACCTAATTAAACGTAAAAAAGGAAAAAAAAAACTCAAATTCTTTAAAATAATATGTGAGGCCCACAGAGACCTTGTTGGTTATTGAGCGTAGAAAAAATTGCTGGTTATCGGAGGGTTAAAAGGCCTCTTTTACTACTCTAAAGTCGAATTGATGGTTCGGAATACATTCTTTCGGGTTTAGAATTCAGTTCACTTTAGTTACTAATATCTCCTTACAGTTATGACATGTTTGACAAGGGGTTTATAGGTCTATAATATATCTACTTTTTTTTGGTGTTTTCTTGGCTTAGGAACGTCAGTTATTAAAGAAACCTATTAATCTGTAGGAAAGTACTCCAAACGTAAAATTGTATTAAAAATATTGATTTATTGAGCTATACGGGGCAACTAAAATAACATCTTACTGACTTTATCAAAGGCAACTAAAATAACATCTTCTTACTTAT